>VYZT01006719.1:102585-147257 GCA_013400735.1 Pomatostomus ruficeps | reverse complement strand
TGTGGATGAATGTGCTGTGCAAGAGAAGATGTTAATATTAATTAAATCCTTTAGCAGTAGTCTGAATTATTAGGAACAATTCTGGATTTCTGCCAAGAACTTAAAAGTTGAATAAGAACACAGGAGATTGTTTTGAACACTCTTCAAGTGAGAATTCTGTTACTGCTGTTAGATGTGCTTTTGTTTGTAGCAGTAGGAATATCCTGCTTTTGTTACAGTATCTTCTAATGCTCACTGTTTTTCTTCAGCTCATTTAGCAACACTTTCTGTAAATTTCAAATGTTCACAAATTCATACGGGGAAAGTAGTGGCAATAAGGTGTCTGCTGGGACTCAGTATGAACGAGTCTGCTGTGACTCAAAATGTCATGGAAATGCTTTCTAAGAATTGTCTTTGCCTTTATTTTTCAGGAGTTTGGCTCTTAATAAATGGTACCTTGATTTTAGCACAGATATTTTAATCAGAGGATAATCAGTATTTTAAATTTAATCCCAGCTCTTAAAAATGAGCTTCTTACAAGTAGAATGACAGACTTTTGCCTTGTAAGGCAGTGTTTGTGTTGACAAGAAAGCCCATTATGATGAGAAGCTTCTTGTAGGATCATTCATAAATAATAGTTGGCGATCCTAGATGTTGAAAAATGATAAATGGTCACAAGTAAACATTCCTTTTTTAAAATTGAAATTTTGTAGTGAAACACATTGAAATTGAATCTTAAACCACAGTGGTTGTGTGGGTTTTCTTTTGGTTTTGAAATAAATATCCAGAATCCCCCTACACAGATTATTCTTGGTGAACATCTTACTTTTATACTCAAGGTTTTTATTGACCTTGAAATGTCTTCTTGGAGTGTGTTCCTTTTTGGTTTGTTTTTTATGGAAGCTTAGTGAGAATTTTCAAAGAGTTACCTTTCTTTTGGTGTTCAGTTGCAGTTTTTATCATGAATGTCTTAAAGTATCAGCGTCTTCTGAAATATGCTACTGATGGGTACTTTCTCTTGTGGTGTTGAAGGTCAAGATAGCAACTTGTTTAGTCATTTGGGTTCAGTCCAGCCATTTTCCTTGGTGTGTAGCCATCTGTGTAATCCTGTTCATACTGTGCAATTCTATAGTCCTTTTAGCCAGATTTTCATTAACTCTCTCTTCTTTTTCTGCAAAGTCCTCCCTCCTGCTTTTTCCATGTGATAGGGCAGAAATTCTTCTGTACCTTTTCCTTATTCACAGCATTGATGAACTGTAGGATTTATATTCTCAGAAGCAACTTGGTGCGTAGGGGAGAACTTTGGATAATTTTAAGTCTGAAATGTGAAGCTGATATCTAACCTCATTGATTAAAGATAAGAGTTTATGAATTAACGTGGGAAGAAAAATAAAAGCAATGCTGCTGCAATACCATTGGAATGACTTATGGGAGACTAGTTTACCGAAATACAGGTGTAATAGTTGGTTTTATGGGGAACAGTGGGGAAAAATACATGTAGTCCCTTAAAGTTGTTTTCATCCTCTGCCTTCTGATAGAAGCTGAGTAGCTTACTGTGATCTTCAGGTGACCTTTTCCTTGATGCCTGGCTTGTAGGTTCAGGTATTACAAAAGGAACTTGCAGCATCCACTTCTGAAGATACTCATCCATACAAAGAAGAGCTGGAAACAGCCTTGGAACAGTGTTTTTATTGTTTATATGGTTTCCCTAGCAAAAAAAGCAAAGCAAGGTACCTAGAAGAACATTCAGTACAGCAGGTAAGTTGTGTGTTACCCAATGTCAGTGTAATATCCTGAAGTGATGAAAGATGCACAATTGTTTTGTTCTAATGCACTTAGATATATTTTGGAGAAAGATTACTTTTATTTCCTTGTAAATTTTGCGTATTTTAAACTTTGTAGAGAATAAACAAAAAGTTTTCATATTTTTTAAAATTATAAATCTTAACAAGTCATATTCTTAAATGCTAGTGTAGTCTTATGCACAGTAGTCGGCCATCTTGAAGATATTGAGAAATTGATTTTATTATCCTGTCACTCTCCTGTTTTCAGCTGAGAAGAAGTTCAAGGTTGAGGAAAATTTAGAGATGAAAAGTCAGCTTGAGAGAAGAAAACTTTAGCAGCCAGCCTTGCAGTTTATGAAAATGAAAAATGTCACTGTTAAACATTTGCAAGTACATTATATTATCACTTGTTTTGACATCTCTGATGCTAAACACCTGGTAGCTGTTTATGAGAAATGTGAAATTCAGTTGAATTTGGGAGAAGGGCAGCTACAGAGTGCTTCTGGAAGAAGGTTGTAATATTAGGGGAGGGAGAGAAAAGTACAGGTCAGCAGTACAATGCCCTGCCTTGAGAAACATCACTGATTTTGTTCAAAAACGTCAGACTATTTCGCACTTACCAAATGCAAGTGATCATAGAATTATCAATCAAAACCATTTTCGTACAAGCAAAATGATTGTCTGTCACTGTTGAACAAACCATTTTAAATGCACAGATACTCTTACATTACTATTCATTGAATATTTAGGAATTGTGTAGATTATACGTATATCTTAGAGAGGGAAGATGATCAGAGGAAGGGTATAAATAAGAAAAAGGGAAGTATAAGGAGATTACCCTCTACAACTTCTCTGATTTTCAATTCAGGGTAAAATTTACTGTAAGGGAATGACGAACAATAAAAGGAGAAAAACTGAGTCTAGCAGAAGACAACTGTAAATTAATTTGTTTTTTACTGCTTTCAAGAAAGAAAAATGAAGAGAAAATGAGGAGTAAATTCTGAAAGTAACTTTCTGTAGAGAGTTTGAAGATTTTTGAGTCTCCGAATTCTGTCTGGTTTCAATTTCATTAACTCTTCTCACTTGACTCTAAAGTGGAAGGTGCAGAGTTCTCCATATCTTACCCATGATCTCAGTGTCACTCAATGTTCACAACTGATTCTTGCTTAGCAACAACTTTTCTGAGCAACTCTTCTAAGCAAGTAGAATGACTTTGTTTTTACTTGATTTTGACTTTAGTGACATACACTAAGTTACAGCCATACCATAGTCTGTTAAATCGGTGAGCAGTATATTGTATTTGTGAACAGCATAAATTAGCACCTTTAGCTCTGTTCTTGGGAGGTTTAATTTGGTTCCCGCTAGAGTAATGTGTATACTCTTATGAACTAGAAAGGCTATAGAAAATCATCATTAGTAGACTTAAATTTTGGAATTTGAAGGTTTTTTTTTCCCCTCTCATCTACCTCCCTCTTCAGGTTGATCTGACATGGGAAGATGCTTTGTTCATGTTTGAGTATTTTAAGCCTAAAACTCTTCCAGAATTTGATAGTTACAAAACCAGTACTGTGTCTGCTGATTTGGCCAACCTTCTGAAGAAAACTGCGACAATTGTTCCCCGAACAGATAAGCCCATGCTAAGCCTGGAGACTGTATCTGCCTATATTGAAGGAACATGCAGCAAGGTATAATTAATTGTTTTTTAAAAAATTAAATTGAAGGGAGTACAAATTGTTGTTGCTGTTTTTATGTTGCCTTTGTGATTATTAGTGGAATGATATATTCCATGATGTTGGGTTTCCTTGGGTAATTGCATTTAAATAAAATAAGAATGATCCCACCAAAGCCTTTAGTCTTTGAATGGTAAAATATAATCAGCATGAGATGTTCATTAGTGTTTGTAAGTGCTCTGTATATCTGCGAAATGCTTTCAGTGTCTTCATATTCAAAACCTGCATACTGTGTGATGAAAAGGCTGCTTTCTTTAGAAGGAGGAAGCAAATGTGCATTTAATATGAACTTTTGCCTTTTTTGTTTTCAGGCGCCATCTCTCCCGGAGGGTGCAGACTATTCTCCACCAGTGGTGACTGAGTTGTATTACCTTCTGGCAGACTATCATTTCAAGAACAAAGAGCAGTCTAAGGCCATTAAATTTTACATGCATGACATTTGTATTTGTCCAAACAGGTCAGTATTTTTGAATCCTGCTGCACATCCTTCATTCTTCTCACTTCTTTCAGTACTGAAAAGCAGACAACTCGTTTCAGGAATGAAAGAAAGATTCCAAACAACCAAAACCCCCACCTGCAATCCATTACCATAGGTCCATTGTATAATTAAGGGCATCACGAAAACAACCCAACAAAAAAAAACCCAAAAAACCAAACAAAAGCCAAAATGTAGGGTTAAATATTTGATTGCTTTGAAATTAAAACCAAAACATTGAAAGGGTGGAAAAGCTAAATTGAAATAAAGAATAACTGTGAAGAATGAACTGTTTGCACCTTTTCTATTCTGCTTTGGCATGTTCATGCATGATAAGGAGTGAAAAATGTCACCATTTGATAGTGTAGCTGTAGCACAAATAGCATCCTTTGTGGATTAACTGCTTAGGCTGACCTCTTTCTAAGAGTGTTGATTTTGCTGCTAGAGAACTGCACAGAGAATGCAAGTAAACCACCTTGATAATGTACAACTCACTGAAATACCATCAAGATTAAGCTCTCTCATCTTAAAAATTAAATATGTTCTGAATATTAGTGTTCTAAATTAAATTAAATAACCTTTAAATTTACTGATTAAATATAGAGTTTGCATATTAGGTGTTAGTTATCATTTTAATTCTCCTTGAAGTTGATAGATCAGGGTCAGTGACAAAAACCCTAACTTGATAGATTTGAGACAGGAAAATGGTTTCTAAATCCAGTCACGTAACAGAGACAAAAGGGAAGGTGAAGGCACAGAGCAATTTTAGATGTGAAATCTTCGGATGAAATAGCTGTAGTTTAATGTTATTGCATCTTCTGGTCTGGGACTTGTGACTCGCAAATAGCTAAAATCTTTTTTTGAAGCCTGATAAAGAAATTACCAATACCACCCCCTACCCATTTTTCTCTAGTTTTGGTATTCTAAAACTTGTCATAAATCAATGAATGGAATGCATTTTTACTTTAATGTGTGATATTTTCTTGGTCAGAAGATGCCTCATGTGGTAGCAAAGTATTTTTGCCCCAGTCAAATGAGATGGTACTTGTCTGTACTACAGTTCCTGTTCCATTCACCTCAGGAATCTGACTGTTGGGGTCTCTTGACCTAGAAATGGGTTTTCAGTTGGAACCAGAAGAAATTGCAAGCAAAAATATGAGAACATTATGGTTATTGCCTTGGTGTTAAAATCATGGTAAAATTGAAAAACCCCAGAGCGGCTGAACCCTGGCATTAATGTGAGATTTTAGTCTAGGGAAACCACCCTTCAGACTGCATTGTCAGTAAATACAGGGCTGGACCCTGAACAGTCCTTCAGTCAGAAATTACAGTTTTAGTTCATCAGAATTTTCCTACTTGAATGCATTTTTGGCTTTATGATTTTTATGTTGGGAAATCATTAGAATTATTCACAGTTGAGTCCAACAATACAAGGTGTCATAATGTCTGCTGGCCTACAGAAATAAAGGGTGACAGCATTTTGACAGGACTGCGTGGTTACTGAGAAAAAAACAGTGGGAGCGCTGCCATTAGAATTATAGATATACTGGCTTTGCATGGCAAATAAACCTGGATTTCTCATCTCTTTTCCATGTGTGACAATTACTGGGGACAGTGCTTTATTAGGAAATCCCTTTAATAAAAACAGTATGATTTAGGCTGTACAGCTTGTGTTCTACTCTGAGGAGGCAGTGCAGAAATCTGCTCTGAGGGAGCGTGTCTGTAAGGATGGAAAAGTTGCAGATACAACAAGATAAATGTTGTCTGCGCCTTCGGTGTAATGTTCAGGAGGAAGTTTGCTCGTGTGTTGTGTTCTTGCCTGCACAGGTTTGACTCCTGGGCTGGGATGGCTCTGGCTCGAGCAAGTCGGATTCAGGACAAGTTGAACTCCAATGAGTTGAAAAGCGACGGGCCGATCTGGAAGCACTCCACCCCTGTGCTGAACTGCTTCAAACGAGCCCTGGAGATCGACAGCTCCAACCTCTCCTTGTGGATCGAATACGGCACCATTTCCTATGCCCTACATTCCTTTGCGTCCCGACAGCTTAAGCAGTGGAAATTGGAACTTCCCCCTGAAGTTGTGCAGCAGGTGGGATCTAACAGAGAGAGTATAAAATTTTGAATATTTAAAATTAAGTTTTCTAACATAGTAATTTTTTAATTAAGTATTTACATGTTATATTCCACACATGAGATTGTATGATTACTTAGTAATATTGGAAATTCCAATATTCATGTAATCTGGTGGTGTCAAGCAGCATTTGAAGGTGGTTTTTTTCCTTTCTTTTTCCTGTGTAACATCAGTTTGAGCCTAATCTTTGAATTATCTTTTGAAGGTGACACAAAATTATTGTAACCTCCTGGGAAGGGGAGTTATATTTACTTTTCCTTTAGGTAAATGTCATACAATGATTCCAGGAAAAGGTGAAATGTATACATATTTAAATAGTGAAGAGATCAGAAATTACTCTAATATCTGTGTCCACATGTCATCTCTTTTATCTAAAGAATCCTCCCCTTTTTCTATGTTTTTTTGGGCCACTTACTTAAACAAAAGATCAAAGAGAAAAGAGAATTTCCATTGAAAACATTGTTATGAATTCATTATCTTTCTGAATAAGGGAGGTGAAAAAGATTATTAAGAAGTTTAATGCTAAACCAAAATGAGCAATTCTAAATACACTCTGACAGTGATGAGCGTTACTTGTGGAAACGTTTTGTCTGTGTTTTGGACCAGTGAGCTCCATTCCTGATTTAGGTATTCTGACTTCCAAATATTACATAGTCTGCAGCTGGAAGCAGAATGAAAAAGAGGAAGAGCTGCCCCTCTGCTGTAATTTGTGAAACTTTCAGTGTTTGAAGTACAGAGATCAGTGCTGGGGACACCCTTTGCTTCTAGGAGAAGTATTTACAGTGAGGTGTTGAGTCTTGCATCTGAGCTGCCTCCAGCACTGGATTAACACTGTGCTTTCCACAGGTACTTTTTTGTCTAAGAAGAAAGATGATGTCAACCTGCATATTAAAAGGGAACAAATTTTTTATTAAATAGTATGTTTGAAATGACTGTTAATGATAGAGTTTTCTTTTGGAGGGTTTTTGCATCCAACAGCTCCAAAACTAACGCCTCAGAAAATGCAGTTACTGCATTTGATGCCTTTGAGCTATGAAAAGTTTGGTTTTATGGTCTTACAGCCTCTTGGCTATAATGGATTTGATGAAGAATTCCAGGGATAGTGCTGGAGTTGCTTCATGCTATCAGATAAAAGGAGCAATACAGAGCAGCCATTTGAAGTTGAGGTTTAAATGAGAATGTTTATTTAGGACTACTTAAGTCTTCATTTTTCTCAAGTCAATGTATTAAAAATGCATTATTTAGTAAGAAAAGCTCTATTATAATAAAAGATATATTGAAACAATTTCACTGCACTTCCACAGATATATCCCTTCAGAAATGTGTTTCTCATACGTAAAAGCCTTATTATTCTTTTCTTCTTACAAAATGTTTATGAATGGAAAGGTTATGTTTTAGTTCTTGATTGTAGCCACACAGCTTAAATTTATAAACTTCATTTTCAAAGAGAGAAAATAACATTAATGCATCTTTGACCTATTTTTTTACATGAATTTATTGGCATTTAGCTTTAATTTATGCTGCTGGCTTTAATTTTTTTTCAACGGGGTGGGGTGGGGAGAGTATTCATCTCAAAATTTGATACATTGCAAGCAAGATGAAATACATTTCTTCACAAATGAGAGTGGTCCATAGTGGCTCTAGCAGACTTCAGTTGCAGAACAAAGCAAATAATTTTTTTCTTTGAAGAGTTAAGATAATTACAGCTGTTAAAAAGAGGTAGAATTTCTGTAGACATGAATATTGAGTTGTTATTTTTCAGATTTATTTTTATATGCACATTCATACACTTCTGCCTTACTGTTTTGTTCTGGTTGTGTCAGCAGTTACTGGAGTGAACAAAAACCTATCCATAAAGACATTTTGTGGATTGTTGGGATGTATTTGATTATTTGGGATGTATGACTTCCATGTCTTTTAGGTTGGAAATGTTTAAAAGTTGTACCTCGTTCATGTGCTTTCACATAGGCAGTAGAGTATTTTTAGGGTTCTGCGTGTGCGCTGCAGTGAATTGGTGTTGTGTGTTCTCCCCCGGCGGCTGGGTGGCAGATGGAGGAGCGCAGGGACAGCATGCTGGAGACAGCCAAGGTGTGCTTCACGTCGGCATCGCGCTGCGAGGGCGATGGGGATGAGGAGGAGTGGCTGATCCACTACATGCTGGGCAAGATTGCCGAGAAGCAGAAACAGCCTCCTGTTGTCTACCTTCTGCACTACAAACAGGCAGGGCATTACTTGCATGAGGAGGCTGCTCGGTATCCAAAGAAGATTCACTACCATAATCCACCAGAACTTGCCATGGAAGCACTGGAGGTAAAAGAAAGTTAAATTTGTAGGCTTGGAGCCTTGTTCTCTGCAGATGGTCAGGCACATGTAGATGGTGCTCTGCATTGGGCCACATTTGCAAGACAGACTTGGAGAGTAAAATGGAGCCTTTTATTCAGGCTGATTTCATTTCAAAGGCAGTTTTGATAGGTGGGTAGCAATTTCACTTCTGATTTTTGCTGCACACAGTTTATTAGTTTTTATAAAAATCAGACATCGACAGGATTCACAAGCATCTCGTACCTGTGGACGCACAAGTTCATGCATGAGGTGGGACCTTTGCTTTCACTGTGTTGTCTGGTAAAAGCAGTGCATCTAGAACATACCCAGAGGTAACTTGCTTGCAAGGCGGCCAGCTCTGCTTTCTTTGTATGTGCCAACATAGGTTGTGGTTCTAAAATTTGTACAGTGTTCAGATTTTATAATTTAAAAGCAACTTTCAAAGGCAGGGAAAGTTCAATTCAGGTAAGGTCAGGTGACAGATCTTAACTAACTCCTGCAGCCTCTGTAGAGAAAAGTGTATTTGTAATAGATTACAGAGCTACAAATTCTTCACTGACCAAATGGACTTTGGTGGTTTTTTAGGTGTACTTTCGACTTCATGCTTCTATTTTGAAACTTGTGGGGAAACCAGACTCTGGAGTAGATGCAGAGATACTGGTTAGCTTCATGAAAGAAGCTTCTGAGGGACCCTTTGCCAGGGGTGAGGAGAAGAACACCCCAAAAGTTGCAGAAAAGTGAGTGCTAGTTTCCAGCAGCGTCCTCTGAATTTATGCTTATAAACTACTGTACAATAAATTATTAACATGAAGCTGAATAAAATATAAGCAAAACAAAGTGAATAAAATTTGTTCTAATGTTTGCAGTTTTCAGGTATCATGAATAAGATTGCATGCTTCTCTGAGATCTCAATAATTTGCACAGAGGAAATGGGAAGGGAAAACAGAACAATTTTGATCTTGTGATCCATTTTGAAGCCACTGTTTTTATTTATTAATAAATTTGACATTTTTATAATGAGCTGTTAAGAAATGCAAACATAAATTACCTTTACTTACAGGATGAGAGATTTTAATCCTTATAATTTCTCTCATTAACAGCTACAAAATAAAGAATAGTTTACTATTGACCAGTGACAAGGGAGGAATATAACTTGTACTAAAAATCCTTCATATAGAATTTGTTAGTGAGATTTAATTGCTCTGTTGGAAATGCTGTAAGAACATGTAGTCTCCTTTTGTTCTTTGTATATGTTCCAACTTATGTATAAACACTTCACCTTTTTTCTTGCCCTCCCAGAGAAAAAGCTTGCATGGTAGATGAAGACTCTCATTCCTCAGCTGGAACAGTACCAGGCCCTGGGACTTCCCTCCCCTCCTCCTCCGGTCCAGGTCTGACATCCCCACCTTACACAGCCACTCCAGTTGACCACGATTACGTCAAATGTAAAAAACCCCGTCAGCAGGCAACGCCGGACGGTACAGTCCCTGTTCTCAATACTGCCAGCGCAGGGAGGTGCTCAATCATGGGGGGTTTGACCAGGAATGATCAAACTGCTCAAGGAGGGTGAGGGGTCTGTGGTAACACGGGCAATATTGAAGCTTATTATTTTTATAAATTCAGTGCCTTAAATAGAATCAATGTACAGTCAGAGCTTTAAATAGAAAAACTCAAAGTTGTCACCTGCCACCGCTGTCATGTAGTCAAAACAGTAATATTGGTAGGAGGAGTACGACCTCACCAAGTTTTCAGTGATTTTTTTTCCTTCAGAGCTCATTAGGAAAGATGTGGGTTCAATCTTTAGAAGATTGAATTTAGAAGATTCCACTGTTTCAGGCTGTGTGAAATGACCAGGTGAAAATTTAAACTGGTTGAAACAAGACAAATTGGTAAAAAGACAACACAAGCCAGTATTAGCATTTTTTGAAGGAGGCAGGTGGCAACTATTTTGAATATATTGTGATTCAGCACGAAGTGATTTGCATGACAGTCCAGTAGATACCATCTTTTAATTTTTCTTTATCATTTTTAATGACTGGTTAGCAGCTCATCTTTGTAGAATTTAAGTGATAGAACAAGTAATTGGCTTATAAGTGCAGAAGTGGGGTGGTATCATAGTGTTAATGAAGATTTTGCAATTGCATATATAATACAAATTAAGTTACAGTTTAAGTAACCTGAGTTTATTATTTGGCTAGGAATTTGATTCTGATTCTACTCTTCCAGCCATTTGTTTTTCCATCTGGATCTATGAGTATCAGCACTCAAGGAGTAAAATATGTACACTATTTAGCTTAGTGGTGGTAGAATGTGCCAGGCCCCACAGAAATGCTCTGCTTGATATGAATTTATTTCTGGAGGGTGGGCTGCTTCCTATTGTCATTTTCTGAAGAATGGAAATTTGTAAATTACTTTGTTGACACAGTTTTGAAACAAATGTTCGTATGCCTGAAATTTTTGCAGGGGGAATTCATTCCTTTTCCTCAACAAGTAATTCTTGATGCTATTGACAGAAGCTTCTTTTATTTCTTTCATTATATTGAACAGAGAAATGTTCATTTTGTTATTGCTTGCATTTCACTTGGGAATAATTCATTAGACTGTTTTGAGATAATTTGTATGTGGAGGTGTCAACGGGTGATCAGGCTCTTTTATTAGCTTTTTGATGTCTTTTGACACAACAACATAGAAGGCAGCAAATAATTTAAATATTTCTTAAGTAATATTCCCCGTGAGATGCATTTTTGGCTAAGACTACATCTGCTTAGGTCCTGAAGATTGTGTCAATGCTCCCAGGAGAGACATAAGTTAGACAAATATCCCAGAGTGTGTCCGTGCCTTCTCTGAAGGCTGCTCAACAAAGCCTGAAGGTGCAAGTGCAGGAACATCTGCCTGTGCCCGGGCTGAAGGAGCAGTTCCTGGATCTGCAAGCTGAGCCTAGCTGGGACTGAACTTTGTGCTGTCAAAGCAATTCCAAATGTCAGCTGCTGGAAGAAGCAGAGTTTGAGTGATCTTCAGGAAGGCTGTGTGTAACCACGACAAGGAGAATTGCCGAATACTTCATCATTCGTAATGTTTTGTAAGTTGCTGGCATGACTAAACCCTGGATACAGCATGTTGAGGAACCCCAGGAAACTGAAATATTTGCCTTGGGGCTGTTACAGATGGAAGAGCTAACAGGCTGAGCTAACAGACTCAGAAGTCTTCCACTTCTACATTATTATATATACTGTGCTCTTCTGCATGCATTTGCATTTTACTTGTATTAAAATACTTACTTTTGAAGTAAAATGCTCTTCCACATAATCACATCACTGAAGAAAGCTGGTGCCAGCATTTCCATTGTCCCATTTCTAAAAATAGCAAGAAAATACCTATAATTTGACTACTCTTTAGATTTTTTTTTAACCATTCTGACAGAAATGAAACTGTCTATATTGTTGTTCAGGAACGAGTAAGTTGACCTAAATTCAGCCTAGGTATTTTTTCTTTCTGAAGCCTGACAATACTCTTATGAACTCTTGATATTGTTGATCAAAAGTTGCATCAGTAAAGTAAGGCTATTATGCAGTTTTGTACCCTTCTTTTCATATACTACCACAAGCAAGATGCTCCTTGGGATCATTACTGACCTTTGAGATCTTTTTTGACCATTTTTGTGTTCTGTGCTTCAAGAAAACATGACCTGTGAGGAAAGAGAGAAGGAATTGGGATAGTTTGCCTGTGGAAGAGAAGACTCAGAGGAGACATGGCAGCAGAGTAACCTAAATTGTGTTGAAAGCTGTACAAAGAGTTAGAGGCAAAACCCCAGGATGTCCATGTTCATGAAAGACGGAACACATGATATTCCACTTAAAGTGCATTTTCATTCTGAACATCAGAAAACAGTGTTAGAGTAGTCCTAGGAAATACTGGTTTTGTATAACCCTGCAATATTTTAGCACTGGAAGTCATTAAAAAGTGGCAATGCAGCTGTCTGCCAGGCATGATGGAGACATAATTTATCCTGATAGAAAAAGGAATGGACTAGATGAACACTTGCAGTTCCTTCTGAACTCTACTTTTTCTATTAATTTTGTGGGTTTTGTGGGTTTTGGTTTTGATGGGGTTGTTAGTTTGGTTTTTTAACAAGATATCCAGTAACATGCCTTCTAGAGCAGCAAATTATCTCATTGCAAACTGGAGAGAATTACTGTACTGCCAAACATCTGTTCTTGAAAATATTGGGAGTCTGATCTTCAAACATTTATCTGTAAATAGGTGAAGCTGTGAGGGCAGACTTACTTTGAATACGTTATATTTAAATGTGTCATTATAGTTCTGTACCTCTCTGGCACATTTTGTTAGTGGAAGATGATGACTGGGATATGCAGAAATCACTGTTAAAGTTGAGAGCATTGAAAGGCTTCAGATCCAGTGAATGATGGTGATACTAGTTTTAAGCCATATATTTAATGAAAATGGGAGAAAGGAACCTGTAAATACAGATTGTAAAGTAACTAAACTTCTTTTTCCTCATGGCAGCTGCTAGCATGTATCTCCTTCAAGGAGACAAAAGTATTGCTGAGTGGCAGCTGTTATTTGCTGGCTGACTTGCTGCTGTCATGTGTGTAAAATGGCCAACTTCCTTTCTCCTTTCGTGTCCTTCCATTCAGCAACATCTTTTCTTTCCTTCTGTTAATCCTGCCTTTCTTGTCATCACCCCTGCCTATTGCTATTTTATAACCCTCCAGAGTGAAAACTTGCATTTGAAGTCTGAAGCATAGGTTCAGACTCTTATTTTCTAAGAGCCAAATATGAAACAGGAAAACCCAGGAACTTGCCAGGCACCCAGACTATCATTACCTGTGGTATTACTGTATTTACACAGCTACATGGCCAGTGTTATATACCAAAACACGTATGCTCTCTGTCCTCCTCTATACAGACTGGATATATGTAGTCAGAGAAGACCAGCTGCAGTAAAAACAATAAAGTTAGTTCAGAAAGCAGGAAAAGTATTAAAATTAGAAAAAAAATCTGAATAAGGTATCTGTTTCCCAAAAAATAGACTGGGAGATTGTTTAGGAGGTCTTTTTTGCTGTAATATGCCTTTGTTGTGTTGATACTCAATTCCATATTACTGTGGTGGTATGCAGATGATGTATCCATTGCTATTGCAGTGTTAAAATGTTGTATTGTTTAAGTCTTCATCCATGTCATGTAGTATGTCATGTGTAGTTAGACTTAATTGTCCTTTTTTTGTGTTTGTCTTTGCCTGATTGCTTTTGCAACCAATATTGCCCGTGCTGCCTCTAACCTTTACACAAATCTCTGTTCCCCAGGCATTCTCCTCCTGCTTTTACCTGTCACGGCTTGCTTTTAATAATTGGCAGAACCTGCATGATAAACTCACTGGGAAAGGCTCCTTGCTTCGTGCTGTGGGATAAGTCTCACTTCATAGTTAGTCGGTCTGTAATTCTGCAAATGTCATGAAGATGCACAGTTTTTGTAAACGGGGGTTCTCAACATCCTGATGAGACAAAGGTGATCTCTGAGGAACTTCTTGCACCAGGTGGTCACTCATGTTAAACTAAATAAGCTTCTGGGATGGAGTGGATGTTTCTGTGCATTAAAAAAATGTCCACATTGCATTTTGGAACATTAAAATCTTGCCCTTAAAATTCTCTCTCTTCAGCAGTTAAAAATGAAATCTTTGGGTCTGCAGTACATGTCCTGTTCTGGCATGTGGTGCTGGATGTTCGTGGGGACTGCATACTGGACCACATGAATAATGAATCACACCCAGTTTATTGCAGTATGCTCCATTTTCACTTTTCCCCAATTTAACTTCTCTCTGATTAGTACAAGTGTCACACTGAGATGTAGTGTGAGATTATGTAAAAAGCATTTGTCCAAATAAATGGGACATTGGTGAGATACTGTTGCTCTGCTCTTGAAGACAGAACAGCAATATGGGACTGTAAGTTATGGAAACACATTCGGTGTTCAGTGCAGCCAGACAAAACATAGATTCTCATCTTTGACTCATGTTGAAAGAGAACTCCCTTTGAATTGCTGTCCTCAAGTTAACCTACTCCCATGCAAATCTCTGCAATTCTTTTGTTTTTAATAATGTGCAAGTGCCTTTTGATGCAGAGCTAAGTGTTGTCTTCTGTTATGGGTGAATCTGTTTGCAGAATGAGAATTCTGTGATACATCATGTTTCTGACTGCAGACCAGGAAAAGAAAATGCTTGTATGTTCAAGTGAAGAGGGGAGGGATGGTGCCAGGCAGGACAAAGAGAGTCTGTACCTTCACAGCCAGTGAACAACCCACCTTTATTACATGAGACAAGATTTATTTTTTTTAGTTATATGTAGTTGCTTATTCATAAGCTCTGAACTGTGCAGCAGGATTTTTCTTTCCTGAAAATTGAGTTAGCATATGTGTAGAGCTCTTTAGAAAAGCTTTCTGTGCCACTCATTTCTGATTTTCTGACTTAAACTTGATTGTTTATCATGATTCAGATACCTTCTTATAATAACTGGACACACATTTTTCTTTAGATGTTTAAGATGGACAAAGATATTCATTCAGAAGTGAGTTGTTTCCTCTTGGCTTTCTGAGCCTGTTACTTACTCCTGCATGCAGATGTTTCAGAGATCTTCTCCCTCTTCCTTTTAACTTCCAGAAAGTTTCAAAAGAGGGTTACTGAGCTGCATAGTACTTAATTGTCAAAGCCAGAATGCCTCTTCCACATTGGCACTATGAAGCTGAAGTGCTTCAGCTCCCCTGGGAATAATTTATGTAAGCTTGTATCACAGTTGGTGCTTGGTCATCACTCTTAGCAGTGAGAGCTTTGTCATTAGAGTTGTCTGTGTTCAGGTTCAGGTCACTTACACTGCGTGTGGCACATCCCTCTCCTTTTCCCTCTTCCCGTGCTCAGGGGGCTCAGTTCAGGTTAAGGCTTATGGATGGTCCAGAGGGTTCCTGTGGGAGGATGCTGGCACAGGGTGATGCCTGCTGCAGTACCGAGTCCTGGTCTTCCTGTTGCATTTTAAAATGAAATAGCCATTTAGGCTCTGCAGAGCTTAACACAACTTTGTGCTGGTGATGGGTTGGCATGCAGGTGGTGTGCCTGAATGTTGAGGGAGCAGTGACAGTGACATGCTCATGGCTGTTTATTCTATAGCAGAATAGTGGGGAATGCAGATTTTTGAAGTCAACCCAGTAAACCTATTTCATTCAGGATAAGATTAATGTTAAAATGCTCTTAAGCATTGAATTAAGGAAAATGGACTTCAGATATTTTTTCTAACATCTGTGACAGATGTGTTTCAGTAATGGTAGTGATTTAAGCATCCATGTGACTGACGAGACCTCAGTGTGATACAGTAAAGGTCTTGGAAGTACTGATGAATATACTAATTCTTTCTTGCCAACGACATCTTTCTGATAATAATTAGTATTTTTTTACTAATGTCTTGGAAAGTTAACAAGATTCTTTTGACCTTTTACATCTCTTGTCGAAAGCTGCTCTTTTTCACCTATTGACAGAGTAGGTGATGTAATCTGACATAGATTTGAAATGAAATGTCCTAAGTTGAGTACGTTATGAGAAATGAAGTTAAAAAAAAATCTGCTTTCAAGTGCCATTTTCTGAAATTTTTAGAGATAAACATGAAATTCTTAACTTTACATCAAATAGCGATTTCAGCCTATCAGGTTGTTTGCAATCTTCCTAAAACTTGGGAATGATGCAATGAAGTAATGAAACAAAATATAATAATACCAAGGAGACACATCTACTATCAGATCATATTTTTCATAGGAATATTGTTACAGTTACTTATGCACAATTTAGTAGAACTTCTCCCTAGTCTCTTCATTTCCGCTACAGATAATAATTTGGGGACATGAATACCCAGCTGTATTTTTATCTTAGCTTTTGAAGTAATAGAAAACTTTACAGGGAGGGACCTCAAAAGAATATTTAGTCCTTGATTTACCAATCTCTTACAACAAGGGACCACCCTAGCTTTTTCAGAAAGCTTGCTTTATTGCTGTTGCTGGGTGGAGAAACTAAGAAAACAGGTAAACAAAATTTAAAAACCAGTAATTTTTTAACTCTTGAGTTACACTGGGTTGCATTAAATTGTCTTTAATTATAGCAGAAATTATTAAAAAGCACTGATATTCTCAGTCGATTGGTGTCATTCAAAAGGGCAGGTGTTGATAGCAGTTGGGAATTTGGAATTCATTCTCATGCCTCACACATTGCAGTCTTTGGCATGTAGGCTGAGTAACACTAATGACTGTCTCCACTACAATCAGCTCTTACCAGATGAAGAAAAAGCTTCATAGCACAACAAATGTAAAAAATACGCTGTGTGTCCATTTAGGATATATATATTTATAAAAAGAGCTGTATTTGGGAGTTAAGCTAGAAGAGAATAGTACTTTCATGCATAAAAAATATGCCATTTTCTTTCCTTTTTAGAAAACCAGAATTAGGATGTGAGTTGGTGCAGTTGCTGGAAGTTTTGCATTACTTACAGCAACATTTAGGTAGTGACAGAACTTTTTATTATATTAAGGAACATCTTGGGTAGCCTAACAAATGATGGCTATTTGTCTGCCTGTCTTCAAAAGCCTGCAGTGATTCTACAGGTTCACTATGCTGTTTTTTAACTGTATGTAGCAGTTCAGATAGAGATGAGGGGAAAAAAGAGTCAATTTTCTTGCTGCAATTAAAACCTATTGCCTTTTGCACTGTACTTAATGAATATGAACAGCAATTATTGTATTTTTATTTTGGTTAATCATATGTATTTGGAAATTCTCCCTCATCTTTTTTGAGATAAATAAGTCCAATTCTCCTGGTAATTTTCATATGCCACCTCATTAATCTCTCATTTTTTATCCTCCTCTGAATTAATTTTCCTTATTTCAGTGTCTTTTTTAAAATGTGGGTCCCAAATACAGACACCATAATTAAGTTTAATTTTCATTAGTGCTCAGTAGAACAGGAAGACTCTTACATATTTTTTTCTGTGAAGTTACTGATTACACATTCGAGAGTGCTGCTCTGCTAAAGTGTGTTTAGAGTAGCCTGACATTTTGACCAGTTCTGCTTTGAGAATCACAAATTCTTTACAGACACATGTGAATGTGTGTGCTGGGATCCACTCACACATTTTCTCCTCCTGATCATGTTATCTTTTAGGTGCTTTTAGAAGGATTTATTTATTTATGCTCAAATAATTCTGTGAAATACGAAGGCTGTCTGGCTCACAGCTTTGACCTTTCATGCTTTTTAAAGATAAGTACTACACATTTTTACATTCCCTGGGACTTTACCCATCCTTTGTGATTTCTGAGAAACTTATACTAATAACTGGTGGCTGCTGCTAATTTCTGGAATACTCCAGGGTTTTCCATCTGGCTCACTTAGTTTGAAAGCATCTGCTGCATTTAAGAAATATCTAGTAGAGCAGAAAGTTGTCACAATAGTCATCTTCCTCTGGTTTCCAGTGATGAAGGAACCCAATGTTAATATCATTATTTTTTAAATATTGTTAACATATTGAGAGAAAAGGAGAATGAACATCCCTACCTAGACCCACACTCATTGAAGCAGAAATTTCAAATTAAAATAGCTAGCTAATTGTAAGGAGGTGTTTACATTTGTTCCCATAAAGAAAAGCTCTTGCATACATTTGAAATTTTATGTGTTGAATCACTGTCTATCTTTGCATGATGAAAAATTATTGTAATTTC
Organism: Pomatostomus ruficeps; assembly: GCA_013400735.1. Taxonomy (NCBI): domain Eukaryota; kingdom Metazoa; phylum Chordata; class Aves; order Passeriformes; family Timaliidae; genus Pomatostomus; species Pomatostomus ruficeps. Next base: position 129,074 of record VYZT01006719.1, on the reverse strand, counting down.
CTAGTGATCTGATCTCACCCTCGCACATTGGTCTGGCACATCTTGATTTACATTGTAATGCTTCATCTGTCATAACCCACACATCAGAACTGACCTGCAGGCTTGTGGCAACTTGTGGAAATTTGCAATTTTTTTTCCCTAGATGAGTATTTCAGCCTCTTTGCCACAGATACAGAAACTTCTTTTAAAAAAATATGGTTTTCCTGATGTCAACTGGGAGTTCAATAGTATCGATTTGTACCACAGAAAGTTATTAAAGCTTTATAAATGAGTCATTTAAAGCTTGACTGACCTCTCTTCAGAATCCTTCTCTTCCCATTCTTTATAATTATATTCTTTCTGTATAAAACTTGTCATCATTAACCAACTGTATAGCTTCCAATTAGGAAGCAAATAGCGTCCCCCCATTCTTTTTCAAGATACAGTTTTATTAAGATCTGTTCACTGAAAGGGAAGGTTTTCTTTGTGTGGTGGTGAAAAGCCTACAGAGTGCATCAAATTTGGTTTAAATTCATTGGAATCCTAATAAGCAGAACCTGATCTGCAAGCTGAAGGTTTGCAGAGGGATTTATCTTGATAAAATAAATTCATAGGAGACCCTTAGCTCTCTCCTGAACAAGTGCAATTCAGATGGAACAGAAGAAATTTAATTAAATTATCTGCTCATCTCAAAGCAAGGACTTATGCTTTGTTAATTTTCTTTCTTGATCTCATCAATAAAATTAATGAATCAGAATGCAGTGGAACTACCTAGACAATGGATGTAACCCCCTCCTGGTTACGCCATTTCTGTATAGAATCAGAGAATGGTTTGGGTTGGAACGGACCTTTAAAAATCATCTAGTCCCACACCCCTGCAATGAGCAGTGACATCTTTAACTAGATCACAGAAATCAAATATCTGTATCTTAAGAAGAAATTGGAAATAATTCTTGTGGACTTCGGATTTAAAGTGAATTGCCTGTATTGGAATTTTATATTGAACACTGAATTATGTTGGCACAATGTTATGGAAAAATGCCAGTTTCCCATCTCAGTAGAAATGTGCAGGCCTCTTTCTGTCAGAGAGACCAAGCTGTGTTCTTTAGTCATGCAGGGTTGCCTCTCATAACCCTTGATGTAAAAGAGCTGGGGTTATATCTGGCAGGTTTCAGACATGAGTGGGAGGTTTTCACTTGCCTGTTCTGAGGTGTGTTTTATCCCCCGTGGTAAAGTCGGGATGCCTGTTTCTGTGCAGATTAACAACTTCAGTTGTGACTGTACTGTAGTCAGCAGCCATTGCTCCCCTCTGTCAAGGTAAAGTCACTTCTATTCTTCTACTGCCTTGAAGTCCAGGTTTCCTGTCTGTTAGGCCCAGATCTTTGATGTGTTATTTGCTGCATCAGATCACCTTTCAGAAGGTTTGTTGAATAGCGTCTTACACCTGCAGGATAGTTGGCATCAGAGATCACTCCTGTAAGTCTTTGCCTCTAATTGTACTGATTTTTCTTTCCTTCATGAATAATTTTTACAAATATTGTTCTTCATGGTTTTCTCTTGTCAGTTGAACTTTGTTTGTGTCAGATTCAAAATAGTACTGGCAAATGGTACAGTAAACCTCAGAAATTTTACAGGGCCATACTAGTGAAATGTTGTGTCCCCAGTCTAAGTGCTTTTGAAAGTTGAGCTTTATTGCTTTTGAATCAAATTCCAGGATTATATTCTAGGAAGTAATGTGATGAGATTTAAATACCTTTTATTGCTGGTGGTTAGGGATCTTATTTGGCAGTTGTAAGAGTTTGCAGAGTGGCTACAGTTTTGTGTTGCTGTTACCAAGAGACAAGTAACAGGTTGAAGGGTATGAAGTGGTGCATTCCTTCTTTATCTCTTTTGCAGAGAGGAGTCAGGATAGCACTGGAGCAGTGCTGTCTGACTCCAGTTCCACTCAGGATATGTTTAATGAGCCTGCCAGTTCTCAAGACAGCCTGAAGAAGACTTACACAGAGAAAAGGATTTCTGCTACCTGTGCTGATACGCTGATGCTCAGCAAAGAGAGCCTGGGATCTACAGAGGAAAAAGGTATGCCTGATTTAGTAGATAGAATCAGCTGGCATAGGCTTGTTAAAATGTTTCTCCTGGCTTGCAGATGCACTGAAATATGCTGCACTGTGATTAAGAATTTTAACTAGGTTAAAATCATTGCTGCCTCTATGTGTGTAGCTTAAATTTGGAGCTGTGCCTTTCTTAGGTGGCCACCCAATTTGTTCTATCTGTTAAATCTTACAACAAAAAGAATAAACTCCTGTGGTGGCCCTTTGACTGACTTGCATTCTTTTATATTATTACTTGCTTTTTCTTCAGTGTTTCAAATTTCTAAATAATTTAAGGAGTAGCTATTTGAATATAGTCTCAAACAAGACTGTTTTAGTTTTCCCAGCAATAGATACCCCTTTTGTTCTGTCCCAGCAGCAGCTTAATATTCATAGCAGGGAAGAGCAGAACTAGTAGAATTAGATGCTTTATTCCATTGTATACTTCATTCCAGTGGAGAACTAGAATTACTCTCTACCATATTTTTCCATATAATAGTACTAAGTGTTCTGTACTCTACTGGAAAAATTGTTTCAAAATCCATTAGCTGGAATTTCCCTTTGTCTGATGTTTGTACAGTTGGATGTGGCAGTAGATAAAGAGGCTGGACTTCAGCAGGGAAAGACAAAACCAGTGTCTAAGTTTTGTCCACCTTTCCAGGTTGTGGCTTTTTGTGGGATGTTAAATATTTTTTTGCCAGTTCACACTTTCCCAGTTTAAGAGATCCAGAAACCATGCTGTGTGGATAGTCCTGAATTACTTCCCTGATCTCACTAGGAACAAGTGCCAAACACTCATCTTTTTGTTTGCAGACTTAGATTACCTTGGTTTCTTGTTTTTAAAAATATTTTGCTTCAGTCTTGCCTAAGCTAGGGAAGCCTGTGGTGGTGTTTGCGTTAACATGCTGAAATAGATGCCAGTTCCTAGTTTTGTAAAATAGTACTTCCATTATCACTAAATCCAGCAGTCTTTTGGCTACTAGACTAAAAACATGGCTCTTTTTCAGGCTTGCAGTGAGTTGTGTTATTGTAATCATTTGTCTCCCAGAAACACTATTCTTAAATTACAGGTGTTTCTTAGAACAGATGTTGTTTTCCATAACGCCACCTGTACAGTAAAATTGTAATGGATACAGACATCAGGCAAGCAAATTTTGAAAAATGTGAGTTCTGTAAAACATGTTTGACTCAAAAGTTCAGCCTTATCAGAGACAAAGCGATGGTGCAGCTTTATGCTTGAGGATGAAGCACATTTTAGTGTATCTCTACACTCTCTACTGGGAGATAAGATGTAAGAGGCTCTAGCAAAGACAAAGATATGATAAACTTCCATGACTAAAAATCAAAGTTAAAGAAATTAATGTGCATGTAGCATGTGTGTTTCCAGCAATAATGATTAACTAACAGGAAATGTGGAAGCTCCCACTCTAACAGATGCTTTCTGAGGTGAAATTTGGTATCCTTCAGGAAAAGATGGGTCAATTGACTGATAAGTTACCAAGTTAATCACAAAAATATTTACATGGAACTGTAGGCCCTACATTATGCAGATGAGCAGGTCAGCCACTGCTGTTCATTCTGTCCAAGCCCATACTGTGTTCTGCAATTATGTTCTTCTAGGCTGACTATTAAGAATAATACATTTCATTTGGGAGGGTGGCTTTAATTTTCTGTCCTTTTTTCTTTTCTTTGTAATAAAATTTTACTGAGTTTACTCCTTTATTTTGGCTTTTTTCCCTCCTCCTCATCAATCTTCCAAGAGTATGTAAAATCCTGCATTGTGTAAGGTGTGCTGAATTCATACTGTTGTTCAGGATAAAACCCAGATGAAGATAATGGAGATATCACTGTGTGGCTCTGTCAATGAGTTGCAGATTACTTATTCAATGACCATCACAAATAATCATGATTTTTTAAAAATATTTCTGTCTGTGCTTTAATGAAGAAAAGGATTACCTTTTGTCATATTTAATTTTTGTCATTTTATGTATGTCATTTGCCATTTGGTAATGGCAATTTCATTGTCACTTTTCTCTTACTGTTCCAGCTGCAGGAAAGTCAGAAGAGCTGCTGGAGAGCTCAGAATCTTACAATCCTGCTGAGCCTACTGGCCAAAAACTGGTGGTGGATCCTCAGTCTGCTTCTGGCAATCCCCTCAAAGCTGCCGTCCCCCAACCCTCACAGTGGGACTGCAAAAAGAAAGCTGAACCTTGTGCAGATGATGCATCTGAATTTCCTCCCAGTCTCCCCGCAGACGTGGAGGAGCAGCGGAAGTTCCTGACGGAGCAGTGCATCTCCTCCTTCTGCCTGTGCCTCAGCCGTTTCCCCCAGCACTACAAGAGCCTCTACAGACTGGCCTACCTGTACACCTACAGCAAAACCCACAAGGTGAGCACTGAGCTGACAACAGCTGCCTTTACTGCCCAAGCAAACAAACTATTGCCACTGGGACTAATTCAGAAGTCTCAGTGCTAAAACACAGCAGACAAGCTTGTTCAATGCAGTTTGGAATGAAACTGCTCTTTGGGAAGTCTTTAGCTCCTAGATTGTCTGACTTGTGTGTGAGGTCAGTTAAGGAGAAAATTTCTTTTTTTATTACTGAGCTAAGTAATTTTCTGTCATTCAGCAGAGAATTACTTTTTAGGTATGTCACATAATTTAAGATGTTCTCATAAAAATGACAGCAATTATTTATTTTACTGAATAAGTGGACTGGAAGGTGACTTGGAAGCAGAAATTAATCGGTATTGTGTAAACACATCATGTGACACAGATAAACTTTCTGAGTATCCTGAGTCTTTGTTAGTAAAATATGTAGGAATAGTACATTGAAATTATCAGAGATATTTTACTAATTGTCATAATCAAGGTTTGAATTCACAGATTTTATATTTGGAAGTCTTGTATTAGGTCATGTACTGCCCTGCATGGCTTTCTGAATTTTCTTCCCCACCAGTACTGAAGCTTATGTGAACAATAGAGAAGAGAAATGAATTGTACCCCTGGGCTCATAGTAGAAAACGTGTCACCAGTGTCACTGCAAAGTGAGCACAAGCATGTCTTACCAACCTGCTGGAAGGTGATGAGTATTCCATTTGTCTGGAATATTACCCTTTTTTATGGAGAGCTTGTTTTCAAAACATTCTCACGCTGTTTGTATGTAACAGTTGTTAATTTTTCCATGGAGTTAATCATGAAGAGGAGTCGTAGATTCCTGCAATCTGTCATTACTGTTGCTGACATGATTTTGTATCAACATCCAACAAAAAAAGCTGCCTGTTTTCAATTTATTGGTTCAAATAGCATGTCCTTGCCTGAGGAACTACTTGCAAAACGTTTTCTTCTATTATTTTTCCCTGAAGAAGCTTTCTCTTGCTTTTTATGTCTCTCTCCTTATATAAATATCAACTCAGTGATGGATTTCTACATGATATACACATTGTTGTCTAAATCTGTTTCCTCTTGGAAATCAGAAAAACTGAATCCTGCTTGTTTGAACCTAGGAGTTACCAGACTGGCTTCAGTGAGCATTTTTGGGTTTTACTGACCTTTTTTATTACTTCTCTGCATAATGAACAGCCCCTTGACACTGCAAAACCCCCCAAAAAATCTTCTTATTGATATATGTATACTACATATTTTCACATGGTTTTACATTTTCTTTCTTTAATGACTTACTCAGGTTCTTTTGTAGAGCAGTGTCAACTATCTGTGTTTTAATGGCACATTACTACGTCTTTAGTGAAAGTTACACTCCTGCACAAACTTAAAACACAAAATAGATCTATGCATTTTCAGCAGTAACTGGAGTAAGAATTATGCTTATATATACTCATGATAAGCCAGATTTAGAAAATGAGATAAATTGTATCAGGTTGTATTGTTGGGGGGGCAGAGTGGTCAATTTTAGAAAACTGAAACTTAATTTTTAAATGCATATAGCCATCTTGGAAAATTCAGCATTTACTTTCCAATGCCAGGAATTTGCATGAAGAATTTAGACTGATGGCCAGAATTCATGGTTGGCTGGGAAAAGGACAGGATTGGCAGGTCTCCACAGTGCATAGAAAAACAAGTTTTCCATATGCAATCTGTTTTCTCCCATTTTACAGTTTTCCTGGTTTTTCTGTTGTGAGATTATTGAAGATAGTTGTTGAGTGCTTTTTTAAACATCTTTTTAAAGTCTTTGAACATTTTGTTAGGCTATGTGTTCTGTTGGGTTTTTTTTCCCCTGCAAAATCGAGCTTAATATTTGGAGCCTATTTTTCTTCATTTTAGTCTGTTATGAGAGCAAATTTATACATAGCTGGTTTTAGTTGAAGTAAATGTGCAGGGAAGTAAGGATGAATTTTCAAAAGTTATTAATTGCCAATTTGGGCAGTAGTTTGAGTTTCCCATTAACATTGACTTGAAGTAAAGTCTTTTCCCTTTGATTTTTACCTCCAAAATGAATGTTAGCACAGTTTGGAAGGAGAAGTTAGGACTTGGCAAGACGCTGTTAGTGTACCTTTGTGAAAAAGTATTTGCCTTATGGTCCTTATGGATCAGTATGTGGAACTGGTCTGATAATCTGTAACCAGCAGGTGGTCAGGAAATAAAAATATTTACTTACATGCTTTTTTAAATCACAAAATAAAGAGTACTCTGTAAATCCTGGAACAATCTGCTCACAAATACTGTTTGTATGAGTTTTTAAGTTTATATATTCTAAAATCTCTGTCATTAGCAGAGCACTTAATAGGGAAATTAATGTTGGATGTGACATAAGGTCAGCAATGTGACAAGTTAGTCAAACTAGGCGTAATACATGCATGTAAAAATTTCAAGATTATATGTATGTAGGCTTAATATATACTTAAATACAGACATAATCTGTAAGCCTAATAGATGTAACCACTTCAAGTAGAAACCGTTTGGTAATAACAGTTCATTTAAAAGGCCACCCTTCAAATCAGTCTTTTTATTTTGCTTTTATTTGATGCAGGAGTAGGAGGAGGTTTTTCAGACAAATTCTTCTAATGGACTGTAAATGAAAACAGAGGGAAGGATTAAAGTATACTGGAGTGTTTTGTTCACCTCTCAGAAACACTTTGTGGAGTTTCCGATTTACGTAAAGGTGCTTCTGACACCATTGTGTTAAGGGGTATCCATCCCAGGTGACTCAGAGTTCTACTTGGTTGACCCTAAGAGATTTTCCTTTTCTACTTCAGCTTTTTGCAAGTGTCTGTACCCTGTCAGTCATCTTGTCTTTCAATCTTGGGGTGAAAAAGAAGTGGGAGGCAACAGCTGAACTGGAAAGAGTATTTCATAATTGCCCTGAGTCAGACAGCCAAATCCAGCATTTCAGACTGGCAAGCAGTGTGCTAAGAAGAATAAATCCTTTTTGCTGTGTCCTGGATCCCTTCACCCACTCCTAATAACTTCATCAGCTGAAAACCAAGCAGAGCAGACTCTGTGAAATCTAATGAGTTGAGACCTGCTCAGGCGTATTTACTGGCAATGAGTGATCATGCTGACTTAAGGAGAAGGGTAGTGGAAAATCTGTAACTATGTGTTTTATTCCTATTAGTTTTGATTGTGTGAAGATACCGTGTAATTGCCCCACTTGTCTGAATGATCTTTTCTCCTCCTAGCTGGGTTACTGCTATCATCTTGTTCAATAAAAGCCTGTGAATTATGTGTACCAAACACATGCCTGTAGATGGTCAGTGTAATGAGCACAGCACATCACAGCACCAGAGCATGATGCTGCAATTAATGATCTCTTAATCTTTTCCTTGTAAAACTTCGATTTGGGAATACATCCATAGCTAGCATTTCTTAGGGACTGGGATTTTACATTTAAGCTTTGTGGTGGGATGGTAACTTTCTAAAGGGTTTTGTTTTCCTTGAATTTTTATGTGATAGTTTTTACTGTAAGATTCAGATTACCACACATTAGGCGACTTTTACTTCATTTCCACACCTGGAATTAACTTACATTTCTGATGACTATGATTGGCATAAAATAAAGCATTTTATGTGCTTGGAACTTGGATGTTACAATAGGCCTATTTTTGTTGGATTCAAAACAAGATGACTTCCGTGGAAGACGAGATTTTTGTAGATTCTCTTATGCTGTATTTTCTTCTGTACGTATTTCCAAGTATTTTTCAGGATTAGGTTAACAGGATTACAGAAATACATATTATAAAAGAAATTATTTAGAAAAAAGTTAGTATGCAGCTGAGTTTACATACTTTGCTTTCTTCAGTCTTAACTGAATTTGACACTCAGTGATAATAATTAAATTTACTGATTCCCATGACCAGCCATAAAGTACCTTGTGATGTTTATTTGTGAACATGTATTTGTTCTGTACCGAAAGAAACCTATCCTAATCCCCTTGATTATGCTACACTATAATCATGAAGGTCCTGTGTAAGTACCTATATGAGCTCTTTGAATGAAGGATGTTTGACACCCATAAATATCTTGTTAGTATTGCCAGCGTTCAGCTCTCTTGCACATGAATCCGTAATCAGCGTGTTGCTAGAGGGGATGCTCCAGTTCTGGTAAGACACTGGAGATTTCTGCGTGATTACTGTCACTAGGACAAAGGCACTGATGATTGAGCAGAGCTTTCACCAGAGTCTCATAAACAAAAATAATCTGGAACACAGGCTAAGAACTTTTCTAATAAACCTCCCAGCCCAACACACACGTACACAAAAAAAAAGGATATTACAGCTGGAATACACACACACAAACACACAGACACATACACAAAAAAAAGGATATTACAACTGGAATATGCTTCTTGGATGGACATGATTTAATCACATTTATGACTCACAGAAGTGTATTTCCAGTCCACAGAGCACAAGCCAGAGTCCAACATTCTCATTTGCCTCTATGAACCAAACATTTTCCTCATTCTTTCATGTCCTCTCCTGTGAAGTTGTCTGTACAAACGCTGGTCAAATGCGAATCAAATGCCACTTTCAAACCCTGAAATAAACAATGAAGTAAAGCAAAGCTTCCATTGGTGATATCTTGCAATTAATAATTGTCCCATCTGTTGGTAACGTTCTGCCTTGAGCCAACAGCTGTCCCTAGTTCTCAGCTACACAAGAGAAGTTCATGCATTGAGCTCTTGGAGGGATAGTGCTTTTATTAATTTTTGGTTGTCATCTATCGTTTAGTCCCCTACTGATACTTTCTTGTTAATTCACTGAGCACCATTAACCAAGTTCGATGACAGTCATGGAATTTCCAGGGAGGTTAAGTGAACTTACATGGAGGGCAGTGGCTGGGTAGGGGTAAAATGTCTGAGTTCATCACCCCACTAAGAGAAGGTTGTAGTTTAAGCCTGAGGGTCAAGGCCTCAGCTCTGGCAGGTATTCCCTGCAGGTAGCTGGCCTGAGGGAAGAGCTGTAGTGCTTCCAGAGAGTGTGTAGGGAGAACAACAAGTATGTGGAAAATGAGAAAAGACTCTGCAGGTTAATAAACAAAAGTGTACTTTGTTTTGTACTTTTACCTGTGATGGCATTTCCATCCCTTGCCTACAATTTACCTGCCCGTTCTTGTCCACAGAACCTGCAGTGGGCCCGGGACGTGCTGCTGGGCAGCGGGGTGCCCTGGCAGCAGCTGAAGCACATGCCTGCACAGGGCCTCTTCTGTGAGAGGAACAAGACGAATTTCTTCAACGTAAGTTTACATAGCTGGTAAACACAGTGTGCTTTCTCAGCCATCCCTGGAACACCTGTTTCTCATTTGAAAGGTTTGCAAAGGGATGGGGATGTGAAATTCCACACAGGCATGTTAAAGAAGCCATGAGCAGCTAAAGGAAAGGAGAATTACAGAGATATTTACTGGGTGAATATCTCTCTCTTTTGAAGGGAACCACACTAGAAGAATTATTTCTGATGAGATTGAAAACATGGGGAGAAAAGCACTAACATTTTTCAGTTATGCAGCATTTACCATATCCTTGATGGCTGAGCCCTCTTTAAAAATTCTGATTTTGTTCATCTTAATTATCCTCTTGTTTATTGTTTCTCATCTCAACCTGCACTTCTCATGGTGGGAAAATAGTGCTATTTGCTCTAAGAAATCTCCTTAGTTGGAAGGAGCTTTCTTGTGCTCTCCTCTCTGTAGCACGGCTCAGCAGAAAGAGTATCTCCAAGTCCCTCAGTGAGGCAGCAGCACTGTCACAGAGACTGTCCATGTGTCTGTGATATCTTCCACAGGGTTGTCTGTACCTCTCACTGACATGGGACACATAATATTTCTGTGACTTACATGGGCATTTATCTATCAGATTTCCTGCTGTGATTGCCACTTACACAGTGCTGTTGTCTTTGGTACCTTTGGTTTTTTTGTGGTATGTTCTGGGGTTTTGTGCCTTTTGTTCTTTTGTGGTAGGGTTCTTCAGCAGTTCTGGTTTACAGTGCATGGTGGGAGCCTGGAGATGCTCTGCTTGTCATTCTGGGTTGAGTACAGTCAATATCTGTTATGTGGTTGCCTGTGATGGCAGTGACAAAATGTTGTGTCTCTGCTTTCCCATCCAGTGCATCTATTTTAGTATCGTAATTGTGAAATTTATTTCAATTTTATATCTGTCAACCTCTATCTTCATTTTTGCTGTGTGTTGTGTTAATTAGCACCTCTCTGCAAACCTTTGTTAAATACAAGGTAAGTGCTCTTCTCTGGTTATAATCCCTCAGATGGGTTGAACAACTAAGGAATACTGACAATGGTTCAAAATTGATTCATGGATCAGTCTGCAAAAAGGGTTTCTATATCATTACATCTTTCTGGAGAGAAGTTTTGGTTAACAAGTACTGTCAGCCAAGCAACTAAATACCGTGCAGCCATCTGATCACTCCCCTCCCACACCCCGTGTGGGATGGGGAGGAGAATCAGAAAAAAAGAAAAGTCCACGGGCTAAGATCTGTTAAAAAATGGAAGTAAAGTAAAACATTATATAATAGTAATGAGAAGGGAGATAACAAATAGAGAGGAATAAAACCCAAGAAAAACAGGAGCTGCACAATACAACTGCTCAGGACCTGCTGGCTGATGTACCAGTTCCCCAGCAGCAATCGGCCCCTCCTGGCCAGTTCCCCTCAGTTTCTGTACTGGTTTATATACACACCTCGGTTTCTCTACTGGTTTATATACATACCTCGGTTTCTGGACTGGTTTATATACACACCTCGGTTTCTGTACTGGTTTATGTACACACCTCGGCTTCTGTACTGGTTTATATACATACCTCGGTTTCTGTACTGGTTTATGTACACACCTCGGTTTCTGTACTGGTTTATGTACACACCTCGGTTTCTGTACTGGTTTATATACACACCTCGGTTTCTGTACTGGTTTATATACACACCTCGGTTCTGTACTGGTTTATATACACACCTCTGTTCTACCCTTTGGACACTTTGAGTCAGCTTTCCTGGCCATGCTCCCTCCCAGCTTCTTGTGCACTTCCTCACTGGCAGAGCCTGGGAAACTGATTTAGAGTGAGCACTGCTTAGCAACAACTACAACATCAGTGTGTTATCAACATTATTCTCACACTGAATCCAAAATACAGCACTGTACCAGCTACTAGGAATAGAATTAACTCTATCCCAGCTGAAACCAGGGCACAGCCTGATAGGGTAGACTAAACAGTTGTGACCTGATTGATGGATTTGTGCGGTTTTTTTTCCTGCATTGTCTGCCAGTTTTCCCTACAAAAATCCTGCTGTGATTAGCTCTTCAAACTGGTGAATGCTTTGACTCAGAGTCACATAGCGCAAGTATTCTTGTAGAAATTAGTGGAATTATTCAACATGCTTCAAGCCAAATGTGAACTTTGCATGATCAAAGCTGATTTGTTCATCAATGCAGGGTTAAGTGTCAAAAGTATTCTGTTTTAATGTATGAGGAGATGAGCAGTAGGGAACTGAGAGGTGTGTATAAGGGAGTGTTTCTACTTGAAAATGTGAATTACCGCATTGAGAGAGATCAGTGGTTGACCTAAATCACATCTAGTTTTTGAATGCTAATGCTAGCTAATTTAATTTAAAGAGATTCCACTATATTCCTAGGTGGAATTTTCTAGCATTATTTCAGAAAGTAATTATTTCTTATTCTGCATACTGATATTTTTATACTCTGAAGGATGAAAAGTGCTAGTATAGATACTAGACAGCAGTATAATAATGCTATTTTGTAAATCAACAAAAACTTAATTCCCATAATCAATTTCTTTAATCAGAAATTAGATACACTTTGAAAGAAAAGACAACCTTCAACAAAAGGTATGTGCTGGCCCAGTGCAATATATTGGGAATACTATTAGAAAAGATAGAAGGTATTTGTAGATGATAGTCTCAGTTTGAACTTGGGTCTATCAACATACAAAGGTAGTGTTAGTCTGGAGTCCTCCATGTAGACCACTGTCTCCAGGCTTTAGAAATTTTGATTTGGGGATGAACTCCAGGGTCTCAGCTGTGGGGACATCTTGACTTATCCCTGCATGCATGTAGATTAGTCTTGCTGGTAACAGGCACGAGTTTAGCATGATAAAATGTTTTGGTGGTCTCATTTTCTACCCAGCTATATTTTCAAAATCCTCTTCCACTAACATTGTGCGAAGCATGTGGCGTTAATCCAGAAAAGATGACAAAGACATGGCATAGTGAGAAAATCCAGATCTGAGAGAGAAGGGGCTAGAAGTGCCCATGACAAAAAGCTGGTGATGTCAGCTGACATTCCAGAATTGGACAAACCTAAATCTGTGAGCAACTTGGAAAACAACCTCTCAGCTCTGCGTTGACCTTGCCTGGGTTAAACCACAACTGTTCTGTTCCCATGCAGAACTCCCAGCCAGGCAGTGGGGAAGCAACTGAGCTGCACCATCTGGGTCAGTGCTCGGAGTACGCTCTGGTGTGTCATCCCCTGTACAGATGGTGGTGCAGCCCACTGTCCCAGCTCCTATCTTCACATACAGAGTCGGGTGATAAAACACAAATTCTAGCGCTCCACAAAAGTAGTCTCATCTAATCTTAGAATTTAAACAGCCAACCTTAAGATTTTCTAAGCATATTAATGTCCCCCAGGGTTATTTCCAACAGAAGCCTTTTACCTAAAGTGTTTATTTGCTTCCAAGAAAAGCATTTGGTTTTATTTTTGAGAACTCTTCAGCCTTCATGATAGAAAAGAGTTAAATGTATGTCTCAGTGGTTTTCTGTAGATACTTTACTACCAGAATACCTTTTTCTTCTGGAGCAAGTAGCACTGGTGTTTTTAATCTCTTGTAGAGAAGATTTAGGGTTATTGAAATTACAGCTGACTCAATTTTACAAGTACAAACAACAGAGTGCAAGAGAGAAAGCTAGCAGCTCCTCCCAGACATTTTATAAATCATGCATCCTCCTAGTAGAATTATTTATTAAATGTTTATGACAGCACTGTATGAAAAGAAATAAACCTGGGTAAAGCTGTCTCTTGTTAAATTTTACTTCAGAACTGCTGGTCTGGATCTGTGTGTCACAGGCTGTTGTATAATTTGTTAGCTGTCACTCATTTGCGACTTAAGTGCGCAAAAAAGGCATGTTCAGTTAGCCCTGATTTCTTCTCATTTGAGATACCAGAATAATGTCAGGATGCTCAGAGCTTTCCTTTTTCATTTCTAAGAAAAAATAGCGTTACTGCGTTATTGTACCTATTTGTTTCCCAAGCAGAAAAGAAAGGCCCTGATTTTCTATGATCAGAGGTTTTTGCATGTTCATGGCTTTGTTACCGATGGCAGTCATATGAATGAATATCCCTGTTAGATTTTAAGGAGTTTTACCTATGTTCCTATAAATTACTGTCAAATCAGTTTTATTTGGCCATTTCTCACTTGCATGTACAGGTACACTCCAGCTTTTCTCCTCTTCTTTTTCTCAGTGTGAGTGTAAATATATACAGAGATTTTTTTTTGGATGGCTGCAGGATGGTTTCTATAGTAACTAAATTAGAAAATATTTCAGCAGGAGAAAAAAAAAAATCCCAATATATTGCTTTATATAGTAGGGCACTTTCTTATATATCCAGATTTCATGCAACTATTAATAGCACAAAGTTGAACTTTGTGCATAGATGATGGGCATTCATCAGGCTGTGGGTGGGTGGGGATTGTGGAAGAAGTATTTTGGTGGTTGAGCTCCATGTACCAGTAAGTTCTCCATATGGTTTAATATACACTATTGGTATTTTCCTGGCACATCTTTTGTGGTAATAATAATCTGTTGTAATAAAGATCTTGATGTCCATCTTTGGTAATTGTTTCCCACAGACAAGAGCTGTGCATGCACACTATAATGTAGACATTGATGTGCATGAAGTCTGGCTGCAAACTGTTACAGATAATTGTTATATTTTTAATTCCAAAAGCAATGCAGTGTGTTTATTCTCTTCTGTATGTGTAAAGCCCTTCATTCTGTGGTCTGAGCAAGCAGGGTCAAATTAAGGTGGGGGCATCCACTGCGAGCCTGAAGCTGGAGACAGCAGTGATTTCCCTTTATTTTGCCTTTGTTCGTGCCAAGCGTGACTGGGCACTGGCAGGAGACTCTGCTGAGCAGAAGGGCAAGTTCTGGATGCTGAGTAGTTGAAGACTAAATTTAGTGTTGCAGGTTTCTAAAGGTAGTTCTTATTATACATCGTGGTATTAACCAGTGAGAGCTTTCTCTGATACTCTCCATGTAGCAGGTTGTTTCCTCAGTTGTGTTCCAGGCTGAGAGTTACATCTCTCTATCTTAAGAGGAAAGTTGATTCTGAGAAGGAGAGCAGGGTGCTGGTTTGGGATTCTGTGTGACCAGAGCCATACAGGTGAATCTGAGATGTAGAAAGGAAGGCTCTTACGAAGTCCCCAATATAGGGAACAAAAGGGCAACATGCCTCAGCTCTCCTGGAAGCTGGGCAATTCTGTCAAGGAAGTTTCATTTTATGCCTCAATTGTTTTTATACATTCCCTTACATAGACGTTACTGGTCACTGTCAGAAATACGGCATTGAGTGGATATATGGGATTTTCTTTTGATCTAATACAGCCGTTGTTTGCTTCTCTCCCATTTCCTGAAGTGTAACCACAGCATTAATGATTCTCATTACTTTGATTAAAATGGAAGATTTGTTATAGAATTTAATGTCTCTGTTAGAGACAACTGGCTATATATCATCTAAGGGAAGAGGGAAATCCATTAGTGGTGCTCTGCACCTCTTCTACATGTGTGTTCTGCTCAGTCTGAGTTTGCTACTAATGTTGGCTTGAAGAACCCCCAAACAGCATGCAGTGCCAAGGGGCAGCTCTTCATGGTTGCTTGAGACAACCTGACTGAAACCTAAGGTTCAGTGTTTCCTGTCATGTACTCAAAAAACTTGAAACTGGAGGCAACAGCAGACTAAAACCACTTTTGTAGAGATCTTACCACTCTGCTTTCCTTCCTGTCCTTAGCTGGTGAGATATCTGAGCTACTTTCCTCCTGCTCATAGTTGATGTCTCTTTTTGGTTGGCAAATGTGCTGCCAGGGCATAGACATCTGCTATGTGGAACATGAACCTTCCAACCAAACTACTACCATTTAAATCAGGCTGGGGGGAAATGGAAAAAACTTGAAGAAACTTACTGTGCATCCATTGAGTTGAGATTGTGCCCTCAGCATGGTGAGAGTTGGAGTTTAATCATGTATGGGGGCTCTGAGAAAATTAATGGTTATGTTTTAGTTTTATCATGATTGGTTCTGAAAAATATTTTGGTCTTTTTAGTGTTTCTAATGCTTTGTGTGAAAATGAGTATGAGGGGTTGCCGACTCAAATTTAAAAAAAAAAAAAAAAAGTAATCACAAGTGACATCCCAGAAATCACAAGGGTTTAGTTATTCAGTTTTGCCATTCTTACTTCTGAGTGTTTTGGATGCCATTTTTATGCAACCACAAGGGAACAGAAACCATAAAGGAATCATTAAACACCCTGCCCCCACTTTGATTCCAGCAACTAGATAATGCTTGAAGCAAGTTATTAGACTTAGTACCATTTAATGTGCAAGGAAAGTGTCCAGAAAAGGTGATTTCCACCATTAACACTGTGTAGTTGCACTACACAAAATAGTAACAATACCATAATGACAACATATAATAATAGTCTAATTATTTTTTTTCCTACTACTTGTTTTTATTTGCTATGCTTATAGTAGGTAGATAAGACATCTGGTTAGGAGATGGTTAAATCCCTACCTACTTTAGAAGATAGAATTGTCTCTGATCTCTTCAGGAGATGGCCATATTATTGCCATGAAATGTCAGTGTTTTCCCTGGGCAGGAATGGGCCCAGCACGAGTGAGTTCTCTGCATTGTGAAAGGGCCATTTGGCAATGCAGATCCTCCTGCCAGCTCTCCACTGACTGTGAAGTATTCAGATGTTAAGTAAAAGACATCTCTGTGCTACATATTTTCTCCTTGTGCTAGGAGGAGCAAGCTACTCTCTGAAATGATTTGACAGTTTCAGAACTGGTGCTGTCAGCAGTGCTGGGCTGTGCTCAGGAGGCACCTGCCATGGGGAGCCTCTGCTGCAGAGGGGCTGGGTGAACCGAGGTTCTCCTTGGGCAGAGATAACACAGACCTTGCTGCTCTGCCTTGGAGATGGATTGGAGCTTACACACTGCCTGCCTGGCCTGCTGCCCCAGGAATTTTAACAAGGATTTCATAGCTTTTCCTACGTTCCCAAATAATGACATTATAAAGCTATTGTTCTTCATCTGTATGAGGAAACCATTTCTGGTGTGGTAAAGACATATTTGTGTGGAAAGCTGCTCAGGAATAAATGAAAAACCCTCCAGGAGTCCCTTCTGGGCCAAATGATTGTATGATCATATGCCTTAATTTATAAATACAATCAGCTGTATAAATGTCAGATATTTTATGGTTAAAGTACAAGCTAAAGTTTGGAAGATTGAAAAATGAAAACAAACCCGTGTTTTCCCATTCTCCTTTTCTTGTTTTTCTTCCTTTTTGGTCTTTGCTAATTTTCTCCATTTCCCTTCACTGTATCTTCTGCAGAGCAAAATAATGTTACAGATGTGATGCTTCCAGCACCCATCATTGAATGTTCCTTGAGCCACAGGATAGAGGAACTCCTACTGAAAAAAATCACTGTCTTACCTGCCTACACATTCAGGAAAGCATTTTTGCATTGGTTAAACATAATTCTTACTTACAAGGTTATTTTTGCATCAAATCTAGAAACTGGGAGATTTTTTTGTTTTTTAATGAACACTTAAATATTGGACAGGTTGATTCATTAAAATGCAGAATAAGGGGATAGCCTGGGACTTCTTTCAAACCATGACTGAAAGTCAATTTTACGAAACTGAATGTGTGAAAGATGAGTGACTCTGACTCTATGGGATTTACTCATGGTTTTGTGTTTGAAATAGGCAGATTGTTTCTCTGTGGAAAAAGGTAGCTTTTCAAAAATCCACATATTTTAGTCAAGTAATCATATTAATGTCCATTGTTTTTCTCGTCTAGCATGGTAAATGGCCTCCACTGGGGAAAGGGGAAGCAGGAAAGTGGGATACAAGTTGTCCCTACAGTCAGAGTTAAATTACTTCTTTTCTAACTTTACACTCGATAGTTGTTCTTTTGTCAGTAACAAGCCATTTTCCATCTTTGCCCCTTGTTTTTCCATTTGTAAAGTTAATGTAATTCTACTCATACATCCCCTGTCCACTGATTTTCTAACAGTTTAGTTGAAAGAATGCTTTTAGTAAGTACAGAGGAGTTTGTTCTCTCATTCTCGTTCACTTGCTCTCATCTGTACTCACTCTCTTATGCAAACTTAATAGCAACTCTGGGAGCAAAGGTAAGCAAGGAGTTAACTGTGCAAGAGAAACTTCCATAGTGATTGACTTGAGACCAGAAACCCAGTCCGCAATGAAGTCTTAAAGTTGCCTATAAAAAGCTAGATAACATTTTCAACCTCTGCCCAACATGTTATTTACAGTTCTTCACTCCATCCTCTTGGAAAAACAGAACTCATCAGTGAAAAATGTCCGTCGTTCACAGAGTTTTCTGTCTCAATATATACATGCTGTTCTTTCTGGCCAACTTTGCAGGCTTCCAAGACCCAGCTAGTAAAGATGCCAGTAAATCTAAATCCCTGGAGATACAAGTGTGGGGTTTTGAACTGTAGTTTGTGCCAGTGTATATTAAACAGCTATTTTTTTCCCATTGTTTCCCTAGGAAAAGTTTCTTCTTTTGTTGAGTAGTTGAATTTCTAGGCAAAGGTAAGCAAGGGAACAATAACCCTGAAATAAATGAAGCTATTGCTTTGCAGAAAAGAGATTGTCATGGAGACTTGTAGTGTGTTACAGGACATAAAGCAGTTTGTTTTAAACCTGGATCTTAAAAGTCTAACAGCAACCATTCCACCCACTCTAAACAGCATTTGAAAGGTGGAGGCTTACTAGAATACCGTGTAATGAGTGTCCTTCTACAAATGTGTAATGAATAAATTCACAATTTGATGCCCCCATCTACTAGCTGTGTATCAGATACGGGTGGGAGAGCTACCTTTAGACACTCAATGGGGTTACTTTTATACTTGGATTGGGTTCTTTCCTCTTAAAAAATTTTAAATAGGATTTTTAAACAAACTTAAGATTTTTAAATACAGTAGGAGAATAGAGTTTTAAAGGTGGTGATCCATGAAAGGTCTTTAAAACACATGTTTTATATAATATGTCTATTATCCAGTTATTAGACTACTTTTTGCAGGTTCTTACTATGAGATATTTCTCCTAGTTTTACCATGGAAATGAATGGCAGGAACAGGTACACCAGTGTAGACTGCTGCATAAACAAAACAAAGCGAACAAAACCAGAAAAGACTAAATCTTGAATCTTTGAAGAAAATCTAAGACATAAAATTGAATCTTTAATTAGCTGTCATTAGCATTCCTTTCTCCTACAAATTCCTACAGTCTCTCTCTGAAAGCTTTGACACAGAATTCTTATTAATATCCATGTGTGGAGTTCACACAAGGGTGTTGAACAGGCAAATAATGTGCATGTGTCTGAAGTGGTGAAGTTGTACCTTGTTGTCTTTAAATACCCCCTTTTGTTCTAAAACTGGTGGCGTCACTCTGAGGAACATTTATGTAATGGATGTAGAGCCAGAATCAAGATGTAGTCAGGGTAGTTTTCTTCAATGCTTCCTTCTTAGGTGAAACAATGTGTGATAAAGCCAAGGTGAAGTGTGCTTTCTGATGAGCTGTTTCTACCAGTTGTATGTTAAGAGGATTCTGTGATGTTAACCAAGGCAGTTTCCTCTTCTATATATTCAATTCTGCAGATATTTCCAGGACTGCTTTTGGGGTAGATACCAGTATGGCGCTTGTCTGTTCCGTATTCCAGGCATGGCAGATTCTTTTCATTCCTGTATCTTGTCTGTGTAAAAATACCAATCTCACTCTGAAGGCAAAAGACCCCAAATGGCATTAGGGGAACACAAAACCACTTCTGTCAGACAAACAGCTCATCCTGCCTTTCTGGAACCCTGTGAGAATTTCTTTCTGCACTAGTGAATTATTATAACTTTCATCCTTATAGGAAGAAGAGAATTAATAGTGAAATTAACTTTATTTTATTAAAGAAGTGTATTTTATGAGAAATATTCCAGGAATTTCAGTTCTCTCAAAAAGGATATAAGTATTTTTTGTGGATATACACTGCCTTAGTGTAAAAATGAAAACAGAAGAATGTGGGGTGGGAGCAATATGATGCAAGTCCGTGTGTACCTGTGCAAGCAGGTAGCATTTTATAGATAAATATTTTTAACTTAATGGCTACAGCAAGATATAATTGGCCAAATGAAAAAGGTTAAGATGGAGAAGATAACATGGCAGATGATGATAGGTAAGAGTGTATTTGTTGCTGTGTAGGCTGACCAGTTTGCTGGCTGACTGCAATGTCACTGCACAGAGCTGACATGTGGACATTGAAGCAGGAGTTCTCTGAGTAATAGTGCTCCATCTCTTGGCGAAATTCCTAAAGTTAGAGTAAAAATGTTGAATATTGTGTAGTGTATTATTGTTCCAGACTCTTTGGCTCCTGTGGAGGAGGTAGGATTTCCTGGCTTAACATGAACACTTTCAGAGTTTGCGTAGTAGCTACTGTGGGAAACAGCAGCGGTTGACCACTGAGACAAGGTGACTTTCTCAGCCTCGTGAAAGGAATTAAAACAAAACAGGATTGAGTGGGTGAGTGAAAGTAATGAAGCCCATAGTGGTCAGTATTTCAGTGCGCTCCTCTGAACACTCAGATGTATTGCTCTGATCCAACAAGGGAATTTCTGTAAGCTCTTGAGTGACAAATGGTTTTTTCCCAGGAGCTTTATAGCCTTTGTTCATTTCAGTTGCCTCCACTTCGTCTCCTCCAGTTTGCTTACTCACCTCCTGTCGATAAAGTTTCACAAATTTGGCTTTTATGAAGCTGTTTAATTTCTTATAGGTTAGAGGAAGCAAAATTAGATAAAAAACCACCTCAGACTTCTACTTGAAGCACTCCCTAAGAGCTACTCAGAATGAATTAAGAATTTTGCTGGCTATTTGGTTTGCTGACACAGTAAAAATCAGAACTGAAAACTCCTACCAGGTCATTTTCTATTTAAATCTTTATCTCTTCAGATGCTCCCTGTGTGTATATTCAAAGTGTATTAGCACTTAGACTGTGATCTCCTGCTTAGTAGACTGAAGCTCATGGGAGTCATTAATATAATGGCATTTCCTTAAGTATTCAGATATTTGGGATAATTTAATGAGCTTGGTGTAACAGCTAAAATGATTTCTGTTTACACATACCTGGTTTATTCCTCCTGACAGACTACACCAAAGGTTTAAAAGTATGTGTTGGGGTTTGTTGCTTGTTTTCTTCTTAATTAATAGTGTGACTATCAAGTACAGCATTTCAGAATCACTGGGCTCCAGTTACTTCAGTGATACTGATCTTGAAGTGACTATGGTATTTCCAGTGTGAAAAATCTGGACAAACCTGAAGATAGGCCAGGCTTTTGTGTCCGTGTAGCTCATCCATGGAGAAGCACGTGTAGCCATCCCAAACTCTGTGACACTTTAACACTGCCTTCTCTCAGAGCTGATCTTCTTAATATAGAGTACATATTTTATGTGTGTAATCCATGTGTGTCACAGCTCGTGGCAGATTCAGTGTTAAAAAAACTGAAATAGACTAATAGATCAGATTTTAAACAGAAGTAGGGCTTGCAGGCCTGTGTAGTTGTGTAATGAAGATAGGATTTCTGATGTGAATGCCGTGCAATGATTTCAAAGGTATTTTCTTGGTAGCATAAGAGAAAAAATACTCATAAAGGGAATGTAAGTGTTGAAATGAAATGCACATTCCAGATACTTTGTAAGCTGAAATACTGACAATGGGATAAACTTAATCCTTAAAAATTGTATTTAGAGACACATAAAGGTACTGCTTTCATGCCTGTAACACAGTAGTTTTTGCAACAGAATTTAACGAAAAACATATGTCTTTGTTTGCCCTTAGACTGACAGCTCTGTACTAAAGGTCTTTCTGAAAATTTCTTACTTCCCAGCAGGTTTTAGGTCAGGGTATTTTCATTGTCATTTTTTTTCCCAATTAATAAGAAAGCAAAAGTATTTTTCTGAATTATTTATACTAAAGAGAACATTACTTTCAGGACCAACAAAAATAATACTTCACATTTTTCAGTGTTTCAAATAAAACATGCAATTATGTACACAGACATTTTCTGAAAGTTAAGCTTATTTCAAACAAAGAGATTTTGGAAGCATAAGCTTTTACTAATGTTTTCTTTTTAAAAAACCCCTTCTTTTTATTACTTAAATTGCACAAGCAATATTCTATGCAGTTTGTAAACACTAAGCTATAAAAGTATTAGAAACTGACTGAAATTTAAATTAACATCAGTGAGTGTGTTCCAGCTGGAGGGAGTCTTGATCAGGAAACAGGCTTTGGTTCTCAGCACTGCTAGGTTGTGTTACAGAATTTTAAGTGAAGAATTTTACCAAAAACCCTAGTGTTGATTGCTTTGGAGATCATCAGTGTCTTGATGTGAAATTTCAGAAAAGTCAGTTGCCCTTGCTGACATTCAGAAATACCAACACCTGTGCCATAGAAGCAAATATTTCAAGTTGTGCCACTTGTCACCCAGGCACTTAGAAAGCAAAAGGATTTGAATTAGGGAAGAAAAGAGCAGACATATAGACAGGACTTAACTGCCTTACACATTTCCTGCCCAGGGAGTTCCCAGCTTAGGATTTAGACAATCAACGTGACCCTGCTGACAAACTGGGAGAAATAATTTTAAGCAGAAGGGTGGGTTTCTTCTTTGCAAATTAGTAGTCAGTGAGTATCGCTCTCTTTGTGAAATCTTTGCTAGAAGCCACAGACACTGCTTTCTGGGCGGAGCATCCCTGTGACAGGGTAGGCAGGCAACCCATTCCCGTCTGGGCCTATTTTCTGGGGTTTTTTGTCACTGTCTTCTCAATATGTCTCTTTTCTTCCTTCAAAATCTGACAAGTCTGTGCTTGCTTTTTGTGAATAATTGAGCCAGAATAAAATTTCCTGCCTCTGTATGTTCTCAAATTGATAAGGTAAAGCAAAGCAGTGTCTTTCTTCCTGAAAACTTCTGTCTGAGAGCTGTCTCCAGTGGCAGACTGGAACTGACAAAATGAAAGGCCCACCAGGAGATGAATCTGAAGTCTTTTAAGTATGTGGGCAGCAAGGTGAAGACAGCAAGACTATGAACTGCAGATTTCTGTTCCAAGTCTCCTTTCAGCTTCCTTTATTCCTATTGCTACCTTCTGACATACTCCTATCTCATTTTTCTATTTGCACTGATGCTTTCTTCTTCTATTTGCCCTTTTGAGAACAAGAGTTTAAATGTAGTGTGTAGACAAATAATTTGATATGATTTTACATTTGTTTGTCTCTAGACAAACAGCATCTGGTCCATCTGAAATTCCCAAAATAATAGCTTTATCTGTAGAAATTGCTGTTCTTGAGTAAGTTTTGCAGGTATAAAATTATATCAAATTCAGTTCCAGCACTGATGGAAAATTGAAATTTTCCTGGAAAATACTTATATAAGACCACAAAATTTGCCACTGTGGTTTAGACAGGGGTTTCTAGGCAAATATTTCAATCTGGGAGCTGTTGTTATCTGACTGTTTGCAAGACTGAAAATACCTGAGTTAAATGTGGCAAATACTGCTGCTGGAGAAATGATCTTTCTAGTTCCTGTAGGACTTGCACTGAACTGGAAACTTGAGATTACACTTATCTCTACAAGGAAAAAAAAGTCATCTATAAGTGAAAACAATGTCCTACTTCCTTAAAAACAAGAGGTGAAATCTACTTCTGCTAAGTGGAAATAGAGTTCATGTTGGGATTTACAGTGCATATCCTTGAAACTGAAAAAACCCATTTGAAAATGGAACAGAATTTCAAATGACCTTAACAAACTCATATACTGTGTTTGCAAGGAAAGCTGGCACCCTTATCTCAGCAGTGCAGAGGCCTGCAATCTTTCTGAACATTCATAATTCACCCTAGAACATTTCATGGAGAAATCCCAGTGTGCAGAAGTGTGAAATCATTTCCATCTGGTTCCTAGTATTGTGGCACTGGAGACCACATGCTAGAGCTCACACCCGGTAGGTGATTCTGCCTGAGGTGCTCATCAGACTTTTTCCGATTGTTATTGATTTGAAGATCCGAAGATTTTTAAACAAAAAAATTTAAATGAGACTCAAAGTAGGAAACATGGAGTGCAATACCAACTTGTCAGTTTTAGTGGTCTGAAACAGTGCTTTGCACTCCTGCTTTCCCATAACTGAAGGACAAGTATAGGACACAGTTTTTAAGGAGTACCAGTTGCACCTAGCATGATTGTTTTTCTTTCTCAGAGATGGTTTGCTGAGCTGAAACTATTCATTCTGAATATTTATTTTTAAAAGGACAAATGTTAGGTTATCTTGTTGACTCTGGGCATGTTTCAAGTTCCCTGTAATTACTCTGTCAGTCTTTTTCCCATTCAACCTGCCTTGCCAAAATGCATGAAGCCGCATTGTTTTGTTCCAATATCACCTAAATTAAGCTTAACAAGCAGTAGATGTTAGCTGTTTCTACAGCCCTCATTTACTCAGTGTCTCCAACTAATAAAACAAGAAAGTAGTGTATCATCTTCTACCCTTAATCAGCCAGAAGACTTAAATAGTGTCCCAAATACTGCTCTGTATAGAAGTAATGAGTGGAAAGGCCTTTGATTTTATGTGGCGTTAAGTCTGAACCAAGAATGCTGACAAGATGGTGCCAGCCATCCTCTGCAGGAGACTGGAGCAGGCAGCACTGGGAGCAGGACTGCCTGAAGCGGAGCTGCAGCTTATGGGGATGTGTATGGGTGCCTTTGAATAACTCAAGGACAAGTCTGACATGAGCACCAAAGGTTTCATCCCTTTCTATGAGCACTGGGTAGTTTTATCCATTTTTTTTTTTCACAACTCTCCTAAATTTGGAGCATCTCTGTCACATGTCCCATATCCAGAATGTGAAAAATCTGTGCTGTGTTGTTGGTTCTCACAGGTACAGGGGATGCCACTTACCCTTCATTGATGTATTTTTTACCTTAGATAACTAATTTGGATTTGTTTTGCTCAGTAGCACCGTAAGTTATGTACACCTGCACGTGCAAATGTTACAAAATTCATTCTACTTGTGATGGTTCAGACAACTGAGTAATGTATGCTGTAGGAGTCTGCAGTGCAAACATGGGAAATACCATGTTGATTAATGAAAATGCTGGTCAGAGAGACAAAAAGTTGATAAGAAACCTTTGGAATTGGACAGAATCAAAGATGATATGTGGTGGAAAACATATCCTTTTAAAATTTAAAGATAAAGAGACAATTTCAAATTAGTGAACATCAACAATGTATTTAATTCCGAGTACAGCAACTACTTAATTTGCATAAAAAATACAATACGTAGGAAAAAGCCCCAGTGTAATAGGGGAGATAGGAGCTCTGCTGTGACTAAAGGAGCAGATGAAAAAGGGCAGGTCAGAAAGAAGCCTATTTGCATGAATACATAGAAAGTAAGTATTCATTTCAGTTCTGTATTTAAAATGTAAATCCGTGTTATGCAGTCAAAAGAGTAAAGGTTAATGGATTTTTGAAGTGGTAGTGCCAAAGCTGTATTGTTAATCAATACAGAATTTGTTATTGCCTTTGGTGGAAAGATGTGAGAGGCAATGAAGGCACAGGTTATTTTAGAGAGTGGTAATGCCCATAGTGAAATCTTAGCTTTAAAACAAAAAAAGTTCTCTCTTATAGTTTAAGCGGAGACAGAGATACAGGGTATTTTTAATATAATTTTATAAAAGGTAAATGAGATAGCAAAATTATTCTTTAGCTATTTTTTCAAGATGCTGTCAAGTATAGAAGTACATATATGATGTATGCAAATAAGTAGGAAGGGGCAAGGTGTATAGGGCTTTCAGTGTGAGAACCCTTGAATTGCTGTGCTAATAGGAACACGAAGAAATGAAAAGATGGGTAAAAAGTGGCTGAAATGATGGGAAAAGAAGATAATGTTAGCACCTGGTTCCTACCTAGCATGTGGGGAACTGTCATGGTTGAGAAGCAAGGTGTTAAACCTGAGGTGTTAGTAACAGGATGGATTTTGACCACTTCAGAATAATCCTAGTAAGCGGGAGAGGGAAAGAAACAAACCAAACCAAGTCCCTGCAATGCTTAGAAAGGCAAGGAGGAGATCAAAGCAATTGCCCTGCTTGCAACAGTGAGAGAAAGGAGCAAGTAAGGATACAAGGTTTAAACTTCTAAAATGAAGGTAATCTGGAGCAGAGCCTGCTTGGGTCAGTGGCTGGGAAAAGAAGATGAGTTCAGCTGTGCTGAGATTGAGAAAGATCTATCAGTGAGTTTGTGAGGCAGGATTACATGGACTGAGCTTGGCAGTGGACTGGTACACGTTTTGGGTCTCTTAATGGGGGATTGACCGAAATCATCAAAAGTAGGGAGAGGGAGGTCCGGGGGAAAGGACAAGGGGGGGATCATTTTTTTTCTTTCAAATAGTTTGAGAAAGGCAGAAGGATGTAATGAAAGAAGTGGCAAAGGGCTGGTGCGAGAACGGTGCCAGCAGCACGCCCGGTACCGCAGCAGCTGGGCAGGGGACGGTGTGACAGCGCTAGCGCGGGGGAATGGTGTCCGAGGCCGCCGCGCCGCGTGCCGGTGCCGTGCGGGGGAGCCGCGGAGTGGCCCCGCGGGGGCGAGAGCACAGCGGTGCGGGCTGTGCCGCCCGCGGGGGCTGTGCC
>VYZT01006719.1:85839-102403 GCA_013400735.1 Pomatostomus ruficeps | reverse complement strand
CCGGAGAAAAATAGGTCACGGACGGGCCTTGCGTGGCGGCGAGGTGAAGGGCGGTGAAGCGGCACCCGCGGGGTTAAACTGGGTCAGGGAATATTTCGGGAAGGTTTGGCGGACAGGTGGGAGCAGATAACTGGTTTTTATTAATGCTGGCGAACCGACAGCGGCAGCTGTTCCCTCCGTTGCCCTAAGTGGGACGGCTNTCCGGCTCCGCGGCTGCCGGGGAACTCCGGCGGAGCCAGCCCGCGTCTCGGTGATGGTGAGTGCGGGGGGCAGCTCGGGGGGAACTTCCGCCGCGCACACGCTGCCTCGGCCGTGCGGGGAGCCCGGGGCCGGCGGGTGGGCGGCGAGCGCGCAGGGCTGCGGGTGATGCCCCGCGGGGAGGCCGGGGGCTCCGGCGGGGACAGATGCGGTGCTGAAGGAAGTTCGGTCTCTCTGGCCGCAGCAGCACGAACAGCTGCCGGCCTCCCTGCGCTGTAGGGCGTTCCTCGGTGTGCCGTGCCTTTGCCCTTTCCCGTTCCGCTTGCCCGCGGGTACTCAAACCCTCCCGAGCAGCTGGCCGTGACCTGCGGGGAATCCCTTCCCCGGTGTTGGGCGGGCTCCGGGCGCCGCTGGGCTCATCCCAGCTCCGAGCTGGAGGGAGGGAGATGAGATCTGATGACATTTGCCGTCGTGGTTTGAAATACTTGTTTCATTAGTTCGAGTCGCCTGCGGTTAGAAGCTGAACAGAGCTGCTTTGCTGCACAGGAAAATCCTGAGGGCGATGGGAAACGGAGGAGTCGAGAGAAGTTTGGAAGGGGGGGCGAAAGGGTGAGGGATTTTTGTTTGATTCGGTCTGTATTGTTTGGGATTTCTCCTACCTCCACCCCCTGGGTAGGATGAATTACTTAGCACCCTCTTTTTTAATCCAACCCTAAAGCTTGCAAGGGGCGGCTTTCATGTCTCGAAGAGCGTAGAGCCGGTCGGTGTCTAAGAATCCAGTCTGGCACAGAGCAGCCCAGCTGTGCTCTGCTGTGCGCTCCCTGCTCTGCTACGAGAGCCAGGCGCACACGGGAGATTCCCCTGCTTAACGGTGACCTAACAGGAAAGCCTGTTGTTCAGTGTCTATTTTGCATGAGCTACGATGCTGTAACAGTTGCTGCTTCATTCAATTAAAGAGAGAGAGAGGATAAGAGGATTCCAATTTAATTAGCAGTTTGTTAAAACCAGTCAGCTTTGTCTGGTCACATGTTTATAATTTTGGAACGTATGTCTTAATTGCAGTTGATTCTGGTGTTGTGCATAGAGCAAATGCCACATACTGTTTGTGGCATTGGCTGTGGCAGCTCCATGTTTCTATTTTTTTAATTTACTGCAACCTCTGTTTATTTGTGTAATGGAATATTTTTGAGTGTGCTGGGGGCATTTTGCCTGAAGCAGATCTAGGAATTAAAGCATATGCTGTAGAGTTCTTTATAACCCAGTGAGCTGCAAGTTGTGTCTTTTCTATTGGAGTATATTCAGGTTGACATCTTGAATACCCAGATACTGTTTTCAGTAATAGGACTGTTGTGTGTTTTTAGCATCTTTATTGGAGTCTGAAATACTCTAAATGTTGAGGCCTTCCTAACTCCTCCTTCGCCTCAATAATAACTCTGGTTGTTCTCAAATAATTTCTATCTGACAGTATCACTGAAATCAAACACCAGCAGACTGCACTCTATCTTCTGCTGATCTGAGACACTGCCGTGCCTTGTGTTAGATTAAGCTGTTATAGTATTGCTGCTGGTTGAGTATTGAAGCTCCCCTGTGTATACTGTGATTTATGTTACTGTAAATAGGGTAATTGAATTATTGCTTCCCTGCAATGTCTTGTTCCTCTGGTGTTATCAAAGATCAGTCAACTTTAGTTGGGGTGCTAGGCAGGCTGCTGCCTAAATGTTTACTTGAATTAGGCATTTCCACTAACTCTTACAACTGGATAAAGAACTGCTTTTGTTCTTCTGAGGAAGCTCTGGGAGTGTCTGAAAGCAAGACAGCATAAGGTGTTAAGACACATATATGTCCTCCCTTCAAAAAAAAAAGGTAAAATACTTGAAAAACAGGGTTAATGAAATTCTTTTCTGTTGCATGAATTCCTGTATCAGAGGAGAAAAGATACTTGAGATTAGCTGTGGGGTGCATAACAGAAGGAGATTTTTTTACCTTTTATAGCCGTCAGGATTCCTTCAGGGCCTCCGCTTGCTGGACAGAGAAGGGAAGTGTTCTGTGTATGCTGCTGTAGTGGGGGGAAAAGAGATAATGAAATTAATTACTTGTCATCTCCTAATGGCTTAGTTTGAGGCTCTTAATTGTTGAGGATGAAGTGTGCAAACTCATGTAGAGCTTTAGTTATTGGAGAGGGGTATGTCTTCCCTAAGGCTTTACCACTGCCTATGTCTGTTTGTTTCTTACTACCTATTTCAAATAAACTGCTTCCTGCCCTCAACTTCAGCTGACAAACCATTTGAAATCTAGGATGTGTACTTCTGTCATTCCTAAACCAGTATGAAACCTCCGACAGACCTGTGACCTTCAAATATGAATTAAGTCATGTGTTTACAAACACATCTTTCTAGAACTGGCATTAGAAAAAGGAGTAGGGAACCATAGTAGGATCTTACAGGATTCTAGTTTGAAAGGCTTTTCTGCTAGCTCCTGCTTTCACTTTACCTCTGTCAGAACACTAGAGGAGTTTGAATTTTTGTTCCCTTCAGCTTTCCGTTGCTTTTTTTCTTCTAAACATTGACAAAAAATTCAAGTATTTCTCTGTGCTTCCAGATTGTGTGCACATACCAAAATACCACGGAACATGCCATTCTTGTCACTTTCCAAAGGTGTTTTCCAATAGTGAACAGTTGAGTGTATCTTTTTTAGTACTATTCCTTGTATGTATTGCATTTTATATTTCATCTTGGTTGGTAGTTCTTGTTTATATTCGTACTGTTAAAAGTACTGATAGTTCTTCATTAAGATACAATATGCAGCTCTCTTAATTTTTGTAAATAACTTCACAATCTATTCAGTGAAGTTTACTAGCTTTTTTCATAATCTTGATTTGCTCCTAAAGAAGTTACAAACCCCCCTATTTATGTGTGTTTTGAAGTCTGTGGCTTATAAACTCCTGAACATGAATCTAAAGTCATAATAGCTTTAAAGAAAATTGCCAGTACCCAGCCAGAGTAGTTGTTACACATGGATTTGTCACTTCCGAGTAATGACGTGGCCCTTTTCTGACCAAGTTTCAGTATGTACAGTACACAAATCTGATTTTGTGTTGTGTCACCTTGAACCTACTTACTTTTTCTTACTTACCAGGGTCAGTTGAGAAAAGCTACCCAACAGCTCACTGAGGGAAAATGTCCTCTTTTGCAAAGTCCTGTAGTGGCCCCAAAGTGGTGTGGCTGCATGGTCACTGACAGTACTCTGAGGTAAAAGTATTTGTCTGAAAGATGCATCTTAGGCAGCGGGTATTTTAAGGAGAGTGTTTCTAGGTAATATTTATGAAGATGTAATTTTGTATCAAGATAAAATTAAATCTCATCTCTACCAGTTTTAAAGATCATCACTTGATTGTATTTTATGAGTTGCCATATGATGCTGCTATAGAGGGTCTTCTGTTTTCAAAAATTGTGATGGAAATTAGTAGCAAGCATTCTCTGGACCCCTTGATTTATGTTCCTTCAGACTCAAAGATCTCTTTCAGCAGGATCTCCTAATGCCATGTATTCTAGTGATTTGGTACTGACAAGAAAGAACATGGAGAGCTTGTTTTCTGAAATTACAGCATTTTCCTTTGTGCTACTGATCTAACCCTCTAGCTTTTGATATTTCCTGAGACTTTGAGTCTAACATGGTGATATAGATGTAGAATATAAAGGTGGATGATGTCACTAAGTACTGGGATTTTACAGACTCTCATCTTGATATTTTACTCTGTGTGGCATTATGTAGAGGAGAGTAAAAGCTGAAAGACACTCTGTGCTGTCAGTGCAGGGATGCTGGATGTCAGCTGTTGGGTGGGAGTGGGCAGTTCAGCATTTTGTTTGTTGAAAAGCAAGCAAAGTAGGGTTGAAGACCAGTTTGTGTTGGCATAAAAACTGGAGTATTTTGGTGAAATAACTTTTTAGCACTCTGACAGCATGGTTTAAAATACTCAAAATCAATGAGTCTTTATGTCTTGGATAACCAGTAATTTACATTTAAAACTCGGTATTTAAGTCGGTGAAAATGTGTTTCTTCCAGTCCTTCTAGCCTGAATGATTTCAGGCTGAAACAGTAGAAAGTAACATCCTGTACAAGGAGGAGACCCTTACTGGAGTGTTACAGCAAGAAGAATCTCTGAACAACCCTTAATTCTGCATTAACAGAGTGCTGAATCTCAACAATTATCATAGCACTTTATGTTATAAAGTTCTTGTCCTCCTTTCCTTTCTAGTATTTTATATACTGCACTAGATGATGGAGGCTTTGTTATGCAGTACTGCCCATGCAGTCTTTTAAGGCAGGAGTGTTGTCAGAATAACCTTAGTAATGCTCTGTGCCAGGTTCTCTATTTTTGGGTGCTACAAGATGTAGTCAGAAATGACAGCTGATAGTTCTGTGGTCTGAAACAATTTTCAGTTTTCTTAAAATTAGGCCGAGGTAGAATCATAGAATTGTAGAATCACAGAATAGTTTGGGTTGTAAGAGACCTTTAAAGGTCACCCAGTCCCAATCTCCTGCAAAGAACAGGGACATCTTCAACAGCTGAGGTTGTTCCAAGCCCTGTACAATCCGGGCATGAATGTTTCCAGAGATGGGGCATTCATCACTGTTCTGGGCAGTCTGTCCCAGTGTTTTGCCACCTTTTTTGTGAAATAAGGTTTTCATTATATCTCATCTAGATCAACCCTTCTTTAATTTAAAACCATTGCCCCTGTCCTATTGTGACACGCCCTGCTAAAAAGTTTGTCCCCATTTTTCTTATAGGCCCCCTTTAAGTATTGAAAGGCCACTATGAGGCCTTCCCGGGGTGTTCTCCAGGCTGAAAAACCCCAGCTCTCCCAGCCTTTCCTCACAGCAGAGGTGCTCCAGCCCTCTGGTCATCTTTGTGGCTTCCTCTGGACCCAGTTCAATGGGTTCAATTTCTTTGCTGTCCTGAGGACCCTGGAGCTGGACACAGTGCCCCAGGGGGATCCTCAGGTAATCTTTCTTCCACTAAATAATACCAGTTAACGTGCATGTACACTACTGGCTGTTTACTTTTTAACCTCTGGGGAGATGGGGACAGTCACCGTAGTGACAGAAGTGTTGGTGTCCGGGTGAAAAGAAAATCTCAATATCCTTAAACTTGCCCTTACCTGGGAACCAACAGCTTCTCCCAGCTCTCTGTTAACCCCAGTTCTCTGGTTCTGCAGCACCTCCTTTAGGAGTAAGACTGAATGGTGGAGCTCAGCCTTGGTTTTCCACTGGCAGAGACCAGAACCACCTTGCAAAGTTTCTAGTTGTCATTTATGTCCCCTAACATTTGTCATCTTTTATGACTTACTCATCATTCTTTGCGTTGAAAGGAAATAGTAATTTCTAGCTTGTAATTAATTTCATCCTGAAGTGGAGCCTATAATAGCTCAGGTGAGCCACATCCCCTAAATACCTTTTTGCCCTCTGTAAAAGGTTTCTGGGTGGTACCATTAAATGTATGTTTTTGTATCAAAGACATGTGGAGTTAGATTAAATTAATACCACACGTCAAAAAAATGAGAGTTTGCTTATGTCTTCAGGGGGCTAATGCAGAAGCTTGCCCACTTCCAGGCTGATAGATGGACTGTACCGAGCTTGTTTCATTAGCTTTGAGTACCATTCGCATCTGATGCCAGACAGTCTGGTTGTAGCAGATACACAGAAAAGTTCTTAGCAGAAAAATCCTCTTAAATGAAGGAAAGGCTGCCTATTAGGTGAAACCAGAACCCCTGTCACTGTCTAGATGTTCCCTGCTAGCCATTTATTTTGGTGGTATAGAAGTCTTCCTGCTCCAGAAAAAGCCTAAGAAATTAAAAATTGTGGTAAAGGGTTTTCCCATCAAAGGTTTCATATTCTTTCATTAGGTTTCTGCATCAAGTTATTTACATGTTAGAAGATTGAGAAGCAGTCTGTGTTCTCTGGATTTTTGTGCTTTATATCCTCCCGAAGAAAAAATTCCCAACCCTTTCAGACAGGGACATGACATAAAACCAAAATGTACCCCAAAAAAAGTATACTGAGGTAACAAAGGCAGAATCTGAAATTCCAACATAGGCGAGGAGACACCCCTCAGTGTTTTCGGTTGAGTAGATGGAAGTGCCTGACTAAGTCTCTGGATGACTTCTGGTCTTTTGCATCCCTTTGGTAACCTTGAATTGTTTGCAAGACACAGTGAATGAAACTTAATTGCTGGTAGTTTAATTCCTTTCCTAACCAATCCCTTTTTTTCTCTCTCCTAAAATACAGTTGGTAAAAGGGAACAACTTGTAGAGGAAAGATGATAAATGTACTTAAGTAATTTGTTCCAAAGTCTTTTTATCAGTAACTGACCTTCTGGCTTGAGAAGTTGTCCAGCTGTCCAAAAGGGAACCTTTGTTAAGGTTGGCAACAGAAAAAAGGAAAAAAAAAAATCAGTGTTCCACAGCTTTATCTTCAAATCCACTTTTGCTTTAACACCTCAGATTTGCAGATTAGAGGAATGAGGGACTAAACAAGAGGGAATTCTTAGAATACCCTGGAGAAAGATACTGCCCCGGCACTGCTGGTGTTAACCTGGAAAAGCAGTGCTGGGAGCAACCACCTTCATCCAGAGGATGATGCATTATGCACACACCTCCTGTGTTTCCTGGATTTTCATGTGGGTGATGTCTGCCTGAGGCACACTGGTGCAGAGCTCCGGAGGGAATGCAGCTGTGTTATTGTCTGAGCAGGATTGCACCTTCAGTACAGGTTTTAAGAGACTGGTCTGTTGCTTCTCCTTTCTTTCTTTCTGTCATAGCCATGCAGTACAAATGGTTTCTTTATTTTCTTTTCTTACAGTTTAGTTAGCTGTTTCCCTTTAAAAAAAAAAGTGATGTGACTTTCTGTTGACATGGTTGTGAAATCACATGGTACATGGGAACCATCTGAGTAAAAACTCCTCAAGCCTCCTGACCGCGTGAACATAAACCTCTAGATTCTGCCTGGCAAATGGCCAGACCCAGAGCTCTGCAAAGGCCATCTGTAGGCCTCAGTTTCTGTTTCATTAAGTCCACCTGAATTTGTAACTCATCTTCTTAACAAGGCATTTCTGGTTTTATGTAATTGCTTATGCAGCAAGGAAATCATTCCCTTTCCCTGCCTCCTGTGTGTATGTCCCTGACTCACGCTCGCAGTCTCCCAAGTGGCTATGGCTTGGGTATTTTTTCATAGGGTTAAAATCAATTTAATATCAAGTCAGCTGTAAAATGATTGTTCTGGAAATTGAAAAATCTGAAATTTAAGACCCTGCAAATACATTGTATTTTGAAGAGAAAAATAAGAGGTGAAAATTGTCCATTATGTTTCTTTATCAGCATATGATGATTGGAACATGTGGAGCACTTTTATCTGTCAATATTTTTTCATTCTACTGTCTTGCTAAAATAATGTTACAGAATTCCACAGTTCTTCCAAAATGCATACAGGCTGTTTATTCATTCCCAAGTGTGTGTGTATTTAAGAGATAAGAAAATAAAGAATTGACAATTGCCTTATAAACCCGGAATTGTAATCCTACTTGTTCTTGACTTATTGAACGGTGGTTGCTGCAGTTTTACCTTTATTTCTGTTTCCTTTTCCTGGATGATAAAATACAATTTAATTATGATCATACTTTTATATATATATATTCTGTTACTGTACTGCGTAATAACTATAGTCTGAAAAAACTGTTAAGATTTTTGTGAAATTGGCTAAATTACAGTGAGCAAAGTTTGCTTGATGACACAGGTTCCTGGAGATAATAGTTTTAATATTCTGAATATAGCTGTTTTTCTTCCTTAATACTTTTGTACCCACTCGCATTCCTGTTCACAGAGGCAGAATTGTTCCATTACATGCTGAATAGCAGTGTGGATAAAATGAGGAATTGAGTAAGAAAAAGAATGGAATTATCTGTAGAAAAGAAGAAAAGTCAAAATCAGGTGACAGAGTTAAATAGTAAGATATATGGGAGCATATTAAGATTGGATGAGGAAAGGTAGTTTAGTAATTTGCTAAATGGGGGAAGGGGCAGTGGTTTTAATGGTTAACGAGTCAGGCAAAGACACGGTCCCCAACTTGAGCACTAAATAAAGCAATGCCTACAGGGAAGAGTGGGGATATTCAGGGGTCTGTGCTTAAAACTTAAACCAGAGAGATCTCAAATCCTGTGTGTTGAATCTGTTCAGCTTGAACCATACTCCTTTCTCTGTAGGCACCCAGATCATGACATTAAAATTATATAACTAAGAAGACAGGACATGAGTAAAACTCGTAGTACTTCAGTATGTTGTGCTTAGCCCTATAGAAAAGCAGTGACTTTAGAAAGTTTAGGAAAGTGTGAGCTTTCCAGGGATTATACAGCTGTGCTTAGTTCAACTTCATGATTTTTAAATACCGTGTAGGTTGTTGCATTATTTATTGGTGCCTTCCCTGCACCACTTAATTAGTTTGCTAATCTTGTCATATTTTCTAGCAATCTTAAAATAATATTTAAATCATATTTGTTTTTACTAAAGGCTCTTCTTAGGAGGACGTTACTGAGACTGACAAATGAAGAATTGTTTGGTTTTGGTTTGGTCACTTGGAATCCAGTTTGTTGTACGTAGTGCAACTTGAACTTCTGAGACCCCTTAGGAAAAAAAGGACGAAAAAGAGAGTTAAGTAATGGGAAGTCTTTATTTGTAGCAGTGTAGGTTTTATGTGTTTGCTTGTTATATGGGAATTGGATCGTCTGAAGCATGACTTGCATTTCTCCATTTCGTTAAGTGAAGCCCTGGAGCACTGATAAAGTTTGATCTCTGCTTAGAAAATGGCTTACCCTGGAGCTGTGCCGTGGCAGCAGCAGCCATCCCCAGGGAAGTTTGGGGTTTGCTGGGAGCTGTCAGCCTCTCCTCCTCAGAGAGGCATTCCTAAACCCCAGGGAATCCCCTCCCCTAAAGTTCTGGAGTAAGCAGCCTGGAGGAATAATAAGCACTTCCTTCCTTTCTATTTTCAGTGACTGAACCAGAAAGTACCACAGTGCTGCAGCTCTGCTCACAGCACCGTCCTCTTCTGCTCACCCTCCTCCTGAGCCTGCAGTTCTGCAAGGGGAGGGCAGAGCAGCGCTTCCAAGCTTAAAAAGAATTGTAAATGTGTCACCAGGAATATGGTACACTGGCTTCATTATTCAGTTTTATATTTAATGTAACATTCAGTATTAAGTTCTCTGCAGAATTTTCACTACACACAGATTTATTTTTTCCTAGCACTGTGTGTGTGTCAGGCTTCCCCCACCCCCACTCTTGCAGCGTGTTTGTTTTGCCAGGAAGGCATGGAGAGCAGCCTGATCTTGGATCTTGAGAGGCATTTTGGAGTTGTTGGAAGCGTCTCACTCCTTCCTCTGGTTTGGTGTAAACAGCTCTGCTGGCTGTGGCAGCAGGGAGGAGAACCTTTCAGCAGTGGGAATGGTGGCCAGCAAGCAGGAGGAGGCGTTGGATGTAAAATCTTCCCGGTGGCCAGAGCCGGAGACATTTTCTCAGGTACCCTGAGTGGCAATAACCAGTAACAAAACCTTTCAAAGGACTGGAAGTTGTTGTCACAAGGATCTGCACTCCTCTGTGAATGCACTTTCAAGAGAGGTACTTTGCTAACAAATCTCAATTTTCAAGTGATGATATAAAAACTTTAATTTTAGTCAAACTGAGTAATATTTCCTGATCTTCTCCCCAGTGACATCCTTACAAGTTGTGCATTTGTATATTTCTTAAGCTTTGTTAAAAATAATAAAAACCCAACATTGAGCTTCTTAAAATGAAGTTGCAGTGTGTGATCTTAATTCAGAAGTATTCTTCTGAAGTTTATTGATATTTTCGAAGGAAAAATTAATATCTGATGGGTTTTATTAAACTTCTCTTTGGGAGAGATTTAAACAAGACATTCTT
This sequence comes from Pomatostomus ruficeps, assembly GCA_013400735.1. NCBI lineage: Eukaryota > Metazoa > Chordata > Aves > Passeriformes > Timaliidae > Pomatostomus > Pomatostomus ruficeps. The sequence goes on along the minus strand of VYZT01006719.1, from coordinate 92,243 downwards.
AAGATTCTGACTGAAATTGCAGTCTTAAAAGTTCAATATCACTCATGAAATAAATTCTGATAAACTCACTTTAGCCATCAGTGTTTTGCATATTGCTTAATGAAATCACAGTGATGGAATGAAGATTGCTCTGATGCCAGGTTTCTTTCTGCATTTGGCTTGAGGCTGCCTGTGGAACAGGCAGGTCTGTAACATTGGACACCTGTCTATTGATGTTTTGCATTTATAAGGCTGCAAGTCAACACATGAAAAGTTAGTGACTTGTCTTTTAAAATCAGTCCTACTTTTGTAATTGCAATGGTAACTTGAATGCCCCTAATGCGAGTTTTAATTTAAACTCTTCTAATGCGCCCTGTTATAGAAAGACAGCAGCATTCTCCAGAATACACAACTTTGTTTCTATCTGAGGGACTTTTTCCTGGCTTTCTGTATGCAGTTTGTATATTCTGTCATTAAAGATGGTTCTAATACATTATTGTAATTTCCAGGGTAGCATTAAAATGTATACATGAGGTATATGAGAAGGAGCTGCAAAATTATTTCCATCTAATTCCAGATATGGTTTCTGATCCAAGTAATCCTCCTGATTCAAATGAAGGATGAGATAATGCTGAAAAAGACCAGGAACCTACCTACACATTGGCAGTGCTCCACTCCTACAGTGTACTGTAGTTGACCATAAATTGTTTTGTGTAGTTAAATTGGCTAAGTAGGTTGTTGCAATGTGGTGCCATTATGAAGCATTCACTTGTTTTGAGATTTGGCAGACACCCAGTTTACATACGTGCAAAGAAGCAAAAAATAGCAGCTCCAGAATGTGTGTTTCATCTGCAGCCTGAAAGGAAAGCCATTGTATGGTTTGGGGGAAGAAAAAGCATCTCTTTTTAAATAGAAGTATGTGCTGGTTTACAGAACTGTTACCTGCATGATCTGTATGTGCTTGTGAGCTGCTGAGCTCCCTGAGCAGAGGAGCTCTTGGCCACCAGGCCGTGGAAGGTGTTTGTGGACATTAGTTGTTGGGAATAGGGAGGAAGTGATGGTTGTGCCTGGGGGGTTGGCCATGGTATGGTTTTAGGTACATTCTGGATAAGGAAAGCTGCAAAAAAGAGTTTGAAAGAAAAATTCAGGAAGCAAAGAGGAAGAACAGCTTTATTGTGATTGCTAGGGAGTAAGAGTAGAGAGCATGAGGAAAAGCAAGAGCAAGAAAATTTGGCAGTTTAGTCTGTGCCTTATATCTAATTGAAGTCACTGTTTTCCATGTTAAAACACTGATATTTAAACCACTGATATTTCTCTGTTGTTTTTTCCTAAGCTGCTATACATCTTATGGAGTGAAACTACAGATTTTCTGCAGGCATGCAGGAGAAGGGTCCATTTTAGACGGGGGTTATGGATCTCCCTTTCTGGTCAAATGTAGTTTATGATTGCAGTAATCATTTTCTTTGCTTTCACTTTGTATTAAGTTCAGACAGTTTTGATCGCACTGAAAGTAAAGCTAAACAAATCGAAGCAAGACCTTTAAACAAGGATAGAGGAGTAAATATTTGTATATCCTGCTCTCTGAACAGGTTTGGAAAGCCAAACTCATTTTCAGTCAGGTACTCCTATCAATGAGACTATTCTTTCCTGCCTTGTCACGAAGTTGTTTACGTCAGAGGATTTTCATCTTAGAAAGCTACTACAGGAAAAGCTTCAGAACTGAATGAAGCATGAGGGAAGGGTTTGNAAGATAGAAAAAAAAAAGTGCAACAATAATTTTTGTGAATGATCATGATATAAGTCCCATGCTAACATGCAGGCATGGTAGTATGTACAGTTCATTTTTTCAGGTGTGGTTGACTGGGGTGCTGACAAGCATTCACAATAAACGCCTGAGAACAATCTCGTTAGACTTATGAGACATGCCAAAATCTGAGCTGACTACCCTAATTAAATTATATTTCCTATCAGTCTCCAGCCTTGCTCCCCAAAGATTCCCTTGTCCCACAAATTTAATTAGAAGGATCAGGATGTATGGCCAAGTATTTGAATCTGCCACTGGAAAATGGATTCTGCTGAGGAATCTGATTCTTCTTATTGGACTGGTTAGTCCATAGTGAACACTGGTGATATCAAGGCACTAACCAAGTTCCTAAGATGTTTAGTAACATTATTTGAAGACAGAAACTTGCTGACTGCATATTAACAGCTTTCAGGCCATAAAAACTTACTTCAAGTTACTCCTTATTTTTTATGGTAGATGAGCTTTGGCTTAGTAAGGCATGTTCACTGATGTTGAAGAAAAATGCACAATATAATTTGGGCTTCGCTTGCTTTTTCTTGGGATAGTTCAGAAGCATATTTATAAGGTGTGCTGTGGCTTCTGTGAGCCTTCCTCTTTTGCTGCTGCAGGAGTCAGTTAACTTCAAATCCAGATCTAAATCCGTATCTCCCGGTCTGTGGGGGGACCACAGCTTTTGTCTGTCCGTTATTCCCCTGGCCCTCAGTGAAATTCAACACCCTGCGGAATCTGACCCATATTTTCATGGTTCTGTCCTTTTCAGTTGGATCCCTCTTTCAAAGTTTCCTCTTTTCCTTTCTCTGCAGGGAATCTGGCGCATCCCCGTGGATGAGATCGACCGCCCAGGCAGTTTTGCATCTCATATGAACCGCTCGATTGTCCTGCTGCTGAATGTGCTGTCACAGCTAAAGGATTACAACACCTTGCTCAAAGTCTCATCTATGCTGCAGAGGACCCCTGATCAGGGAAAGTATGATGATTTATTTTAGGCCATTACTTTGTAAAGCTTTGAATATATTTTGTTCACTGTATGACTATTTGATTTAAAACTGTTCTTTGTTTGGGAAAAAAGTCTTTAGACAGATTCCCTTGGGAATCTAGTGGAATGATGGTTAATTTTTCTCAGGATTACGATTCTATAATTTAGCCTAGAGTTTCTGTGCATTTCTGTTGAAACTTAGAGCAGCCGTAGAGGTGCCTTAACAGGCTTACGGAGGTGTTGTGTCACGTGGAGGGATTTGCTGGAGGAACAGAGCGTCACAACTTGTGCACCCTCTGCTCACTCTTGCATAAGAGCTGAGTCCAGCACAGGAGGTCACGGCCCAGCATCCTGCCTTCCTGTAATCCTTGATGAACCGAACAATGGTTATGTGCCTCTTGGCAGCTGATGCTATTTAAAAAGCTTATCCTGTTCAGGGGTGATCTAATTTTAATTGCATTAACCTTATTTAAGAAAAAAGAAGCTATTAATGCGAGCTATATACGGATTTGTATCAATGGGAAGACCAAAATAAACATCTAAGGAAAACATTGCAACAACTGAGGTAAAATTCTAGTAGGTTGCCCTGTGGGACATGTTGAAATTCGTCTCTGGCAAATGCTTAAGAAATGAAAGTTGAATGATTGATGGCAGTAAGTCGGAGGCATTGAAGATTTCTTCATGTGTTTTTGAGTGTGAGTGAATGTGAATTTGCATGGATTGTAGTGTGTCTGGGAATATGTCGCCTCTTGTTCAGCAGCCTTGAAGGCAAAAATACTTTGACTTTTAGCGTATCAGAAGAACTGGACCATAGAAGGTTTAAATTCTGTCCTAAGCAAGCCCACAGCTGTACTAAAAATATTATGTTATTTATAAGTCTAGACTGAATTCAAAAAACAAGTAGTTTGACATGTTGGATGACCCAGTGCCAGCCATGTTGAGCTGCAATCGTTAGAGGAACTTAGAAATGCAGATATTTTGGGTGTGTCTGGTATATGCCTGGAACAACCCTATTTTTAAAAATAGGGAGGTTTTAGTTACTACTGAACTAATGAGGAGTCAAATGTTTATGGTTTGCTTTTCAGACAAAAGATATGAAATTACCAATTTAACCTAAAATCATAGAGAGGAAATATGTGTATTAAAAATGTTGGCCTTTAGACTGAAAAGCTAATTCTGAAATAGAAATTAAGTTTTCCATTAAACTTGATTAGGTGGGATTGACAGCTGGAAGTGTTTTCCTTGAAAGCAGACTAAAACATTGTGTCAGAATACACTGAAATTATAGTGCTCTAGTAAATTAAATGAAGCTATAGAGTGAATGTTTTACATGTACAATATTATTTTTTTCTAATACTAACTAGGAAGAAAGGTAGTAGCACACCCATGTTTTAGCCCTAAAAATCCTGAGTTCAAAGGCAACTGATATGATCAAAGAGAGAGGATTTGCTGATGTCCTTAATCTCACATGCATGCTTTATCCAGAACATGAAAATCACCTGAGAGTTCAACATAGCTTTGTGTAGCTATAATACTCCTTTTCAAAAGAAGGTTTGAATAAAAATCTGGTATTTGAGGGACACAGAAGGCTTGATACAAGAAAACTGTAAATCTGGTTTCCTGGTTTGTCCTGGGTTTGGTTGTTTGGTATTTTCCCTTTTCTTCCCTTCCCTCTGTTTGCAGACAGTGCTGTCTTCTGCTTCGTTTGTGTCACCTCTGATGCTTGTGGGGAGGCGAGACATGGAGGGAAGCAGAGCTAAAGTGTTATATGGCAATATTGTTATATTTCAGTATGCACCTCTATATGTTTTGTTCGCTTTCTTCTTGTTTTAAAATTGTTGTGTTGGCTTTTTCTTGTTTTGCTTGTTTTTCTTTCAATGTCCTGGCTCTTGCTTTTAGAGTCCTGTAAGCTTTTGGCAGTTAACTTCATTTCTGCTCTCTTGCTGTGGCACAGGAAGTACTTGCGTGATGCAGATCGTCAGGTTCTGGCCCAGCAAGCCTTTGTGCTCACAGTGAAAGTGCTGGAGGACACTCTCAACGATCTCACAAAGGTGAGGCAGCAGTGCACATCATGGCTGTAATTTGGTAATTACGTTTTGCAGTGTTCAGTTTACTCATTCCTTAGATGTCCTGAGACTGAAAGGCTACATTTATAAACACTTTTAATACTTTTTGTTTATGTGCCACAACGTAGAAAATTTTCTTCCAGCATTGTTGTTTTTTGATTTTGAAATTCAGTAACAAATACCGTTTTTGAAAATGGATTGCAGTAAGCTTGGTCTGACTGTCCCTCAAACTTCAAATAATGCTAGATACATGTAGTGTACAAGAGCTCCATTTTCAGGTGGGGTCTGTAGGAAATTTCCTTTTAAAAGGAACTAAGATTCCTCTTGCAAAACAAATCCAGACAACTAGGTGTTACATGCTCAGACACTTTTCACTGCTAGTCCTTGACAGCACCACACTCATTATTACATCTACTTGTAATCTAGATTTAGTTTTAAAAGTCATATAGAAGCTGATCAGTTTCCAGGTTAAGGGATCTGGACATTGGAACTTTACTTGGTAAATGCATTCAAGGAAGAACTTGTTCCTAAGGGTTTTCCAAGTTAACAGACTATAGGTTTAACAGATTAAATTCAAACATCCTCAAGAACACTGGAACTCTATATATGAAATAGATTGTTCATAAATCTGGATGGAAGAATTGTATCATTATCAATTTTTGAAAGAAGTGATGATGTACTGAGGTTTTCTACCTTTGGAACATTACCAAAGTAAAGGTACAAAAATTAAAATACTGTAGCAGGGTTTTGCCTACTTCTTGATCTACTAACAAGAAGGTTATGTAAGAACAACGAAAGGAAAGATTCTTAAATTTGGGTTGATCTGCAGCTGCCAAAAGAAACAGGTTTGGTTTTGATTTCAATTCATTAGAAGAAAAATTCGTGCAGTTAAAACCTTGAATTTCATTTAGTTGGATCCCTTAGCATGGACTGAAGTAGTGAGAGAAAATAAACATCGTGGCTTCGCTTCAGCCTGAGCTGTCGACACTTCTCTGTGGTGTTTTCCCTTATTAAAATCCTTCTGATTGTCAGGTTTGTGGCCTGGATTAATTAATATTGAGGAACAAAAAAGAATTAACATAGAATAAATGCATTTTCTTCAGTAGAAGCAGTAATGAAAGGTACTCGTCAATATTCATGGTAGTCACAGCTGTGCTCAAATGCTTTCTGATTTCAATGATAACAGAGAAGAATGACTTCTTTTATTAAGGTTTCAGAAGATCAGAGTTCCAAGTCTTCTAACCCTGCTTCAGGAAGGATGACAACAGACGTCTCCAATAAAAGTAGTGCTGAAGACGGAAAAGATGTCCTTCCCAAAAAGCCAGTTTTGTCAGATGGAGTAGTACAAAGTACTGAAAATGGAGTAAAGGAAGTGACTCAGGGACAAATTCCCAATGCTATGGACATATTGGAACAAGACGACAGGAATGACAAGATTAAAGAGCTTCCTGGTCCTGGTTCAGTTGAGCCTATGGATCTTGATGGCTATTCCAATGACCCTGAGAAAATTGATTCCTCGTGTAAACGCAGTGAGCCAGACCGCCTCCAGTCCGGCAGGACCTCAAAGGAGAGAGCTCCA
>VYZT01006719.1:0-85815 GCA_013400735.1 Pomatostomus ruficeps | reverse complement strand
AGAGAGCCGGACTCCAGAACTTTCCTTGGAAGAGCTAAGTATCAGCTCAAAACACCAGCAGCAGGCAGCTAAAGGAGTAGTTCAAGCAGTACCTACAGAAGAACCTGTCCAGAGGTCAAGTAGGAAGAGGAAGTTACTTGAGGATGTGGAGTCTGGAAAAACGCTTCTGCTCGATGCTTATCGAGTATGGCAGCAAGGTCAGAAAGTTATGGCCTATGACCTGGGCAAAATTGAGAAGATCATGTCTGAAACATACATGCTGATTAAGCAGGTATTGTATGATTAATTGTCATTTCTGTATGTGGCCTCAGACATGGCTTTAGGATAAAACAGGATTTGCTAAACCAAGCAGTATGAAATTGGCCCTATATCTGTTTAAAACTTGGGGAGATAAACCTCTCCCAAAGAACCATTCTCTTGACAAGACTATGGCTGGGGATGGGGAGTAGGACTCTCCATGTTTTGAAACTAAATTTCTGAAATGAGTTAAGAGCTGTAGTACCGGTTATGTGGTATTTGTTCATGCTAAATGTTGGTTTGAATTGAGAGAGCTGAGTATTTATCCTTGGATATATGATCCTGAATAACTTAATGTCAGCATTCTGTTGTAGAAGTGCTGCTTGTCCCCCTTGCTCCCATGCTCTACATCCCGATTTCATCTCAGTTTAATTAGATTTATAGATAAGCTAAGTAATTATGACTTCATTAGCTGTGATTCTATGTTCAGGTGGATGAAGAGGCAGCACTTGAACAGGCAGTCAAGTTTTGCCAGGTGCATATGGGAGCATCAGCACAGAAACAGGTAAGCTCTGATGCCTTTGACTGCTCCTAACAAGCTTTTATGAGTCTGTGCAGGCAAATCTGTTGCTGAGTGTCTACAGCACCTAGAAATACCTACTTTCCTTGTATTGGTGTCATCTGAGATAAGTTGGGCTACATTAGGAGGAAGACCATTCCTTTCATTAGGGTCATTGCTACTGTTTATGTCAGGCTTGAAGGATAGTTGTCATGCCCAAAAGCTGTTGGGGAAACCCCAAACCATCTTCAAATTAAAATATTCATGGCACACTACAATTTTCCTAATGTCCACATCACATCTCAGCGTTTCAGGGATCATAATTACTTCTCTCTGCTCCCTAAGAGGTGCAACCTCATCGGCTCTTCCCTTGCTAACATTGCACCCTGCTCCAGAGATACCAGGTAGCTTTTGTTTCAACTTGCATGTTTGAGAATCTGATTTTAACTCTGTTAAAAACGAACTGTTACTCAGTTTGTTTTTAGCTTATAGTTTCTGGGTTTATCTAGCAAACCATTATAAGAGCTTTAAAGGGATCGTTATTTATCAGTCCTTAATGGGAAATCAAAACCAAGAAGAAAACTGGATGAATGACATATTTAGTGGTATTCATTTTGCAGCCCCAAAGTGTTTACTAGATTTTTATTTTCCATAATTTGTTTTCAGTTAAAATGTGATTCAGTATAGTGAATCTCTTAGCAGAGTAATAGGAGAGGATAAGAGAAAAGGTAGGTTTTTTTCTTTATTAGGTTTTCATGGAAGTAACTTTCTCCAATTTGTGCCCCTCAGGAAGTCAGTAACATTGTTCCGTTGGACTATAGAAATGAACAGAAATGTTAAGACAGGTATTTATTCTGCTAGAAGTGTTTGCTTGCTTGTAGTGTGGTATTTCAGGTTTTAAATTTTTTTTAATAAATAAATGTTAGCTCAGCATGATAAGTCTTTTTCAGTTTATCTTTGGGGAAAAATAGACGCCGTCACATTGTGACTTCAAAATAAAAAGAATTTGCTAATAAGCTTCTTTTAAAAAGTGATGTTACTGTTGCTTTTTTGGATGTGCTCACCTTTTTAAAAACCACTCATCAAATTCTCGTGTATCAGCCCAGTTCCTTGCTGGGCTTTCTTTGAGTTTCTGGGAATGTGATTGCTATTCCAGCTCTTCCAGCAGAGTCAGTGGTTGCTCAGGCATGTGACAAAACATGAGAAAGGTGTAAAACCTGCACACAAACTAATCTTAAGAGTAGGCACAACAGGTGAGCTAGTATCTAACAGCACTGAAAGCAATAAGATTTCCTGTTAAATCACTTGAAATAAAACATACCCCTTAACATGCTGCACTTGGAAGCTTGGAACCTTTCCCTTTTAGGAAGCAGTCCCAGCTAACAAGGTTATTACATCCTGCAGTGTCATTTTTGTCTGCTTCTAGCAGGATCTTGCAAGCTGTGTGAAGCTGCTTGTATAGCACTATGAATTAGTGTGGAGGCACAAGAATAGCCGCTGTTGTAGACATCTGTCTGTTTTCAACAGACTGGATCCTGTTTTATTTAAAATTGGCAAGTATTTGCCTTCTGTAAGCAAATGATGTCATGTATAGAGCTGCCGCAGCCTGGGGAAATGCTTTGTTCCTGGATGGTTTGAGTGGGTTTGCAGGGCTTGTGGTTCTTCATGCACTTATCCCAAGAAATTGACAGTGAAAAAAAATAAGCACGAAGTCCATCTTGATGTATATCTTTCTCAGCTGGCTGTTGTATTTTAAAGTTCCAGGCATTATCTGGTTTCGTTATGGCAGTTTTCACTTGCTACTAAAATTAGGCATTACTTAAATTCTGGCTTTTCAGCTTTCTTCCAGACCAGTCAGATTTTCTAACCTAAATATTTAACGAATGTTAAAATCTACTTCTCTGCCTCTTCAGGCACAAGCAGAAAACAATACAGCAACCAGTAAGTGGAACTGGACAGAGTGTGTTCTTACACTTTCGTGATCAGATCTAATCTTTTTAATAGCTTGGCAATGCTGTGACCCTTTGACTCGGTTTCAGAAATCCTCTGTAGTCGTCATGAGTGATGCAGTGTTAGCATGTTTGAGCCAGTGAGAAGCACATCACCTTCTACAGAGTCAGCTAAATACATGGGAAGTGGCTCAGAAAGGTTGGCTTCCAGCTTTGAAGAAGGCAGAAAAAGTCAGTGGTACAAAACCTTGCCATGATAAGTTCCAGTGGTCCTGGAGGACTGGAGAAAGTGGAGTGTTTTCCATTGGGAGATTCCAGTAATTGAGACAAAATCATATTCTGTGTAAGTTCTGGGACATTTCTTTCAGTATTCAGTATTAATACTTTTTTAAAGTGATATATTCATCAGCTTCAGGACATTCTTAAGTGCTGATATGAATGCTGTTGTGGAGAACAGGTGTGGCCAAAAGCAATTCCCCCACTTTTTGTCCTTTTCCCTTTAAGTTCTTAAGTGTGAACAAGACTTTTGATAGACATGTATCAAATGGGCTGAAATCCAGTGGTGGTCACTGTGTCTTTATTAGTTAAGCAACTAAAGTTACACTAGAGATTAATTGACTTTCTGGTCAAGCAGCATTTGGAAGGTTTCTTGTTCTTTTCTTTGATTTTTTTCTGTCTGAGAATGTTATCTAAAAGATTTGCAGAGATCCTGAAAGCAGTCATCTATTGCTTTGAGTTATATTTTTAGTCTTGCCAACTGTGATTCTCATATGAAATTAATGATCCCTGGAAATGGAATAAGAAGGAGGCCTTGTTGAAGGAGAATGAAAGATTGAGGCAGACCAGTTTGATTTTGAAGTAGCATTACACTTAAATATGTGTTCCTGAGGACCAAGGAGGGGACATGTTGGCAGAAAGCAGTTGTAAGGATTCTACATAATTAGAAAATTCCTAATAAGCCTTTCCACTGATTGCCTAAAATTGCTCTTAGTAAATTCTTCATTTTATGCTGTTAAGGACATACTGACATGGGAAAGTTATTGCAGTACAAGCCAGGATGAAGCTTTGTGTTGCACAGAATATTCTATAAATGCATGTGGTGATACTTTAGTTTAAGAACCCATCTGTCTTCTTTTTTCCTGCAATCTGAAAAGGTATTTTTATTACTGTGAACTTAATATTGAATTTCTTAATACTAAAATTGTACCTTTCACCAGTGTTGAAAGTCATGACAATTAAAACTCTGTGGTTGCGTTGGGATAAAATGTATCACTAATCCTGAGAACTGAATTTATATAAAACAAATACCTTAAAACATTGCAAAAATCAACATTGCACACAGGACTGGATTTAACATCTCTAAAAATACAAGAGTGTTCAGAGGCAAAGTTCCAAAGTGCCGCTGAGTCTCTGGTCCTGTGTTGTGACCCCTGAGACTCTGGGACTCTATGTAGAAAGCCCTAGTAATGGGTAGTGTTGTAGGAACTGAAATTTCTGTTGGCTCTTCAAGGTATAGTATATCATTTAAATGTCATGAGAAGGGACTATTTCAACGTTGCTGAGTTATTTAAGACTCACTGCTGCCTTAGCCAAAAAATCCTTGCTCTGGGACCAACTCCATCCCTGAAGTGTCAGGGAAAGAAAGGAAATTTTCAACTGCTCTTTCCTGCTCCAGCTGCCAAGCCTTGAGCTCTCCCTGCTTGGTTCTGACTGATCAAATCTTCCCTTTCACTTTTTGCTCCACTCACCTCTTCGAAAGTAACACACCCATGACCACCTTCTTCCACTGGCTGATGCCAAATTCCAAGTGCTTTCCCCATTTCCCTGTCTCAACCTACAGTTAAAACACATCAGCAGATTTGAGTGTCAGGTCTAATTAAAACTGATGCCTCATGAAGCTAGCACCAGAATCAAAACAATGAATTTTATTATAAACACAATCAGGTTATGCAAACGAGCTATGCCTTCAGGCTCCTGGCAGGCTGCCAGTGATCCCTGATTTTATAAAGTTTTGCTGCTACTGTAATATGAACGTGGTAGTTCCTGAGGGAAGGTGCTCTGAGTGCTCTTACTGCCCTTCTCTAGTTCCAAAATAGGTAACTGAGATCTTGTTTTCTCCTTCCACCCGTGTTCACCTCTTCCCAGGGCTGGTGATGAGTAGTCTTAATCCCCAACCTCGTACTGAAGAATTTTATGGGATCATTTGTGGGTTTGGTCTATGGGGGCTGCAGCTGAAACCACACACAACAAGCTCAGATTGGCTCTGGAGCATGGGTCCAGTGATGGTGCAGTCCCAATGTTGGACCTTACAGTGAATGTGATATTTCACTCGAATAGGAAAAAATTTTCTTCTGTGAGTGAAGCTAGAGGGCACTCCCGTGGAGTTTTCCCCTTCTGCTGTGGAATGCAGTCAGCACTGCAGTGACATGGGCTCTCAGGCATTTTTCTTCAAGGAGAAGACTTGAGAGTGACTTGCTTGAACTGCCTTGGGTATCTAGAGCATTTTCTTCTCGAATTCTCATATTAAAAAACCCCCACAAAGTAACAAACTATCAAGCTATTCTCTTCAGAAAACAGCTAAAAGCCTTCTGGAAAGGCACTTTGCTGGAAATGGGAGGAGATTAGGAGAATATTAAATAATTAGAAAATAATCATCTTCTACCTCATGTGTTTTCTCCCCCTTTTTGTTCCACCTACATGCTGCTAATTTTCATCTTTTCTTCCTGCACATCAAGACGTCAGAGACTGCTTACAGAAAAAGTTGTTTTTCCTGAGTTATCTGTATGCTTTATTAATGCAGCAAAGATGACAAGAAAGGAGGGGGAAGGAGGAGGTGGGGAGGGGGGGACAAAAGGACGAGCTCTTTCATGGTCTCCTACCAAAGGGTGACCATTTTGTTCAGTGTTGCATTTTCCAGTTGCCATGGCATCCCCCTCTCACTCTATCCTGGAGGTGTATTCTTGATATAATTAACAGCTCTCCTCCTTCTGTCTCCTGCAGAAAGCAATCATTAAGTGAACATGAAGGAAAGAAAAGACACTTTTTCTCTTTTACTATGTATATTAATGTTTTTCATCCTGCTACCTGATCTCTCTTGGTCCAATAATGATGTTTTTGTGTATGGAAGTGTTGCTGCAATATGGCTGCCTATGTGGAGCAGGACATTAAGCCTCTGCATGCATTTGTGGAAATGAGGGATTTAGTTGGGCTAGAGTTCAATCATATGTATAGAAACCTTCGTTTATTTCTGTATATAAAGTGGTCTTAGGAAATAGAAGGCTCTTCAGAATCTTGATCATGGATACTGCTGGTATTTCTGATGCACCTAGAAGAAAACTTCTGAATGAGATTTCTTTCAAATGCTCCTGTAGAGAGATTGAGGGGCAGGGGGGAAAGAATGAATAGGCATAATTCAATTAAAACACAATATTGAGCAGGAGTTGGAGTGGTGATACTGTGGAATGTGGCCAACATATTGTTCAGACAGTTTGTGTGGCAGCTGCCAGGCTTTGTGGGGATGTGCTGGTATCTTTCTAAAAAGGCCACCTTTGTGTCGGGGGTATTCTGACTTCAGTCCCACTAGAGTGCTAAACTGGGAACAATTTAAAAAAAAAACAACCAAAAACCAACAACGACAGCACAAGAAAATGTTATGTAACAGTTGCAGTTCCAGCATCTTTCATTAGGAAACTTTTGTTGGGAAAACTGTCACTTTCCCTTTCTTCGGAACATTTGGTTGTTAATTTTTCCCACAGCCGCAGAGCAGTGAGCCCTTCCAACAGCAGTAGCAGGAAGGTTGCTGTAAGATTTCTTTATTTTTCAAAATGTTTTTTGAGAAAAACAGTAAGTATGGTAAAAATAAACCCTTGGTCAGGTTCTCTGGTCTGTGACTTCACAGCCTACGAGGTAACATTTTTCGCATGTTTTATCTTAATGCTGGATTTCTTTTTGCTGCTGCTTTTGTCTCACTGCTGAAGTGCCTCACTGGGAAGCTGTAGGGAGCTATTTTTTCCAGTAACATCTGTGAAAAAATTCTGCACTGTTGCTGATAATTTTATTGGTGGGAGGCTGTCCCAGTGCTGGATTTCCAGCATTTTTCTTTCTTCTTTTTGCATCAGCTTTCAACATGGGAAGGGTCTGTCCATCACCTCTGTGAAGCTGAACGAACTCTTTGAGGAGTATGCTGAAACAGTCAAGGTTCTAACAAATAACGAGATGATTTTGTAACCTAAGTCAGAAATAGTCACAGTTCACACAGACATGCATCCTAATTAATCATTTAAATTTCAGCTTTATACATTCTTCAAAATAAGAAAAAAATTTTGCTACATTTTTTGTAGAAGAGAAATAAGATAGTGGGGTCTTCATGGAACCAGTGGATCATCCATTACACGTCATTTGGATATTAATAAGCCTTAAATATTTCTTCCATCCACTTTGATATAGTAGTCAATACAAAAGTAGTACTGCATACCCTTCAGTACCTAATGTTTTTTTAAAAAATCTGGAAGGAAGTCCAGTCATGACTAGAGAAACCTGTAATTACTATGAAAGGCAGGAAGAAGTCAGATAAAAGAGTTTTTATCTTAATTCAGTTATATGCACTTGTTCTGTAAGTAACACTAAATGTAAGAAAAGATTTGTTTCTTCTTTGGTGGCTAAAGCCACTTTGTAACAGTGGTAGTAACAGAGGCGCTGAGTGTGGTGAAATGGATTGGAGGGGATAAGGAGAAGGTCTGCCTGAGTCAGAACTAAGTTTTGACTTAGTGCCACAGCAAAGTAAAAACTAAAAAATAATCTTCTGAAGAGAAACCAAATAAAACACTGGTAAAGGATTGTCACTGCCTCTCAGTTTCCTACTGTCTGTGGAAAACAATCTTACTGTTGGTTTAGCAGTAGAGATAGATGAACATAAAAGGCTTCTGGTAAATCCAAGAGTTGTTGTAGTGAGTTTCTCTGTGTTTATTTCTCAGCTGGGTGTTACGAGGTCCTGTGTTTTCCTGGAGATCTGCAGGATGATGAAATGTGGCCCCCCATAAGTCCTGAGCAGTATAGTTTGTGACACTGCCCTGAGCTGGGTTTTGTGAGTAGCATCACTTACTGAACAGAGGTGCTGGAATTCTTGCCCCTACACAACATCCAGAATCATTTAAAGAACATGTGCCTCGCTGTGGTGCTCATTTTTAGCTTTGTGCTTACAGCTTTTGGGTGGTCTTCAGTTTCTGAGTGCAGTAAAAATACACGAAGCAGATTTAAATCCCTTTTCTTAAGGCTTTTTGAGTTGCCGAGTGCACAGTAGCCAACAATGGGTTTTTAAATGCTTGACTCTTATTTTAAAGAAAGCTTTCTCCTTTTTCTTCCACTTCCATCCCCTCTTTTGAGAAGACAAAGTCAGTGTGAGATTTTTTTAATTTTTCCTTCCAAAGTCTCCGTTTCATTGGCTTGAAAAGAACCAGTCTGTTTACAGCAGCCTGAGACAACTCTTCCCCAGGTCACGTCTGAAAAGATCCCTTTAAAGTCATAAACACAGCAATCTGCTCGTTGCCTTTCTTTTGTAAAAGGGTGCACTTTTTTACTACACGTGAGAATTTTGGGTCATGGTTTTCCTGAGTCAGAAACATCATGTTAGTTTCAGCTTTATTATTTTTTGCAAATAAAATGTTTTGATTCTTTGGAAAAAGAGCTGGGATACTTCACCCTGGTGAGGAGGAGAATAAGGGAAGATAGAGTTATGGAATTGTGGTCTTCAGCTGAAAGGAAGGAACCAGACAAGAGGCATCATTTAAAGTTGCACTAAGAGAAATTTGGATGAAGTGATTGGAAACAAATGTTCACTGAGAAGGTGGTAAAACACGAGAAGGGGCCTGGAGAGGCTGTTTAATCTCCTTCCTTGGCAGTATTTGGACTGGGCTGGCCCTGGGCCCTCAGTAAACTGATCAAGCTGGGAAGTCACTTCTGCTTTGAGCAGGCAGTTGGACTACAGACCTCCAGAGGTCCCTTCCAGCAGGAATTACTCCATGGGGTTGCACTCTTTCTCTAATTATTTTTCTTCTGAATACCATCCAAATATTGCTGAGTTACTTTCCAAATGTCCTCTTTCAGGCTCTGGAAATAGCTGTGCATTTTTGTAGAAATCCAGTTTGAGGTTCAGATATATTTTTAACATATGTGTACCTAAGTAGTAGTACCTTCATGTGTTTCTCCAGAAAAAAAAAAAAATTGGATACAATACAAGCACAGAAATGTCAGGTTCTAGATCATCTATTATGCAAGTTAATGAAGTGCATGGGTGTGAAGGGCTTGCTCTTTAAATCACAGCTGAAAACGTTCTCTCTCGTGATCTCACTTCTGGCTTAAGGCTTTCTTCTGCAGTTTAATTTCCCTGAGGTTTGTGAGATCCCATTTGTGTGTCAAGGCCTGTAGTTTTGGAACTAATGCTTTAAGCATCAGAAACTTGCTGCTTTCAGAGGTGGAACAGACCTTTTTTTGATCCAATGTGGTAATTGTTGTGAATATAGCTGCTGTATTTTATTTTTTTGTGGGTACACATAGAATCTAGCAGCTTTTAATTGTATGCTTTTTACAGATTGATTAATCAAGTTCAGGAACGTCAAAAATACATTCTGCCAATTATATTTTTAAAAACTGCATTTGTGTGCGCTCTACCTTTGAATTTTAAGTATGCATTTTCTCCACCTGAAAGTTCCTCTGTTCTCTCATTGAAATTCTACTGACTCTTCTGGCTTTGTAATAAATCTTTGGTCATCTAGGACATTAGGGTCCAGTTTGATTTTACATTGGACAGCAGAACCCTGTTTCTATTTCAGACATTCATACACCTTTCACCATGGTTAAAATGAGGGGTTCTTTTTCGTGGTAGAGGTATGAGACAAACAATTAAACATCTGATAATTCCATCTAACTGCATCTTTTATAGCCCAATAAATCTCCATTAAATGAAGAGTGTAAAGAGTGTGAAATAAATGCTTTCCATGGTCTCACAAGCAAGAACAATTTATTTGATTACTGAAAAAATTTATAGAGAAGATACTCGTTTTATGGGTACTTTTATTCCCTTCTTTGGTGAATTTATGTCCCACTTCTACCTTCTGTCTATATAATAAATGGCACTGCATTAAATTTTTAGCACTGGCTTTGGAGAAGAGTGTTGCTCTTGGTGCCTCTCTTGCTTCTGCACAGGCAGCAGATCTTCTCAAGCCTGTTTCAACTGGACATCAGTGTTAGTTCTGCACTTACCAGGAATTTATGATTTGGAGTTATGCTGATCTCTTATTTCACAAGCGAATACATTTTTCTATTTTCTCCATTTCTTCTCACATCATGCACTAAGAATTATTTCTTGCGATAATTTGCAAAGTCTCTTAAAGCACTGCAGATCTGTTTGTTCAGGTCAAGCACTTGTCAACATATTTTTAAATGAAAGAAATATGTTTCTGCTTATAGGAGATTGTAACTCATGCTTAATTACAGAGTTGAGAAAAGTATGTTATGTTGTGAGGGATTTGTTAAATTAAACTTTGTAAATGTGAATAAGTGTTCAAGTGCTAGTTTGATAAATAGAGCATAAAGAACAGTAAAATAATCCATAAAGAAGAAAATACTTCTTTATAATAGTAATTGAGTCGCTATTATATTCACTTTAAAGAGAGCATTTTCTGTCTATAAAATGTGCTGCTTGTAGTAGTCACTGAAGCAGGTAGCACAGAGTTAGTGACATGTAGACATTTTCTCACTGCTGCCCTCTTTTTTTGCGTAGTTTACAGGAGAAGCACCCACAACCCCAAAGCATACAAAGGACAACAGAGAGAGCTTCTTTTCAGCAGCACCAGCCACACTGCATCCTGCCCCAGTGAATCCAGACACTGTGACTCCTGAGAATCTCCTGAGACTGAACGATCTGCATTCCAAATCCAAACCAGCCTCTTCTTCTTCATCCTCCTCCTCCTCGGCATCTTCAGCAGCGCCATCGCAGGAGTCCCACCGGGACTCTGAGCCCCTCCGAGGTCAAAGCGCAGAGGCTGCCCCCGGCATGAGTGATGTTGTTGTTCGGGGTAAGTCTCAGCCCCCAGCATGAGTGATGTTGTAGTTCGGGGTAAGTCTCAGCCCCCAGCATGAGTGAGGTTGTTTGGGGTAAGTCTCAGCGAGGGAGAACGTTCTGGGCCCCTCTAATCAATTCCCACATGGTGAGTTAGTGCCTGAGTTCTGATTCTGTCCCATTTTCTGATCACTACAGCACATTCGAAAGGCTACACAGATTTTTGTCTTGGTCCTGAAATGAGTGCATCTGCATAATCAATACATACATTAATTTGTAGGATAGATTAAAAGAGTGACCACTCTGTGTAATTTGTATGTGAAATCATGAAATAGCAGCCTGAAAATATTAATCTCTTTTAGAGAATTGAAGTCTCTAGCGGCATTAAAATTAAATATTTTTTGTTCTCTTCAATGAGTTGAGGATCCAGTTCTTTTAACTTTTTTAAAGACTGAAGGTATTTTAAAGTGATTACAATTCAAATAAACTGGTGGGCAGCCTACATCTGTGTTAGAAGTGCTTGATTAGCATAATTAGCTGCACAGCTCTCGCTGCCCAGCATATGTGTGTATGGAGATGCATAACACTGATGAACAAGATTCTACATGGTCTGTAAAGTTAGCTTATCATCACTATTACTTTTCACATTTCAGAAAAGAAGCATCTGACAGGACCAGAATGTTGGAATGTATTATTTATAGCCCTGGTGTGATTATGTGCCACGTTAGAGCATAGGAAAGGATTGAAGAAACCGAACAAATGTTATTTATTCTATAGCATGATTGTGTGATTTGTTTATGACTGTATTATGTAATTGGTCCTATACAGTTTTCTAGATGAGGAAAGACTAAATGAGAATGCTGTCATTTGCTTAACTGTTATCATGGCAGGCTGGCTTGTTAGCAGCCAAAAATCTCTGTGCTGGGCAATACTGATCCAGTTTGGGGAATGAAGTAAGATTAGACCCAATTTCAAACTTACCTTGGGTGCCCAAAGAGGTGGTTGGGAATATTTATGGGACACTGCATGTTAAGGTAGCAGAGCACCTGCCATGGCCTGTGCTTTCTTGCAACTTCAGCAGCAACGCTGTCTGAAAAGGCATCTGCAGCTGCCTGTGCTCACTCCATCTGTTCACAAGGCTGGGCCCAGCACTACTCACAAAATGCCTTAGACAAAGTCATGCAGGCCCAGATAAAGTTATGAATGAACCACGTACAGAACAGGTATTGTGGAAAATGATGCATGAAGATACAGTGAAAATAACGTCTATATTTGTGAGAGAAGATGTTTCCTTAGTTTGGAATCGTGACTTTGGAAAGTTTTCGTCTTTATACTTCTGATATGTCATTTCTTTCCTTATGTAATCAGCCTTGGTATTTGAATGCACATGGTTTGAATTCATCAGTAGTGAAGAGCAAATTAGGAAGAAATAGTTTTTCCCAATTTGCTAATCTCTGAGTACAGGATGAAATTGAAATTTAACATCCAGTATTAGCAGTTGTATTATAGTTATCTAATTTTCCTTTTTCACAGTTCCAGGGAGAGATTGTCTTAGGAAGGGAAAAGAGAAAAGGGAAGTGATAAGGAAGGAATGGCTTAGTCTGTGTGTAAATTACATTTGTTACTGTCCTTGGGAAGCAAGAGAATGGAGTTGCCTGGTGTCATAAGATGTCTTGTCAGGCTTGTTCAATGGGGAGTAATTTGAGTTTGTGCCTAGACAACAGGGGAGGAAAAAATTAATCCTCTGTTAAGCTGTTATGTGCTTACTAAGGAGACTGGTGTAGGAATGACAATGCTGATAAGAACTCCTGCATTCTTCTGGTTTTCAAACATAACTCACAAGCATTTCTGATTGCTTTCCTCTCTGCAATTCCCCAGGCCACGTCGCAGTGATTGGAACATTTATTTTAATCTTTTGGGTTTTTTGGCATTTTTAAGGTTGTAGAGTTAGATATTGTTAGTTCTTCTTTCATGTTTTCTATACATCATCTTGGTTGAGGGTGATGGAAGGGTTAGCTGCCAGAATTACACCCCTGAAACTGTCTCAAGATTAAGAGGCTCTCCCTCCAAAGCGCTCATCCCAGTGCGGAATGCATGTCTTGTATGTGGCTTTCTGGCACTCAGACCTACCTGACAGGTCAATTCTCTGGCTGGGAGAGACACCAGTTACTGATTCTCCACCTCCTCTAAAAAGAATTATTTATAATTCTGTTACAATCCTTTTTCATCTGTCTTCCATTAGTTCTGTTTGGGTAAAAACTCCTCCCATTTTTAGAGTAAACTGTTTTCAACCTTTTTTTTTTTTAATTTTTTGTCTCATCACCTCTGCCAGTACCTACTTGTTCATGTGGAACTATTACACATCAGAGAGTATTAGCTGCTCTCGATTTCTCTGATTTCACCCAGGAAAAGGATTTGTTTTTCCAAGCAATGCTGATGCTATGCCACTCACTTCTTATGTAAATATTTTCCTGAGATTTTGCCTAGTGCATGACTAACTGGTACAGAACACAGCGTGATGGAGTCCAGCAGCAGAGTGATGATGGTGGCAGTTTCAGCACACCTTCCTACATTTGGGTGTAAGTGTACTTGGGACTGTTAGCCTTTGTAGCTCAGCCTAACATTTCTCTGGGGAAGCAAAATAGGATAATTAAGGTAAACTTTCTCCAGCCTGTCACACTGTTCCAGTATTACACTGTTCTAAATTGCTGAAAAATCTTGACATTTTCTTCTCCGCTGTCCGTATTGCAATAATGATTTTTATGAGGAATGAACAGGAATTCATTCATGATACCAAGAGAAGATTTTTATACCTGAAATTATTTAAAGTTCTGTGTTTTGCTTAAAGCCAGCTATTTACCAAGCTGCAATATAAAATCTAAGTAGAAAACTCCCCACTATTAATTTTTTGTCCATGCACTTCATTATGAAAGCAAGGTCACAATAAAGCTGTCCAAGCTTAGAAATTCAGAGCTTGGGAAGACAATTGTTTGTGTTGTGCAGGGAAGTGGCACTCCATAGGCCATGTGAATATCCTACTGTAATTTCAGATGTTTGTGAAATGGGCACAACAGGGCAAGTAGAGGTGTAAATATAGTTCAACCTGTAGAACTTTGAGAGTTTCAGAAGCACAAGAAATAAATAGAAGTGAGGACAGTTGTGTGGAAAGGTGAGCAGACTATAGCATAGAGAGCAAGGGAGTTAAATTGGTTAAGTGTGTGTAGGCAGCTGCAGACTCCTTGCAAGGCAAATGTTCCAATTAAAGAGGGTTTTGAAGTGGGAAGTCCTAAGAATTCAGTAACATTCGGTAGTGTTGTGACATTCCACCCTATAGGATAACTGGGTGCTGGAGTCATAGGAGAACTTCTACGTGTAAGGAGCATCTTTTTCCAGAAGTCTGCAACTTAATGTATTTTAGCAACTGATACCTGACTTTGGGTTGTTAGTGGGTTCTCAGACTGAATGTTTTCCTAAGGCATTACTACAGAGAATGTAAACGATTGTTTTGCATTGACATCTTCTGTCTGTGCAGTAAAACAGTGCACGGCACAAGGGTCCACCTTGATTCCCTGCAGTTTCTAGATGCCCAGACTTCAGTGGACATCCACAATTCCTGTTTCTATCTGAGTGAAATAATGGAGATTGTACTTTGCCATCATAAGTTAAGCTTAACCTCATATTGATCTCAGTGGCTCCTGAGTTTGCTTGTCATGAATTTCCAAAGACAGACACAGATTTTAAGAGCCTGTAGGTCAGTGTTTTGAGAACTTTCTTCTTACACAAAAGTATTTGGCCCTGGTGGCTGTGCCTCATTTTAGCTGTGCATTTCAATTCAAATTTTCAGGTACTTTTTAAACGAAAGTAGTAACATGCAACCCTTTTAATTGCAGTCAGTGTCTTACCTTGGTTTTTCTGTTGGGTTCAAAATAGTGCTGTAGAGCACAGAGTTGTTCTCAACAGATGACTCAAAAAAAATGAAACAGAAGAATTTAGGCAGGCCAAGGACCTGTGGCCTCATATGAGCCACCTTCATATTGCAGTTACCTGGCATGAAAGTTCTCTCTTAAATGCATGTGTTCATCTACTCTGTTTTCTTGCATCACTTGTGTGCATCTTACTTTCACTATTTTCTCCTTAATTTTCAGTGTTGACTTGTTCTGGTTTTTGATACGTGTCTTCCTCAGTTCCCAAGGCTGAATTTCTCCAAGGCTTTGAAATCTCTTCTTTAAATGCTTGTAGCCCCACACTGTTGGTACTGTCCTGGGGTAGAAGCTCCTGCCCACCTGTAACTGAAGAGTCATCAGTGGAAGTCAGCCAGGCCTCCTCCAGTGAGCTCTGCGTTTGCTCTCTCTGATCTCTTACTGCTTCAGCCTCCTTGGCATTGGTATTCTCACTTCCCCCTGTCTGACCTGTGCTTTTCATGAACGTTTTTATTTTTCACAATGGGTGCACTCTGAAAACAACTTGACTGCTGAATGTCAGCAGGGGTTTCCTCTTTGTGAATGACTTCTTAATTCCTTTTTGCAGTGCTCAGACAGTATCAGTCAGTCATGGCTCTTTCTGTTCCCTGTGTAAAAGTATGCTGATTTGCCTCCTGTAGAAACAAACTCATTCCAAAAGAATTTTTCAGTACACTCAGTCTCTGTTTCTGATATCTCCACATTCCTTGAATTTTATTTATTCAATCCAAATTTGTGCAGAAAATCCTTTGACATGAAAACTGTCATCATTTTTATGTACCTGTGTTGGATCAGCAAGAACAAATCGGGCAGGGGCAGCAGCTGCCCAGCTGGGGCAGATGAGGTACTGGTATGGAGCCAGGGCTTTAGTGCAGTCAGGGCAGGTCTGTACTCCAGGCGGCTCTCCAGCCCTGTGCACTCGTGGATCTCCCTGAACATCCTGGAGAGTCACTGGCCTATGGATGTCTTGCACTACTGAAACACATTTTTTGGAGATCTTTTGTAAAGGAACATGGTAGCAATGCTGTGTGGTTACAATATGGTTCAGTTTCACTAGTTTTAGATTGCCGTCAGCAGCATTAAATTTGCATGTATTCCTGCACAAAGGCAGACTGAAGAGAGATGTAGTTATAAGTCCTCTGCACAGGTATTGTGTTGCTTACAAAGTACGTAGGAAATTGTGGGGTGTCATTACATTCACTTAGATTTTTCTACCAGGTGCTTTCGCTAATTTCCTTGTGCTTAGCTGGCTGTCAGGGCAAAGGAGGGTGAAATATTGATGGCAAAGGAAAGGTCTTACAGCTTGTGTTAGATAACTCATAGAGGAAATTCAGAAGCAGGAGACTGCAAATGACTGTTCCTGTCTGCAGGTGCTACTGTGTGATGCTCTCCAGATGATGTGACCTTGCTGAGTCAGATATTAAACAAATATCAATTAGCTGTGTTTTGATAATGCCATTTGGAAGTTCATGTAGTTGAATATCAAACTATTCTCTTTTTGATCTAGGCCCATTGTTTACTCTTTTAAATTGAAGTTTTGTTTAAAAAAAAAGAAAGGATTGATCTTCAGGGTTTTTCTGCACCCACATGCATGCCAGGTTTCTGCACCTCTAGGACAGCTGGTGGTGGCAGGAAATGTTTTTGGACACAGGAATTCCACTGTCTCTGCTGTTAGACTGGCCCCAGCATGGCTGCTAGAGGGATCTGGGATTTAGTATGGGCCAGGGACTATTTCCAGGAAGCACTTTCAGATCAGCCACCTGTTTTAAATTTTAGTCTCATTAATATTCTGTTACAGCTGACCTCAGCATTAGGAAGAGTTTTGGGGTGTGTCTCATATAATTGTACAGTATACTCTCCCTGCTCAGGACCTAGTGATAAATATAGCACTGTGCCGTGCTTTTGCACTGCAAACTTCTGTTCACCAGACTGCTTGAATTTCTTTTATTTTAGGGGGCAGTAGAACTTGTGTTCTGCAGCTTTTCGCCTCCAGAATTACTCTGATGCTTAATTTTTAACATACGACTTTGTGTGTCAGCTTTGAATGTAATTTCCTGCATTTGGCATTTCAAGTCAAATACTTCTTTCTGCAGCTATAACTTGGCTGTTCTTTTTTAGAAATAAATTTCATGGCAGGATATTTGGAATGAGTTTAGAGAAAGCAAGGCTATCAAGTATACCTGCCACATCCTGTGATGAGCTAGGTAGTCTTGCTGTCTGCAGTGCTGTGGTACCTCATGGCTAATGGCCCTGTTGTTCCTGTGTTTCGGCATCCTTAACTCTGTTCAGCTAAGCCAACCTGTGTTCCAGTGGAGTCTTTCCACTGACTTAGTAGCACAGTTCATAAGGAAACTCTGAGCTCCTTCAAATTCAGGCTTTCCGTGGCCTTTGCAACTGCAGTGTGGGGGGAAAAAAGCTGTATTAATTTCCAGCACACTAGAGGGCAAGGCGGATGGAATACAGAAAAGGAATTGTTTTCACATTAATATTATTCCTTGGAAATGTGGTAGGATACTTACTCCACTGTGTCAGGGAGCAAAGGATCAGACCCGTTTCCATCACTGTGGAAAAAAAAATAGTCTCTGCCTTGGATGGTAAATGAGCTGTGTGAACAATTGTGTGTGCTGTGGGTGGCCACTAGCACAAAGTAAACCAGTTGTTACAGGGTCTAGGAAGAGAAGTGTTTCCTAGAGTCTGCAGGCACACAGAGTTCAATCCTTATGCTTTTGAAGGCAAAAATATCCTTGC
This sequence comes from Pomatostomus ruficeps, assembly GCA_013400735.1. Taxonomy (NCBI): domain Eukaryota; kingdom Metazoa; phylum Chordata; class Aves; order Passeriformes; family Timaliidae; genus Pomatostomus; species Pomatostomus ruficeps. The sequence continues at coordinate 68,307 of VYZT01006719.1, read as the reverse complement.
CTTGGAAGGCAAGGTAGTACAAATCAGGTAAATCCTACTGATGTATTTTCAGGCTTTTTGTCTTGACACAGGGAACTGCTGGGGAAGGTATTTTGCAGAGGGATGAAGGCAAGTGGTGCAAGTGCTTTATTTAAGCACTTGAGGTTGTTGTCTGTTCATTTTTCCTTGTATTTTCTTTTGAAATGATATTAGTATTTTGTCCTGGAGTTCAAAGCTCAGCTCCTTCCTCTTACCTATATTGAAATGGTGCTTTGTGCATGCACTGTGTGTTGCTTATATTGTTTAACATATCTGTGCTGTAATAGTTCAAACTGCTTCTGTCAGAAACTGGAAAATGTTTTTTTTCCAGGTGCTAGTCACATTTTCTGGGCTTGTCTTTCAGTTGTAATGTGAGAGGTTTAGTGCATGACTAAAGAATTTTTTGAAACTCCATACAAAATGTTTTATAACACTAATGTTAATATCTCATACCTGACAGCATGATGAAATCAAATTATTAAGTGTTCAGTGCAGAGGGACCAGAGCAGCTGCTTGCTGGTTACAGGACTACTGCTTTTAAACTTTCTCCACATCTTCAAATTGTCAAGTGATTATTTTTGCCAGTGTTATTTTTGATTTTATATACATCAGAATAGCAAAGCGAATGGTGTCAGTATAAAAGCGGTTGCAGGATTGTATAATCTGTGTGTTTATGGCGTGTGGATAAATGTATGTCGTGTATTCTCTGTATAAAGACATGGGGAGAGGATATTAACTGTGATGAAGTCATGAACCCAGGCGCCCGCTATAGGCATCTGCAAACACTGGTTACCCTGGCAACAAGTGGGAAGAGGTTGGAGAGGAAAGCTGGAGTAGGTTGTTGCATTGAATTGTTGTCAGCTTGTTTCTTCCTCACTAAAGCAGGAAGATGTTGAAAGGTATGATGTCCCTCTTCTATGTCGTGTACTATTTTATATGTATTTAGGCAGTTGTTGGGAAAGGGAAGGCTAAAAAAAAATCCTTGTAATTCAGCTCGATTGGAGAGGAACTTTTCAGTATCAATAGTGATGTGCATTGCAAATCTGTGCTTTTCTCTGTGTGCTTAATTTTTGTGTGTTGTGTTGTAAGAGTGCTAAATGGGTCTCCAGAGTATAGTACCTGTCCATCCTCAGCCTGGGGACAGGTGTCTCTTGCATATTATGTCTTCAGAAACTGATTTTATTTTAAACTGGGTTTGTAGAGCTAATGTTTGAAAACCTGCCAAGACAGTACAAGTACTGGGTAATACCAAAAGATTTATTAACTGATACTAAATCTGAGCTTCTGAACACCTTCAGAATGTGCTGCACTAATATTCTTGTGTTCTCACACTTGTGCAGAATATTGTGGCTCACGAGTTAGTGGAGTCTTTACCTCCCTGGGGAAAGTTTTTATTAGAAGAACTAGGACATTATGTTCAGGGCTATAACAGCATCTTCCTCAAATCTTCAGAAATCTGTTTTAGACAAATAATGAGAGGATCCAGCTGTAGTTTCTTCTTGATTGTCCTTCTGTGTTTTGACCTTTTTGTCTGTAATGAAAAAGGAACAAATATCTGTGCAAAATATTAAAGTATAAATTATAATATGTGCACTGAAACAACCAATTCTTGTTATTTTTAAGAAGTCTAAAAAATACTTTGTTCAATAATGTTATTTTTAACTTAGTCACTGGAGTGGCATTGTTTCTATTTAAAGAAAAAAAATTAAAATTGCACAGTCCTGAAAGAATAAAGTGTATGACCCAGTGAGGGGGTAGAATTCTGTGACTGTATTGAGCATCTCTGACATCAAGGGATTGCTTAACAGCCAGTGGTTCTTGATTTCTTGTATACTGAAATGCACATTCTAATAGAGTATTAACAAGTATTGTTTCCAGAAGTGCAGTGCTAGAAATGCACACCTATTGTGCCAGATTCCTGCCCTTTAATTTCCATTCATTTCTACATTAAAAATGGCTGTCAAATAATTTTATTCAAATTTAAATCTAATTTTACTGCACTGTAAAACTGCGTCTTCAAAACTTAGCAAAAATATGAGCTGGAGGATGGAGATGTGTATGAGGATGCTGATTGCTCATGAGAGAGTATAGACTGATACCAGTCTTGTAGCATCTTCCTAGAATTAGGCAGCTCAGAAGAGCTTTTGTCAGTGGGCCATAATTTAGTTAAAATAAAGTACAGCAAATCAGTTTAAGCAATGATGTATCTTATAATTAAACAAATATTGTAATCAGCATAAGAAGTAGAGTTTTGTCATTAAATAATAATGCAAATTAGAGCTCTTATTCTGTATTGTGAACTAATAATTCCCTAATGTAATTAACTAGCAGAGTACACACAAAACTGCTCTCAGTTAGCAGTATAGTTGAGGCTGTAGGATTTGCAGTTTATTTGTATATTGTTTTGTACCTGCTAAGTTAATTACTGGTTTGTATTCTGGGTTAATAAGTGGATAAGAAAGATTCTGTTAGTACTTACCCTGGGTACTTAAGACGCTGATTCTGGAGTGTTGGAGTAAGTTAAGAATGAGTTTACTTCTCATCTGTCTTGTAGAGTAATCTGAAATCATCGTCATTTTCATCTTGCTTTTCTTCAGCTGTTGTTGTAATGTTTCCTCCTATCTTTGATCAAGTGTCTTGTAGCCATTTCAGTGTGGGAGTGTTCTGGGTTTAGACTGCAGCATGTCGTCAGGCACCAGCAGTGTAATGGGATATGTGTGTGTTGGCTTCGGGCCACGCTGGGGCTGATCCTGCTTCCTGCAGGCTCTGGTCCTTCGTCAGCGTGTGGGTTCAATCCTGGGTGTGATGGTGACAAGGGCAGGCGATACCCAGGGATCCTTCAGCTGTCCTCTGCTTCTTCAGCAGGGAAACAATGAATTAGGATTTTCCTACTCAAGATTCCTGCAGTTAAGCACTTCCTTCTGGGTTGTTTTTCAGCTGATTTGGTCTATTAATACATGTACAGATGCAAGTATTATTTTCCTACTTCCAGTGGTGTATTTTGAAGTATCCAGAGAGAAATGTGCAAGAGAGTGCTGAGAATGAGAACTACATTCTCCTGCATTAGACCGTTCCATTTTGTGCTTGATAGTGAGTGGAACATCGCAGAACAGAAGCTGCCTGTGATCTGTGCTGTAGTGGGTGACCTTTCCTTTTTGGGAGCTACTGGACAATTTTTCTACAAGCAATCTCATTTATTCTAAGGCTTATATGAGCTTTTAGCTACACTAGATGATGGGTGTTTTTTCTTTACCTGTGAAAATCAGTGGATGAAAGAACTTACAGCCTGCTTTCCTGAGATGTTTTTCATACAAGTTATTCAAGAACCATAGAAATGATAACTCTGTAAAAAAGTTACATCTTTCAAATCAAGATCAAGCTGCTAAGCTGTAATGTTGTCTGAAGCAGTTTCTGTAAGGGCAGCTCTTGTACAGGAGAATATTACCATGGTAAATTCCAAGTTCTCCTCTATACTGGTGGAGACAGAGAAGTGTTTTCAACACTTGAGGGGGTGGGAGCAGGTTTCCAATGAGGAAAAGTTAAAATATGTATTCCTTTTTAAGATGTTGCATGGTCAAAATCGTAAATTAATTTAGAGCATTGGCATACAAAGAATTTTAGAGTAAGTGAGACTGTGACTATCCACTGCATATGCTGCTCCATGACAGCTGCCTGTGCACACCTTAGCCTGTGGAAATATAAGGTGATTCAAATTAAACTAGGCAGCCCTTTGTTTTTGAAGAATGTCTTCATTTCTAAGAAAGAATGAGAGCTTATTTGTGTGTCCATTGCCTTGAAAGGGTTGCTGCCCTGCCCAGAAAGGGCACTGACAGCTCTTGGTAGTTTAGTGAAAATCACTCCTGTTTCGTACACCATGCAGCTCAGTGTGTAAGGAAGCTGGTTTAACTCTGCATTACTGTAAAAACAGGTACAGCTGGTACTTAATAACAAGATTGTACACACACGTGGATTCTGAGTTATAAACATCCCGGGTTCTAGCATAGCAGAAGGTGGGAATTTTAGGCTAATATATTTATAGTTAAATTGGACATATCAGTGAAAAGTGGGCATTCAGTATCACTTGATACTGCTTTCATGAAAAATGGATTTGGCCCTGTTATTTGATGTTGACAGTAATTAATCTTTCTCAGCAGTGAGTTGTGCCTCAGTGTAGCAGGTGCCTGTGCCTGGAGATCAGAGAGGGACTCATCGATCACAGCCAGTACTTCTTTAAGGGTGATGGATTTTGTTCTGCACGTGGCAGCTCTTCCTTCCAAGCCCTCACAGCTCCAAAGGAAATGCTCAGCTGTCTGCGTTTTGCAGATGTGCAGAGATGACAAAATATCAGACTCAAAATATTTTTAATTCACTTTTTAAATGACATTTACCTTTTTTTAAGAGTTTGAATTGATGGCACTAAGTATGAAAAAGTTGCTATTGCCATCTTAACTTGCCAATCTTTAATTTCACTCAGTCATGTTATGGTTTAGAAATAGATCAAGGGTTAAAATAATTTTTCTACCAGTTGGTTAGACAGCAAAAGGATTGAGGCTTAGGAGAGAGATCAGGATGTCTCTTAATCTGTGAATTATATTTCATTACTAAAGAGGAAGAAGAGCTTGAAGTGCCTTTGGAGGGGCTTGGATTTCAGCAGCAGGAATCACGGCTTTGTCAGCAGATGAAAATGGCTACTGTTGCACCATCTCCAGAGCCTGTTCGCTGGCAAGTGGAGTCTGTGAGCAGCACAAACTCGGGACATGTTTGTACCCCAGGTAGGAGCTTACTGTGCTTCAGAGAATTCTGAAATGGGGTGGTGAGCTGTGCATCAGTCTGTAGGCACTGATTGGTTGGACAGTTGGGATTGATACTCCTCAGTTTCTCTGCCTGCCTTCCAGTCAAGCATTCCAGAGTTTAGATGCATTTCTGGCAGTGTCCGAGTTTCCTGGGCAAGCGCCCTGTCATCCCTTCATGGTGATTCTGTTTGGTGCATGTCTCGCATGCTGAATACCATGCCAGCAAAGCCAAATAAAAAACCTCCCAGTACCAGCTTTCATACAATACAGTTTGTGCATCCCTTAAAGCAGAATTTTTCTTCTAATTGAAGTCTTATATGGGGAGTATGATAACATTGGTGGATTACACTATTGGAATATTTAGCAGAATGGAATGGTTTTCCACAAAATTGACTCAGTCTGAGTAAACAGAAAAACCAGCATTACAGCAGTTAATGTGTTCTATCCTTCCTCTGCCCTCTTCCCAAGAGCAGTAGAAGTTGGTGTTTTAACTGAAAAAAATGTAAAACCTGGTATTTCAGGCAAACATAATCTAGATATTCATGTTTGAGGTATCTTGTTTTTCCTTATTTGTGAAAGGCAGAATATCCTGTGTCTGATTACTGTCTGAAAGGATTGGCTGCCCAGGGAGATGGATCACTGACCTTGATGGAAAGCTGTGCCTCATCTGCTGTGGCAGCTCTTCCATTCCTGTGTCCTGTTGAGAACATGCTCTTCAATTTTACATCCTTTAGTAGTTTGTTCTACTGCTGCTTGTTTCTCAGGATAGCATCAGGAAACAGACATTTTATTTTGCTGTGTATAAGTGGCTGTGTCGATTCCCAATATCTGCCAGTGATGGATTTGACAATACTGAATCTGAAAAAATGTCTATGAACACCTGTCATTATTACCAGACTGAGAAAGACTCTGGTGTTTCCATTTATATAGTTTCTAAAATAAAATGTTGACTCCATATTAAGTAGCATTATTGGTAAGAAATCTCTTTCAACAAATTTTCAGTTTTTAATGTGAGAGCATTGTCATCTACTGGTTATTGTTGTGTATGTATCAGTTTGCAGTGTGATTGTGCCTAGGGAAGGGCTGGATCCTTCTTATGAGATGTATTCAACAAACACTGGGCGAGTTTGTGTAGTAAAGACCACAAGCTGAGACACTCGGGAAGAACGTGGAAATGATGCTAACTAGTGTGGGAGCCAGAGGCATGAGCACACCAAGGAGGGGTTTGTGGCAGGGTTTGAACAGAGTAATGGGGAAAATTTGGCAAGTGTTACCATATATTTTTCTCTAATTGTTGGTGAGTTGCTCTCTCAGTAATTAAAGAGACAATGCTGCCGTGGAGAAAATTAAGACTCGTAAGCAAAGCTAAAGAGCTTTATTTGTTGCATTACAGAATAGAGAGACAGAGAATGCAAAGATGAGATGATTGCATCTGACACAAGTGGGAAGATGGTGTTTGTAGTAGATGTAGATGGCCAGTGCTACGCTACCACTTGTTGTGCTTGGTCAGGTTGAGTTTCTACCATCCTGTAGGATATTTTTTAATTATTATTGGTTTCCAGTTGTCATTATACAATCTTTTTTCTGGTTCTAAGCTTTGGTTATTGCAAGGCTTGAAGAAAGGCCTTTTGGGCCAGTCTCATGTGTAACAATGAACTCCTCCCTCTTCTTTGACATCTGAAATCCTAGATAACTTTCTAACATATTTTTTCCTTACTGTTTTCTGTTTAGCCTCCAGTTCCAAGCCTGAACTCAGCTCCAGTTCACAGACTTTGGGAAGTCAGCAGAACAAGACAGATGGCACCCGAGTAAAAACTCGCATTCTGCCCAACATGCCAAAGCTTTTCATACCTTCATCTGTCACCAAATTTCCACCTGAGATCACTGTCACTCCACCCACTCCCACCCTCCTTTCTCCAAAGGGCAGCATTTCAGAAGAGACCAAGCAAAAATTAAAGGTAATAAAAAGGAAACAGTAATTTTTTAGATTATTGTTTTTATCTTAATTCTCCCCTCAGTAAAATACTTCAATGAGAGAAGCAACAGTTCATGTCCCCAGTTCATAAGCAGAGGTAGATAAGCAGTGGAAGAAGGAGGTGCTAGCTGTTACCAGCAGGAGCCAGTTTTTAAAGGACTCGTGAAATACTGGCTATGGGTGAAATGAGAGCTATTCTGGCCCTTATCCCTTTTCTGAGGGATTTGGAAAAAATTACAAAAATGGTTGAGTGACCTAGTGCAGCCATTGCAGTTCTTAGATTAGTGGAAGCTACCAGAACATTAACTGTGGGGAAGCCTGCTGGTAAATGTTATGTTGTTTTACATTAGAATGACATCTTTTGTAGACACGAGACAGTTATTGAATGTGAAGGAATAGCAACCAGTGGGCTGTTGTCCCTGTGGTCATAGGTTTATCCTGACTATTTAGCAATATATTCTCTCTCTCTCTTTTTGGGATCAGTCTGCTATTTTGTCTGCACAGTCTGCAGCGAATGTAAAGAAGGAGAGCCTTTGTCAGCCAGCCTTGGAAATCTTAGAGACCTCAAGCCAGGAGTCCTCACTGGAAAGTGATACTGATGAAGATGATGACTACATGGACATATGAATGAATTCTGGCCATCATCAACACCAACCACATAACCATTCTTCTCGTTGCCAGCATCTCTGGAAGTTGGAACATCTTCATTGGCATTACTCTCCATTTAATTGGCATCATTGTGTTCTTCACTTTCATTACCTTTGTTATCACCACAACCACTTATATTGCCTTCAGAATCTTCGCCATTCTCCCCATCATGGTGCTTGATGGAAAGAATGATTGATTGTTTGCCAGGCAGTTCATTAATTTGGATCACGCTGTCGCTGGGAACTTCAGTAAACACAAGGAGGTTTTGAGCTGCAATTCATATCTCTCTACTCTTCCTGCTTCTTCAAACCAGAGCCTTGGGAGTTGCTCCAGTAGCTCTTTTCTATAGTGTTTTCTTCCTTTTAGTTTTCTTGCATTTTCCCCTTTAGCTAAGTTTTTCTCTTGGTAATTCAGCAACCTGATGTCTGTCTAACCACGCCATGATTAATCCAACAGCTCCTTTTAAGGTGAATGGAGTAGGAATAATTTGCTGAGCTGGTAGAGATTTTAATTGCATCGAGAAAGTCTGTGGCTTTGTCATGGGGCAAGGAGGGCGAGCTGAGAGTCTGTCAGCTCCTTCACACTGCCGGGTGCTTTGTTGGAATTTGACTCTTTCAAACAGACAAAAGAACCAGCTTTTCCAGGCAGACAGAGAGGTTGGTCTCCTGTTTGTGCTCATTTCACACCAATGTATGAGGTCCAGCAAAAATTATCTACCTGAATGTTGGCTTAAAGAACTGATCTTTCCAGAATTGTCTTACAGTCCTTTGTCTTCTAATGCCTTGGACAAGCATTTTGAATTGGGGGCTAGATATTTTTATGATGGTATTGAAAAAAACACTTGGAAGATTTCAGTACCATTTCAGTAATGTCTGTTTTTTACAGAATGACACGAAAAGGTGTTTTTTATCTATCTACAGAGGGACTGCTCACAGTTATTTATATGAGAAAATAATGGTAACAAAAATCCTTTTTTTTTCTACTGAATGTTAACTTTGTAAAATAATGAATGCAAACCATGCAAAAAAAACCTTCACACACTATATATACACCCGCGTGCGCCCACACACATATATATATGTGTATGTACATATATATATATGTCTGTATAAGAAAACAGAAAATGCATACAGCTTGCAATGTCGGATTTCTTTGTGTTTGGGGGGTTGGTTTTCTGTAAAATGCAGAGCTTTGTATAATCTTTCGGGTTTTTTTTCTAATAAAGTTGAAGTGCACTGTTGTCTCTTTGTTTTAGAGGGCACAAGGTGCCGTGGTTCTGGAAAGAGTACTGCTCCTCTTTCCTTTTTATTTCTTGGGTAACAAAAAAGGGGTTGGGGGGATGTGATGGGAGCCCCTTTGTTTTCTGAGGTCTGCCAGAGCTCTTGGGTTGGGTTTGGTCTGTGTGACCCAGAACCCAGGTCAGCCAGCATGGTCGAGGTTGCCTGCAACAGCTTCACTTCCCACTGAGACATAATGTGAATGCTTTTTCACCCATCTTGTTGTCTTGGAAAGCTGAGGAGCAACATAAGGGGGAAGATACCACATAGGGAACGGGATCACACAGAATATTTGGCTGTACAAACCTGCACTTGCTCCATTATTACAGTGATTGATCTCATTGGTAAGAATGATAAATGGACTGTGGATAAAAGGAAGCCGTGGAAAACTTTGTATTGCAAGTTTGTTCTTAAATTCTGGGGGTTTTGTTGTGAAGAAAATGAGATTTACAAGGAAGTGAGCATGTCCATTTTGGATGTGTTAGTTGTGTTTGTGTAACTTGTTCACTTACTGTAAGCAATAGGTGAGGTGAATGCAATTAATTTAGAAAAGATGAGGCAGCTGATAGTAAAAGCAAACGGGTGTTTTCGGTAATCATATGTTTTCACTGTTTATTCTGATTTGCTGTAGGTTATTATAAATGCAGTGTATAGCATGCTGTGTAGTCACTGACTGGTAAAAAGCTGAGAAGTTTTAGACAAGCATGATGTTAAGGTTTTTTAGAAGAAAGCACAGGAAAAAATAAATCGGCTACTTAAGAGTAGTTGAAAGGGGAGGGTGTAGTCCTGAATAGGACTGTTTCACCCAAATGGAATAGACTACACAGACCCTTTGGCTAATGTGTATTCTTAAATGTATTGCTAACCTAAAGATCACATTTAAATTTTTAGGCTCACACTTTAGCTTGGGTTTGCTGTATAAAGAATTTGATTTTCTAATTTCATATGACCACTGAAAATTGCTGGTTTTCCTTTATTATTCTTAAAGATTCCTGGGCATTAGGCTTTCTGGGGGTTTTTTCTCTAGACTTCCTAAAATGCTGGTCTTGAGCTTTCTTTTGAATTTTAGTCCTGCTTTTTGAGAAAGGTTTAGAATTTTGCTGTTTTAGGAAAGCTAGAACAGTAAGTGTGACTGTTCCTGCCAGCAGCAAGAGCTGCATTTACTGATCTGCTCATTCTAACCTTCAAACCACTCAACTGTCCAACTTGTTTTATCTTATATTGAATTCTCTTACCTGATTTTCCTTTTTTTTTTTTTAATCGATGATATTTTTTATTCCCATTATGCTTTTGAGTAGCTCAAGGACTTTTTCTCAAGCTCAAGAAATTACTGAGGCTGAGGGCCACCTCCCTCCAATCCTGCCCTTCTGCTGCTGACTAAATACCCTGTTGCTCAGCTGTGGGCCTTCTTCCACACGGGTGTTACTGCCGGGCTGCGCTGAAGGAGCCTTTCCTCCTCTCTGTGTGAAATCACCTCTCCGTAAGTACAGTTGATTTGGTTCTTCAGTTCAAGGAGCCGTATTCTGGAGTGAAGATGCCAAGATCCCTGGATGCATTGAGATGATGTTTGTCTGAACAACCATCCCTAAAGGTACTTGGAGCAACAACTTCAAATCCTTACAAACAGAGGTATTCACTCAGTAATGCATCTCCTGAAGCTTGGCCATATTATCGTGTAGCATTATCAAGAGAAAGTATTATGGTAAAACTGCAGTTAGCAATGACTTGAAGTAGATTATTTTATTTTGGTGTAATCCTGGTGGTAAGAGCTTGAAATGCAAGCCTAGGCAAGATCCAGCTTATCAAATTGTGGATCAAATGTAAACACTACATCTGTCTTCAGCATTTACTGGGTAACCATTGCTTCTGAAATCTGTTCCCAGGCATCTGTCTGATATGCCAGACAAATAAAGGCAGCTACTGAAGTATATTCCTTTGGTATGGTTTTGGTTCTGGTTTTCCCCGTGAAACCATAGGGACAGGAATGTCTGGTGCCTAAAGTAAACTTAAAGGTGAGGTCTGTGACCAAGTGGGGTGAGGCTTTCTCTCTCTTTTCTTTTTCCCTGACAGTAATTGTTTCAAAACCAAATCCTTTTTGGCTACTGAAAAGCCAGACTGTTAAGACTTTCAGACAAATAGCAAAACCATTTTTGTTCCAAAGGAAATGGAAAAAGGAATGATTTTGAATTGCCTGTGGAAAGTAGTTTGTGGAGAGTTGATACCCTTTCTGTACTTTTACTGGGCACTGTTTGTGCACACAAATGTCTTTCTATGTTAAGGTGAAAGTATTGTTAAGGTACGTAGTACTGGGGTTTAGTTTTTTAATGCAGTTTCATTTCCTGGCACGGGGATTATATAATCTATGTGTAGTTAAAACCATTGAGAATTTATCTCTCTCAGGCAAGGACTAGTGTTTTACTGAGAATTAATTTGTTGAGAATAGCTATCATTAGTGGCTTCTGCCCACTGTCTAACAAATGCTGTAACATTTTCTTCAAAAGCTACTAATGTTTCCTTCCACAACCAAAATAGCAGATCAAGGAAGATACCGAGCATCTCCTTAATTTTATTATGTACTAGGGTTTGTCAGTTGCTGTCTCTTGGTTGTTTGGTTTTTTTTCTTAATTGGAGTGAGATTTCTCGTTAATAATGAAATGAATGCCTTTTGCAGCCAAAATAAACACCATATGGTCAGGGAGAAAGGGACCAGGAAAAGATGAGGAAGGCACAGGAGCAGCTGAAGCTGATAGGAGGCAAAATGGACTGAAGGAAACAGAGGGAACAGGTGAGAACAGACCAAGTCTTGCCATTGAGGGTGGGGTCACAGCACTGTTAACACCACTGCCAAAAGCACAGTATTGAATTGAGTATTTCAGTGAGGGTGGAGCGTCTCTGGTGCAGCCGGTGTGTACAGGGTCATACGCTGAGCATAGCTCATTTCTGCTCCTGCAGGTGCTTGTCAGATTTTAGGGGACAAGGTGGCAGGTAAATGAGTTGAGATACACAGAAAAAAAAAGGCACGGCAGACATAAATGTTGTGGTCTCTTAGTCATGGAAAGCCGGGATGAAGAGGCTTTGTTCTTGCGTTTGAGGGTGAAGTTCTCTGTAGGTGGAGTGTTAATTGCTGTCTTTCCCTTCCAGTTAATGACTAGGGATCCACTAATGCTAAGTTGTGATGGTATTTATGATTTTTCAAGTAACCTCAGGGTACTATACCACAGGCTGTGCTAGCCCAAGTTATGCCTCGGTGGGACTCTGAGCTGTCCTTGCAGGGCATGGTGGAACAGGTAGGATTGCAGAGGGCAACAGACCAGCATCTGGGTTTGCTGGCTTCTGGAGGATGACTTACTTATCTTCACTCAAATGGCTCTTTCACGTTAATACTTACAGAATCCCAGGCCAGTCTCACCGGAGATTAAAAGATGCATCTCTCTGGACAGACATTTTTGTTCCTGCTGTTTGTTTAATGCATCTGTGAGGATGACACCCATCATCAAGTGCTTCTTTGGTCAACTCCAGAACCTCTGGTCCAGCCATCAAAGCTGTGTTTGAGCTCACTGGCCTCAGCACAGCTTTGTGCAGGTGTCTGCTGGCTGCGGGTGCAGCTCCGGCCAGATGCCCAGGGTTATCCCGTGTCACCTGGGAGCTACTCTGGCCGCTCCGGTAGCACTAGAGGGGGCCCTAGGACAGAGGAGGGAAGGGCGACGAAGAGAGGGACCAACCCTCCACCCTAAATGGATGTCCAAGATCTATCTTGAAACTACTGCTACTACAGTGCATTGCTGGTTTTGACCTCATTCAGTTCCAAGGGCTTTCTGCTACTGTACCATATGTGCTTTGCATAATGTATGGTCTGATTCGAAGGGGAGGGAATGAGAATTCTCATCGGCTGTTTACAGGATCGTGTCCCTGGCCATGGCAACAAAAAACAAGAGCATGCTTTGTTACCATTAATATTGACACTTGGCAGGGAAACAGATCCACTATGTACTTGCTTTTCACACAAAATCTGTTTGCCCTATGACTATGTTTTTCCCTTTTTTTCCCCCCCTTAACTCCCCTATAAGAAGCCTTCTGTGTGTTTCCATTTTTGTTATGTGCAGCATATTATACTGGGGTGTCATGGGTATCTCTTGACAGTCAGTCTTTTGTGGAAGGGTTCAAATAATGCATTCAGCTTCGTCAGTGTAAATCCTGATTAATTCAACCCTTGTTCATGGCAGTGGCGTGGAGCTTGTGCCAGTGTAACTGAGCCCAAGAGTCGGTGATAAACATGCAACTTGTGGATCTGTGAAGTGTTCCAGGTAGTTTTGTTAAAGTAAAATTCCAATCAGGGATGAAAATGTGTATGAGAATGATGAAACAAATACTTGGATAAAATCTTGTAAGACAGTCTCTGTTATCTGGAGCAGCCCGGAGGTGAGATCAGGTCCTGCAGCCATCTGGCAGCTCAGGGAAGAGCAGGGATATGGAGCTGAGGCCACGCACTGACTGCAGAATCAGAAAAACCAAATCACTTCTGCTAAGGGGAAGAGTAAAATCACACTTCTGCCTGCATGTAAGATTTATCTGTGCAATTAAATGATTGTGTCTGTAGCTGGTAGAAAAACATTCCATTATGTAATCCCAATGGGAGGAACTCTCTGCAGTATCTAAGTGCATTGTCTTACTGAAGGAAACTGCCTGTCTAAAGCAGAGTCAACATATAGGGTAAAAAGTAGTTCTTGCTCTCAGATTAGACACAGATATCCCCCTCTCAAGTTTTATTTCTCAGCCTATTTTTTTTCTTTCCCATCTCTTTCAGAGACCTTGCAAACAACAGTGAATTCCAGTATAAACTGAATATAAACGAAGTTCATATATGGTATAAGTATATGAGAACCACATTGGAATGGTATTCATTTAATTTTAGTTGAGTGATATAATAACTACAAATGAAAGGCCATGTAACAGGGCAAAGGTATTTTAGAAATACTGCTTTCTGTGTGAGTGGTGAATTGTCACATATATCCACAGTTAGCCTAAAAACCTGCCTCTATATTCATATTCCTTTCGTTTTACTTCTGTGGGGTGTCTTACAGATACAGAGGGCTGTTCACAAGGAATAATATGCAACTGAGTTTTATTTGCAATATGCATTGCATGAACTATGATCTAATATAGCACTGAACTTGTACTGTTCAGGAATAATTATTAAAGGATGTTGTATGAGCAGAAAAGCTTCATACTTCAGAAGTGTTCTTTGATTCCATGTAATTTAAGTCACACCAGAGGTTTCATTTCCTTAAATTACACCCTCATGTGTATGAAGAGTCACATTTCTCTTCTAAATGCGTGGATATATATCAAATGTAACTCTTTCAGTAAGATTGCAGTGATAATTTTCCCCTTAAGAGATGGCACTGGATGCTCAAAGAATTGCATAACTTGTTAATTGAGCCAACATACTCACCAAGAAAGTCACCATGCTATGTGGATGTTAGAAAGCAGTTTGAATACAGAAATTTGTCACTTAGGAATGTCTTGGCTGTATGTTAGATCTCCATTAGGTTAAAGTAGGTTAGGGGAAAAAAAATAAACTTTAGAAATTCATGGAAGTTCTGAGCTTACAACATCAATTTGCAATGCTGTTCCCTCAAGTAAGCAGCACAAGTTCAAACAAATAACTTCTGTCATGGCTCTCCCAGCAGACACCCTGCTGGAAATGCTTCCTACACTTAATAAGTAAATGGGCTTTCCTGAGAGCAAAGCAAAGAGCCTGACATGTTTTCTCACAGCAAGTAGCAGTGGTGCAAGGTGATATTTCAGTTTGGCTTTCTTGGAATGTAATAACAGCTTGGGCTGGCACATTGTAAAGTATTTCTGCGAAGAGAAGTGCAGAGGATTTGTTGGTAACTTGGTCTGTGATCCCATTGCTTTGCAAGCTGAGGAAGCCTTTGGATTCTGCCACTGCAGTCAGAACCAGCTGAGGGCATCTAGGCAGTGCTGTCAGCTCGTGTTTTAATTGTGGTAGGACAGACCAGGGTCTTTCTGCAGAAGCCAAACAAGCCAAGTGCATTTACTGGTACAAGCGTGGCTGCACCATGATGCTTTTTACTGTCTCTGAAATGAATATTCCAGTGAACTGCACAAGGATTCTCCTACAATGGCACATTTTACCAGGCCTATTCTTTTCCTTGGAAGTTACTAATATAGCTGTTTTTCTCAATGTAGGACAGATGAGAAACCAGTGCAGGATTGCTGGAAAGCATGGGAGTTGTTTTAATCCCTCGATGTCTTGCACTGCCTCCCCCTTGTCACAGAGATGTCCCTGTGCAGCTGCCTGGCCTGGACTGAGCCCCTGGACGTGTGGATTGGCAGCTGTTGAGAGCCAGGCACAAGGACCTTAACAACTGCATAGTTCAGCTGCTGCTCTGCAGGTGTTACCCTCCAAATTGGGGAGTTCACTTCTGGATCATTGAGAAATAGATGAAAGTGTAAGACAGAGTAAATACTCTGTGCTTAAATGCACTCCTGCTGCATTTCATTTTTTTAATAAGATGAACTTGTTGCAATGTCAGTGAAACTCAGAATTACCAGAATGTGATAATGTCCAGGCTGGATGTGTGGTCCTGTTTCAGTAACAACAACTCAGGCACACACACAGCAGTGTAGCAACTGTCTGTTGTCTGGTACTATCAACACATATGGGAAAGTACCTGTAAAGAACATGAAAATATGGAAATGTTATTTCCAAGTGCAGACTGTCTGCTGGGGAAGAGGGACAGAGGAGGAGGGCAATGTTTCTTCCAAAAGATGTGCCTGATTTCAACAAGGTACCAAAACATAAATAGTTCCCCTTGATTTCAAACAAGACAGCAAAGGGCAGCCTCAGGTTGTGTGTCACCCTAGGCTTACGATGTTTACAGTTTCTTCAGTGACATAAAGTATTTCTACAACTAAAATTTCCATGGAAAACAGATGCTTTAAAATAAACAGACTCAACTTCCTTAATACATGCAAACTCAAAAGTTCACAGTTAACCACTGACAAATGCAAAAGGCCAAGGAAAGGTAGAAATATCTCTGCTGGTAAAAAATTCAGCCCTAATTACTTTTCCCTGAAATTAGGGTGGCTATGGCATATAGATGAACTCTGCAGAACAACTAGTGTAAGTTCTGTTTAGTGACACCCATCTTCATGTGATCCCTGAGGCAGTGTTTATTAGGAATATCATTTTCTTAAACAGCTTTTCTCCCCCATCCTCAGTGGCTGATACTGCTTCAGCAAGGAAATCCTGGTGGTTTTCAGAACAGTAGCAGCAGAACTGGGGATATATTTGGAGTAAGATGGACTAGAAGCTGGCTCATTCTTCATGGCTTCTGTATCTGGGCTTTGTCAATATTCACTTTCTGCATCTGTGTCATGGTAAGACTGCTGATTTATTGGTTAAATCATAAATCAAAAGAACTCAATTTTGCCTCAGAGCTTTCCCACTAGCTGGTGAGTTTTTCAATTTATCTTCCATTTTC
Source organism: Pomatostomus ruficeps (assembly GCA_013400735.1). Lineage (NCBI taxonomy): Eukaryota > Metazoa > Chordata > Aves > Passeriformes > Timaliidae > Pomatostomus > Pomatostomus ruficeps. The sequence goes on along the minus strand of VYZT01006719.1, from coordinate 52,085 downwards.
TGTCTCCATCAAATAGAAAATACTTGTCCAAAACTGTCCCCCCTGCCCTAAATGGCCACTGAATTTACAGCTAGAACGTTTTTATATGTCGTAAATTGTTTATAATTTTGTCTTCTAGTCAACTTTAGGTAAAACTGGGGGGTTTTCCATCTTGAGTGATTGAATATGCGTATCCACTAGGAACCGCTCCCAGAGTTAAGGTAAATGAGAGCAACACAAAAAGTTACCTGGGTTTTTGTGATGGTGAATAACTGCAAATAACTCAGAGCTTCCCATGAACAGAATTCTGGAGAGGACTAAAAAGTGTCAGCTCACGTAAGTGTAGAACATGCTCAGGTTTTTTGGAGAATCCTTAGCTCAGAATGCTGAGAAATTGGCAAAATGCAGCGTCGCAAAACCAAGTCTCTATTCTAATTAAGACTTACTTTGATTTTTCAGTTTTTCCCATTCCCCAGCTGAAATTTCCTGTGTCTTGTAACCATTTAACAATATGTTACTAACCATCCATTATGTCCTGCTTTATTCTCTTTTAGATGAAAGAGCCATGTAAAAAAAAGAATTCGCCAGCCCCTGTGACTGAATTTGAGCGATAATGTCAATGGAATTAACACATTGCCATTGTTGAATGGTCTCCTGTGGCTATATAAACATCAAGGTAACACGTTGCCAAAGCAGAAGACATTACTGCTCTGATACTGTTGTTTTGAGAATATTTCCTCACTGCCAAAACACTGATGTAGATTTAGCATTTTGCCTGCTGGAGAGTGATGTTGGAGCGGGGAGGGTTGATTCTGCTGCTTTTGTTTTTGCTGATTTCTGGTGTATTTGGTGAAGAGAATCTCTTACATTGTTTGGCTAAACTTGGAATGAGAGCCTAAGTACGTTGAGGTTTATTTAAGATTACCTCTGATTGGTAAATGCATTTAAATGACAGCTCTCTTAAGGGCCTAATTACATTTCTGAAGGCAACCTTCTGGAAAAGCTGGGGCAGAACTGCTGTCAGGAAACCCAGGATCCTTCAGCTTGGGCAGAGTTTGCTCAAGAATAACTGTCTGTCTCCCACACTATATTCATCCATTAACATAATTTTTATCTCTGCAAACAGAAACAGACTGAGGCTTGAATACCCTTGGGATGTTGCTGAGTAAAATGTTAGTAAGGTGCAGGCTTCAGTTTTAACTTTGGGGATGGCAAGCAAGTTGTCAGGCCAGGCTTGTCAGAAAAGCTTTTAGTGGTGATAATCCCACTGCAAATTTGTTGGCAATGTCTCACCTAATGCAAGACAGAAATAACTGATGAGGGTGTAGCACAGAAGCAGTTTGGAGCTCCTTGGGTCACAAAGCCGTTGAAGATGACTGCACTGTAGAAGCCGAAGCTGGTCAGTGGGACATGCAGGTAACAGTGATGATTTTCTTTATTCTGACTGTCCTGATGTTGGTGCAAATGGAAAAATACCTGTATTTCTGCAAGAATATTTTCATTTGTCTTCAGGCAAGAAAAAACTCAGGTAGTAAGTGCTAAACCAGAACCTGACAAGTTCTGTTCCTAAATAACTGCTGTTATGTGAGTTGCACTACTCTGCAAGGTTGAAGCCATCTTTAAACAATGAGCTGGGTTTGCTGCATTTCTTCTAATCAGAGACCATAACCCAGGTATTGAAGGGTGGGAAGTAAATCTCAAGGTTGACCTTACTGGACAAAGATGGACATATTCCTCTCCAGAATCCGTGAGAAATACCCACTGCCTTGACCAGAGCTATTCCAGTTCTGGTAAAAAGGACTTCAGTTGCAAAGATAAATCTGGCACTTCTTTGAACAGAAGAGAGGGAGGAAGAACAGTTGGATTCCTCAAAGGAAAGGGAATTCATCTCAGCACAGGGAATGTTCTGTTTCTGGCTGCTCTTGGTTATCAAGGGATAGAAAAGAAAGTTGTGATGGAAAAAAGGAGGAGTTGCCTGTGGCAGGAGTTTTCTAGAACAAGAAAATGACTTGGTGGACCATGAACACTGCGCAGGAGTTAAATGAACAGAGTGGGCTGGTTGTGTAACCTGAAGTTCTCTCCCTTGAGGGCCATTTGAAGCCCTCTGAAAGCCCAGAGAACAGCTCATAAACTTTGTGCTTCAGAATTGCAGAGAAAATGCTTCTCTCGTCCATGGATCAATCTTTTGTTAGCTCTAACACAATGGCTTTATTCTGGCTTTAGTGTATCTCCACTGTCACCCAAGGCACTTCTTGGGAGATGTAACCCAGTGGTTCAGTAACTTGTCACCTTTCCCCTCAGTCTGCCCTAAGCCTTGGGGCGGGAAAGAGGAGTGCTCTCCCAAGGTCAGTGATACTTAGATAGCAGTCACACCTCTCGAGGGAGTCAGTAGCTGGTTTTTGTGAATTCTTATGTGTAGAAATACAGGATTTTCTGTGTTGTATGTGTAGTGCTGTAACCCACAGTGTGTCAGTGAGCCTGGGTTCCATCCCACTGGGAAGCAGCCTGTTCATATGCCAGCGGAACATCCATTCTTCCCTGTGGCCCCAGAATTAATTTAGTGCTCATTTGAGGAATCATAGGAATAAGAGAAGAGCAGATACCTCAGAGCCTTCTTTACTGCTCACACGAAGACAGGATTGTTCTCTGCAATGCCACTGGTGTGTGCAAAAAAACATTAAAAGACTAATACAGGAAGGACTTTTTCTCTGTGCACAGGCTTCCCTTGCACAGCTGCAGTGCTTTTTCCTGGATAGTCAAATTGCTTCTCTCTCATTTTCACCCCAACTAATGAAGATAATTATATCCCTTTGTAGAATATTAATTCCTCTGTCATCTGTATGTTTGCACCCTGCAGACATGTTCATTTCTTCCTTGTGAACAGGGCCATCAATCAGGGAAGCTTTCCTTAACCAACTCTTCTAATCTTTTCTGGTGTTCACCTCATCCAGTCTCCCTCCAGTTCCCCAGCAGCTTTGATAATGAGGTGATAAGAATTACATGTGGTTTTGCCAATTTGATTTACAGCAGGCTCACAGAAAGAAGCCCTGCCACTTTCCTGCCCAACTATGTGCTATTTTCACACATGTATCCTCTGGTTGTATTTGTGGTTTATTTTCAACACAGAAATTAAACCATCACACTTGGTGCAGAAAACCCTGTAAATTATCTCTGTAATGGAACCTCCTTAATATTGCCATATTTTAATAGGTGGATATGGCTGAACATTGCTGTTCAAACCAAAAGTTCTTCTCTTAAGGGAAAAAAATCTGGAATTGGGGTGAAGAACTCCAGAAGTCTGCAATTCCTCCTTTGCACAACTTCCCAGTATGATGCAAAGGGAGGAGGAGTCGTAGTTCCATCTTGGAGAGGAAATACAAGACAATAAAGTCAGAAAGACATACTGGGGAGCCATGAATGGACTTGGATTTCATATTTTTGCTTCAGTTTTCTTATCATCTAAACCAACCGTCCCATGCTGCTGTTGTACCTCATCCACTCCTGTCCTGTAGAGCACGAGCCCTCTGAGTCTGGGAGGTTCTCTCTGCACTGTCAGCAGTTACTTGAAAATGAAGCCCCATGGTGGTGAAGCCCCAAACCTCCATCTCAGGCAGGCTCAGCTCACCAAATCTGAACCCAGCAGGAGCTCCCTACAGAAACTTACACCAGTAACTGCACCATTAGAGGCCGGCAAAACCAGTGACCTCATCATTGATAAGCATCTGATCTGTGCTCGCAGGAATGCTTGCTTCCAAACATGGCGTTGATTTCCTCCTGCACACTCCCCAGCACTCTTCTGAGCAGAATTTAAGTATTTCTGTTGAGTTTACTTTGCATTGTTTGTAATCTGCATTTGGTTGGCAGACATAGGTTAGGCTGTGAAGTGGCAGTCATTTAAAAACAGTTTTGCCTCACAAAAGTAAAGTCTGTGTTTTTAAGAGTGGCATCTATTGTCTATTGGTGTTTGCAGGGTTAGAGAGGAGAAGAAATCGAAGTCATTTATGCCTAAGTAGATAAAATCCAGTATTTTCAGTATAATGCACTCATTGCACACGTCTGTTGTCCTCCTTCCAAGGGAAGCTTGTCTGTATAACTCTTCTGACAGGACAAAGCCATGTGTCATCCCTTGGTTTCTCAAGGAATTGCATCCAACATATTTAAATCACTCAGGTGTCTGATGTTCTTAAGCACTTAGAAGCATTTGTTCTACATAGTAGGGGTAATTTTTAATTTATTTTTCTAAGCACATCTATCCAAAATGATGCCAGGCTTTTATATTCACAGCAGGGAACATCATGAGGTTTAAATATCCCTTTAATCACTAAGGATGTAATAAAAACAAGAAGAGTTCTTTGAGCTGCAGAGTGTTACCCAGGGAAAAATCTACTCTGGAGCTTACAAATGTGAGCTGAAGAGACAAACTGGGCAATAAAATCCACAACTACGGACCAAACCGGCTAAAAGTTGGTCTGTAGCTGCCCATCAGGAGCTGAGACTTGGAGGGGGGAAAAGGCCATTCAGCACCTCTAGAGCCATAAGAGCCCGGTCATAAACGCTTCACAATCTGCTGGGGAGGGGTGGGGAGCCCTGGGCTGTGATCTGCCTGCAGTTTGTACCCCAGCCGGTGGCTGCAACAAAGAATGAGAAATTTCACTGTATGGGAAGAATGGAGGAGAAAATTTCTGGAGAGATTAGGGAGTGCAAGGAGAAGCAGCAGCTGTGTTTGATTCTGTCAGTTCATGTACCCTTACAGCAGCCTCATCCCAGTGCTGAGCTGAGGAATCCATGAAATCTGACAGGTGCTTTTTTCCTATTATCAGTGGTGTTGAAGGATTCTTACCTGAATATTGTTATTATGGACCCAAATAGCATTTTGCTGTGAGGTGATGAACAAGCTGGGTGAGAAAAAGTACAGCTCAAAGTTTATCCAAGGGCTTTCTGCTTAAAATCCATGTATGTTTTCAGTTCTTTGTTACTGACTTCAGAGTTTGCTGCAGATGATGTCCCATCAAAATGCTCTATATCAGTTTTCAAAAAGCATCTTGCAGGATGTACTGCATGAATCTGTTTTGGTGTTCATTTTTATTTTTGGGAGATCCTGTAAAGCTCAGCTCAGACTCTACAGGTCACGTAGACATCCTGTGTGTTCAGTTGCCTTCCTGCTGGGAGATGTATGTGCAGTTGTATGTATCCTATGGCTATAATTTTTTATAGTTCTTTTAAAAATGAATTATAAATAATATAAAAGGAAAATGTATACACAGTAACAAAATCTTATTAAAATGAAACGTGATTTATTGTAAGTGCTCTGAATCAAAATCTACTGCATATGATTTAATTGTTCTCTTGTCATGATTTCTGGTAATGATAATTAACTTCCTCAGAAAGTTCTTTAGAGTCAATAGTGATGTTGGATGAACTGAGCTCTACACAGCCCTGTAGAGCTCACAGCAGTTTTTATTTTTAAATTTCAAACACTTGAAATCTTAACAATTTTAATTTTCTCTTTGAAGGTAGTTCCTCTGATAAAGAATTATATGTTTGTTGATTTCCTGGTTTGATTAGAACCTTACTGTGATGAACAGTTTATGGAAACTTCCTCATGGTAGAAGAAATCTGTCTTTGCTAAACAAAGTAACTTGCACCCTGCCTTGCATGATTGAAGTTTGGCTTTTTACCTGTTGGTTTCATGGCTTTACAAATGCCCGATCACCAACAAAAGTAATCTTTTGTGGAAACCAAAGTGCCGTGACAGTGTATCAGCAATCACTAAAGTCCATAAAGTTTGGATAAAACCTTCTGGGTTTGAGCTGCTGCTTTTTTATTTTGAAACATCAGCTTTTTAACAGAGATTGCTGCAGTATTGCCTGCTGGGCTTCTGCTCAGCAGAATCCATTCTGCTCAGGGCTTTTGTCTGGTCTCAATTCATGGTTAAGTAAACTGCCAGCAGTTTTTAAGCTCTGCATGAAGCTTCTCTTTGCATATGAGTGTGTGCACGTGTGTACAAATATAGAAGTATTTATAGGTGGATGTTAAGCCAGAGTTATTTGCTGCCTGTTTTCTCAGGCTGCTCCTTTATGGCCGCAGGTGGAGACCAGTGAGTTCAGGCAGGGCTGCTGTGTCCCAAGCGTGGCAGGAAGGAGCCTTCCCGATGCAGGACTGCCAAGGCGGTGCTTGCGCCGTGCTGCTCGGTGGCCCTTTGTTGTGCTGTCTGCAGCGTTCTCCTCACTGCTGCAGGTCCTTTCAGTAGGTATTTTTTGTGGATTTGAGCGGGACAGTGTGCTGAGCTGTGTCTGGGAAACACAATGGCTTGACAGGAAAACACTGCACCCAACATCAGGAGTCTGTGAGAACTTGAAAGGGCTCTAGACAGACATATTTTGCATTTGACTCTGGACTGTAGCCTTTGAGACCAAACTCAGCCTGCAGTGTTAAGTGGCCGCTAAGTATCTCCCTTGTGTCCATGCTAACGAACCGCTGGCAACGGGGGCGCATTGCGGAGCGCCGGGGAGGGCGGATATGAGCGAGGGAGACCGTGTCCTCTTCAGCTTTGCGGCAGGATACCTCAATCCACAAAGCTGCAAAAGGAAAAGTCTTGTGTTAAGCTTGTAATGTACAACTCCTTGTCTATCTGAGCTGCTTTCCCATGTTCCCTTCCAGAACAGATCCTGTCACAGCTGACCTGCAGCCTGTGACCCATCCCCACAGCTCACTGCACCTCTGTCCAGGGGCCCTGTGGTGAATTAGCGTTGAGATGTTACCAACAGGCCCTCTCCAACCAACTGTTTTGGTTTGCCAAATGTAAGTTTTGCACTTTTGAGAGCACGGGGAAAATTTGGGGGTGATACAATTTGGGACTCAGTATGGGGTTTTCAGCCCTACAGAGATCTGCCTTCTGTGGGGTCCCTTGCATTGGTCACAGGGTAGGGAGGTCTGCATGACACTTGTAATATACCTGAAGATACCAGATAGCTTTTGCCAGGAAAAAAATCAATCAAAACCATAAAAAGGAGGGGTGCCATTTCCCTCCATCAGAAGAAAATGATGTGTTACATGAGCTGCTGTAAGGAGCTGGGTAGGAACTGTTTCTTATGCTGCAGCGTGATAGGAGATATGTACCACTTCTTCAGAGGCTCTCCAGGCACTTGGCAGGCTTTTGCTGTTCCTGCAGCTGCCCACAGAGACTTGCTCAGAAAGCTGCCCAAGTTCAGGCTGTGCCTGTGCTGCCAGGGCTCAGCATCTCTGTCCTGGCTGACCCTGCACTTGTATTTACTATTTTCTGGGTGAGGTGTCGGGCACTAACAAGGACAAGGAGTAACATGCTGGCACAGCTGTAGGAGCAAGAGTTTCGTCAGGCTGTTTCTCTGGAAAAACTCGGCTTTTCCCCATGGTCCTGTGCATAAATCAGGCTGCATTTGCTTCACAGTGAGCTGAGCCTGGATTTAAGGAGCCAGTTTATGGATTCTGGAGATTCTGAGGCCACTTCATGCTTTTAACGAAGTATTAAAGTAAGCAGGTATCAGTGTAGAGCTATCTGTTTTGTTTTGGGCCCTGTTAGTGACATGCTGTCTTTTCACTTTTCAGTACTGTCCCGTGCAGATGGCAGAGGATCCTTCACAAAGAGTTGCTAAGATGCTCTGGGACTGTGGCCTCTGTGTGCCAGGTGGGAATTGGCTAAATGAGTCACATTTAAATGGCAAGAAGGTTTTCCTCACGTTCCAGAGGGGAGTGTTGCAGGTGCAGTTTGTACTGCTCCGTGTTGTTCTTTCCTGCTTGTGCAGATCCACGCAGGCAAGGCAGCCTCGCTTAAGCCCAGTTTATTAAAGCTGATCTGGTAACGCTTTCTCACAGAGGGAAGCTTGAGGGTTGCATCCTGGCTACTGCACTCATGAGCAATAATCCAAGGCTGGTTCTTCTGAGAGATTACTTTTACATTTCTGCTGTCTCCCAGGCAGTAACTTTATGCCCTGCACTGGAGCTTGCTCTCTGGGCAGAGTGCACCCCTGGGAGCTCTGTCTGGGCAGAGATGGTGGTGCCTTGGGCACAGCCGCTTGCAGACTCCGACCCCATTAGCCAAAGCCTGACACCTTATCTATTCTCCAGCAGGAGCCCCGGGCAGCAGCCAGAGATGACAAGATATCTCTGTGTTGGAGAGCTCGGAGGCTTGTGTGCAAACCAGCTCCCTAGAGGGTCCTGTTGAGCAGTAAGGGTTAAACCTTCACTTAAGGTGGCAGAAATGCCAGAAAACATTTGCCTTACTACAAAACCCAGAGGGGAATGTTTCTTTCTAATCAGCTTCTCAAAGAGATGCAAAGCAAAAGCTCTTGGCCTCTGCTTTTGTCATCACACGTCCCCTCCCTCCTGCCCTACCCCATCCCTTGAGCATAGGGCAGAGCCTGCTGTTAGAGCTGGGCTCGGCAGGATTTATACCTGCTGCTGTAAATGGGCTCAGAGCAGAGCCGTGTATGTCCCTGACTTACACGTGTCAGATCCACTCTCTCTCCCATCCCTTTCCACACCCTCAGCCTTCAATTTGCCAGTGAACTGTTAGACACCAGCACATTCACATCTGACTTCTCATCAAACTGCCTGAGGGCTCTCCATGGATGGACATATGAGGGTAACTGCTAAATTCCCCCTTTGCTAGGGATTAATTTCCTGGGGATTGCTCCTGCTAGCCACACTTTCCAGCAATGGTAACAAATTCGCTTTTTTTTCACTTTAAAAACCTTTCCAGTGTAACTAGAATGGCTGGGAGAAAGCTGGTTGTTAACTAGTCATGGGTAATTAATGGCTCCACCTTCCCCATCAATCAGCTGGGAAAAGCCAAAAGGATTCTGAGTACTTGTAGCAAATGTGTGTTCCCCAGACATGCTGATACTCAGTGTGCAAATGAAGTGGCAGCAGGAGATCATCTCATAGCCTTTGTGGAAGAAGCAGTAAGTCATGATACACATCCCACGCTCCTGTCAGGTGAAGTCTGAAATTCCCAGTGCTGCTGCTGCTGTTGTGCAGTTTCTGACTGTGTGGGATGTTGATTCATCTCGCTGCTAGCTTGAATTTGACCCAATTTTTGTTCTATTTTTTCTTTTCAGATTCTGATTATGGTTGTCTTTTTCCACTTTCTACAATTAAAATACTAGCATTAGAAAAGCAGGACATGGAGGGGGGACCAGATTCGATGCTGGCTTTCCTTCTGTAGCAGAGCAGAAAAGCATTTCTGCATCCTATTTTGTTTGTGTCTGGTAGTGGCTTTGCAAATACAAGCAGAGATCTGACCTTGATACCATTTCAGCTGACCTTTTCCCTTCTGATTTATTTCTCCACATATTTAATAAATAATTTCCATTTAAGCTACAAGTTGCCATTTCTCCACCACATGGTGGTCCTCTCTTCAGTGGTACTCTGGATGTCAGCTCTGGATGTCTCCAAGTTACCTGAGGGAGAAAAGCCTGTAGTCTTCTGTGTTACCCAGTGGTTGAAAAGGGATGCCAGCAGGGCTGGATGTGCTCCTTCGGAGGTGCCAGGAGTCAGTGGACCTGCTATAAAATCCTCCTGCTATAAAATCCTCCTCAGGACTTCCAACTCTTTTCTTTAAAGCATTCTTCCTTGCCACACTAAGCGTTGGCTTTTCTCTCCCTCAATATACCACTGGAAGAGAGTCAGTCCCTGCTCTGATTGAGCTCCTTTGTCCTCTTTGCATGTCCTTACATTGCCTGCTCCAAAAGGCAGTAAAAACAGGACTGAAGGAATGTTGTTTGGGTGTAGAAACTCACTCAATAAGTTCAAAATTTGTTTTGTATGTCAGACTGAAGATCAGATGTCCCAGTAACATCACTGACAAAATAGAGGAAACCGTTTATTTTATTTGGAATAAATCAAGACAGTGAAAGAGATGCAGCCTTATAGTAACTCCTTTGAAATGAACAGAGCTCCTAAATTTGCTGTGCAGGACCCAGCACTGGCCCGTTCAGGCTGATATCTTGCTTTTGACCTCCACTTTTTGACCGTCATGGTCCTGCGAATGTTAGTGCAGCCATTTCTCTGTGAATGCACAGAACCCCTTTCCTCAGGGAGGTGCAGCGGCTGTGTTGTGCCCTGGAGCTTGAGCCTTGATCGCTGTCTGTTAGCACTTGTAAGCGCTTATAAGCACAAAAGCTAATGATCACACTTGCAGAATAAACTAATTAAGGGAAAATGCTCAAGCCCTTCGGTTTGTGCTGAGCCTTCCCTGGGTAAGAGCAGTGCCTTGAGCAAGGCATAACCTCAGTGCCTGATCCTCCCTGGAAAGAAGTGCAGTTAAAGGCTGGGAATGCAGAAACCGGGCTGATGAGTGACGTTATGCCATCAAATGTGTTTATGTTGTTGGAGAAGGCACCCTGTGGGTGAAGGGAAGTGTTGCTGCAGCATTCCAGTTGTGAGAGCAAACTTTACACAGACTGAACATCAACCACTTGGGAAGGAAGGAACGAGCTTGATGCTGTCCCGATTCTGATACCAGAAATCAAGAGTAAAATGATTCTGTGCACTGAAGATGAGAATTATCACAAACCTATGGAATAACCAAAGAGACATTCTCCCTGCTTGCTATTTAAGGGATTTGGTTTTACTTTGCAGCTACGTCCTCAACTGATGTTTTCAGTCTTGTCTCTATTTGTTTAAAAGTGAGTTAGCAGTAAATCAAGGTGCATTTCCCCTGTAGAGTTTCCTGTATGTCAAAGCCATGTTAATTCTCTTTGATTTTCTTCCCCTAGCCCCAGCCATTGCTGCAGATCCTTCCTCTCTTTGTCCCTTTGGACATCAAAGGCTCGCAAGGGGACAGCCCTGGCGGGAAGCTCCTCCCTGCTCATTAGCCTCCATAAAACAGGAACTCACCTTGGTTAGCTGTGCTTGGAGTCCCATCCTCATCCCGCTCACTCTTGACACTGGATCTCGGAAGGAAGGGCTTGTGCTTGCAGGAAATCAGACCTGCTTTTGAACTGGACTATTTTGGCTCCCCTTGTGAGAACTCTGGTGGCTCTCTTGGCCGTGCAAGCTCCTCAACATCACAGTACATGGAAAAATGCAAGCTTTACCAGGTAAGTGAAGGACTCCTTCCCTTTCCCTTTTCTCACTGCATGGGAAGTTCCCAGACTTATGCCAGAAAGGGAACAAGTGCTCCTGAAGGATTACCAGCATTTATAGAAGAGTGCGTGGGGCTGGAGAGGATTTAAAACCTGGGTTTTTTTATAGAAGTCGATGAAAAATTGTGGATTTGAGTGTTTTTTGAAAGCCTTAAAAGATCTTTTGTAAGGTAGAAAAGGTTTGCTCACAATTGTGCCCAAAACTCCCTTACCCGCATCACCTGGTGCAGTGTGACCCTTCAGCTGAAAGCTGGAAGTGTTATTTGTGTATTGCCTGCAAAGTACTGAGTTCTTCAGGTTGAAGGCCACAGAAAGTTTGGAAATACTTGTTATATTTTTAATAATAGTTCTGATACAAACTATCTGCTATTGGGGGTTTTTTCCTATTTCCTACGCCCTTTGAAAGTATGAACCCCAAGCAGGCATAGCTGACTTCTTCCAGGTTCACATCCAGCACAGGATTTTTGTGATTTCCGTAGGGTTTCATTATGTTTTCCTTCAATCCATTTCATAGCAGGCTGTTAATCTCTCCTGTGGAGAGCATGATTGGATTGGGCACAATGACCGATATGCCTTGGGACCCTAAGGGCCAGCCCAGAGGTGCTGCATTTGTCAGTGTAACTGAACCCTAAATTTACTCTGGGGTTTTACTCTACATCAGAAGGAAACAACTGGCTCGGGTTTAGGTGTGCAGGTTATGGGCACAGTAGAGGTGACTGGGCAGTCTCAGCTTCCTTTCTCTTCTTCTGCAAGATGTTGTCTCATTCATGAGCAAAATACATGTGCAGTGATTTAGATTATTTCCACCTTTGCTGCTGTTTTGGGTTTTTTCAGTCCCTGCTGTGTTGATATGATTCATACTGATTGCTGCCACTTGAATTTTGAGTTGAAAAACAAAAGAGCAGCAATGAAAACAATATAGACTGTATTATGGTATTTTCATATCAAAGATTCAAACTCTTGCAGTATTCACCTCATTTTCTTACTGGGTTGCTTCTGGTGTATGACCCCCTACAGCAGAAATATTCCAGGTGATGATTGGATGCATCTGAGAGATGAGGCCGTTGCATTTGTAGAAACATCGTACATTTGTTATTGCCAAAGAACTCACTGGATCTGAGAGATGGGGTTCCCTCCAGAGGATCAGGGTGCTTCTACTGGCATTTAGAAGATCAGAGAACATGGAGGGGTTTTTTTTGCTGGTTTGCAAGATTATTTTATTAGAAAGCTTTGTATGTTGATGTGCATTCCTCCCTGGTGGACACAGGATAGCTGTTAGTGTTGGGCTTCCACTTGGGAATAACAGCAACAAATGTAATAGTGACTGACTTGAGTCAAGGGAAACGTAGCTTTTTCCCTTAGTGGAGTTTTCCCAGTATTGCAGATCCTGTCCTACACATTTTGGGAAGGCTGCAACAAATTTTCTAACATTGTCTCACTAATGGTATCTTAATTGAGGAACTGCTTTAGGTGAGGGAATTACACTCCAGCATCTTCAATCCAAAGATCTTCCTACCCCTGCAAGCAGTACTAAATTGTCTCTCATTTCTCTTTATTTCCTTTATTGTCTCCAAGATGACAAAAAGATATGTACAACTCATTCTAGATACAGAAACTGTAGCACAAGCTACTCCTGTTGGTATAAGGACCTTCAAATCAAGTACAGAATGGATTGAAGATCTCTTAATTTTAAGTGTCTTTATCACAGCAGCTTCCTACCTTTCAACCTCATCTGAACATAAAGAACATGTTTTAGAATGAGCCACATATGGTGTTACCAGCACAATGATAATAGTAATATTTTTAAAAAGTAAAACTGGAGTTCCTGGAAAAAGTTTAAATCTCTTTCAGATAATAACGGTTTTAAAACCAAGTTGCACAGAAGAGGAAACCATAGAAGTACAGCTCACACAAGTTCCGTTCAGTGCCTGGACACTCTGCCCAAACCTCTCCGTGCCGTAATTCCGACATTCAGGCATCTTTGTAGGAGGGTGAGTGCATGAGCCTTGCCATCAGTTACACAGGCACAAACGAGGAGGAAAATAAAAATTCAAACAGAATTTGCAAACAAAATCCAAAGTGGATCCTAAAAATAGACCCATCAGTGCAGGATCCCGCTGAAGCCGATGGCAGCTGTGTGGATCCATTCACCAGCTTGTACCATTGCTGGGTTCCAGGTCCTCATGCAGGAGTTCATGTTCTGCTTTTCAGCCTCAGCCTGAACACACGAAACCTGCACGGTGAAAGGCATTAACTAATTTTAAAATCTTAGCCACAACATTTATTGTCCCTGTCTCCTGCAGCATCATGCTCCTACAGGTGCGTTGTGGACTCATTTTGGTAAAAACCAGATTATAACATCTGTCTTTGATTTTTAATTCTGTGTTGAACTCCTTTCACTTAGATTCCTCTCGACTTCATTGGAAATCTCCCCTCATTAAGAACTCCTGAGATCTGCCTTGTAGTCTCATTTAATCGCACTGGAATTTGCTTAAAGAAATGTTAATTCTAAAATTCATTTGGGGAAGAAGCAAGCATCTGTTTAGCTAATCAAAATCTGTTTGCATTTATTTGTGACTGGATGGCTCCTATGGGAAATCAGCCCAATTTTATTGTAACTCCTTTTGATACATGTTCTGCACTGAGCTACCAAATGCATCGTCTCATGGCAGCTTTCATGTCTTTGCAAGAGGATATGGGGGAAGCTTTAGTAAGAAGATGTTAACAGGCTAATCTTGGTGAGCAAACTAGGTGTCACTTCTTGGCCAGTTCATTAATGTTGGATCAAAGAAAAAAGGGTAGAGGATTTTTTTTTTAATTACTAAAGATCTTTACAAACTGACAAAATTACATTTTAATGGTTTTTACTTCTTAATACTAAGGGAAGAACCACTTAGACTTGGATGGATTGTTTTGGTGGAAAGATGTCCCTTTGTGAAAAAAGCTGATTTCTCTGAGAGTAGTTGTCTACTTTTTGTGAATTCTCTTTTGAAGACATTACTCAGGAAAGCTGTAACAAAGTGAAAATTCCTTTATCTGCTATGCTTTGAAGAAGATCTGATCAGGCTGAGAGGCAGAAAAATCTACCTTTTAAACAAATAGCTGTGCCTGGCTGCTAATGCACCACCCAGAGAGGTCCTGCTGGCCCCGAGCTGGGGGAGCACTGCTGCTGCGGGTGCCCCACCAAGCAGGCTCCTCATCCCTCGGTCAGACTTCAGGGCAGTGTTCCTAAAGCCCTGCTGGGCATTAACTCAGCCCACCAGAACTGTACCGGGTCACGTTCTGACCTAAAATGGCACTGGGCTTTTCAGTATGGCAGCAGCAATCTTGCCTGCCTTACAGTATTGCTGAGAACAGCTACTGGAGGTTTTTAAGGAGGTTTTCAATCCAAACAGCTGTACAGAGGTGGTTGGTAGCATCAACACGAAAGGCAGTTCCTCCAGAATGGTTTCCCTTTCGTCTTCCCCAGGCCCACAGTTGTTCTTATGCCTCCAAGAGGAAGTGCAGGCAGATTGCAGCTCTGTGCCATGGTGTGTTACTGAAGAGGCACCTTGCACCACTCTCACAGGCTCCTCAGTGGTCGCCAGCTCCGCTTCCAGTTCAGACCAGGCATCCTCTTTTCAGAGTATAGTCTGTCCATCATCTATCTCCGTCACCGCCTTTTCTTGCCTTCACTTACATTTAGGACTCCCGTCTGTCTCATCTTTGTCTTCTGGGGGGATTTTTCACCTCTGCTACCACTTAGTTGTCATTTTCCCCTGTTACCCACTGTACACTTAAAATCTTTCCAGTCCTTTCAGCTTTCATTGTGTCCTCTTGATAAAGTGTTTTGTGTAACCCTGCTCATACCAGAAGAGTGGATTGTGGCTACCTGCCAGCGTGGGTTTTGTAACAATGGAGTTTAGGTTGAGTTGGTACACTTGACAGATCCTTACAAAAGGATCTAAACCAAAGGAGCTAAAACCAAACCTGCTGGAAAAGGCCCTGCACCTCTGAGCCTACTAAGTAACAAAAGTCCTTTGAAGAAAAAGAACAGTTTTTAAGAGGTTTATTGTGGCCCAGACTGCGCAGACCCTGAGGGTCAGTTCCCCTTCTGTCTGTCTGCAGTCACTGTCTCCTCTCTCTCTAGACGTGAAAGCCCCGTGTGAGGCCCTTCCTTCCCCCAGCCTGGAGCCCTTCCCACAGAGCTCCATCGTGGTCACCCTCGAGGACATGGGGCTCTGGATGAAGTTTCATCAGATAGGAACTGAGATGATCATCACCAAATCTGGCAGGTAGGGGGCACAGAACAGCTGCCCACACACATAACACTCCTCCAAGCTGTTGTCAAAGTCTCCAAGTGCTCATTCTTTGAATGGCAGCCCTTAAACTGGTTTTGTAGCCAGTTACGCAGATCTCCCTGATCCTGGCAGAAGAATTCCACTTTCAGGGTGTCACAGAAGTCCAAACTGTGAAGTGTAAAAGGTCACTGTGGGGCTGATGTGCTGAGAAAACTCCTGTACCCTTATCTCACCACTTAACTCTGGTGTTCTTCCTGTCACTTCAAAGTTGCTCTGGGAAGTGCCCTGGGCTCCCTTTGCCTGGGTCAGAGGCAGCAGCAGTTGAGCAGTAAATGCTTGGGTTTGAGCCTGTGTTTGCAGACAAGAACATGGCGCAGACTTGGAACAATCTGCGTGTGCAGACTCCTCTAAAGTATAAATGAGTCATGTATTGTGGAGCTTGCAGTGAAGGAAGACGAAATTGTGAAACTGTATTGTGTCAAAGCTGCTGTGAGCTGGAATAATCCCTTTGGATAGGGAGGTAGCTGTCAAAGCTTTTTTGCAGACTCAGAAGTTAAAAGTAGTGGCAGGGAGTAGAGGAACAGAAAGCTGGGTGTGCTCTTAGATGAGAGCGCATTTTCTACCCACACTCAGATTTAATCCGTCCTCCAGGTCTGTGAGAGCTGCAGCAGGCCAGGAGCTATGGACAACTTCCAAATAGTTCCTTTAAAATTTCCCACTGTTGTGTTAGAGGAACTGGAAGAACAAAAGCAGTGACAGTGTCAGGCTTTCAGTGACTGCTGCCCTGTTAGTGTCTATCCCATCTAAACCCATGGGACCAGACAGTCCATCAGTAAGATGGACAAATGGTCAATGGCTGGCTGGAGAAATGCTGCTGCCAGGGCTTTGCACAATAGTGAGTAAACATAACATGCTGCTTGATCTTTAACAGCCACTTTATAGAGAAATCTTTATACTCTGTTTTTCATTTCTCCTTCAGACGAATGTTTCCACAATGCAAAATCAAAGTCTCTGGCTTAATCCCATATGCCAAGTACCTCATGCTGGTAGATTTTGTGCCAATGGACAACTTCAGGTACAAGGTAAACACTTTAAATAACAGAAGTTATGCTGTTCTTCCATCTTTGTTTGAAATAGATTAATCTTTATGCTTCACTTGTCATGCTGATAAATAAATTCTCTTTGGACAAAGTTCAGAAGTAATTGGTGGATTTTATGCCTCTCTGGAGTTATCTGTCAGTTTTGCATGGGGAGCAGCTGGAAAGGTAACTAATATTCATTGTAAGCAATACAGTTTTAATCATGATTAATGTCAGACTTTTCTAGCAGCCATTGGGAGAAAGGGAGGAAAAATGAGGCCTAAACTTGGAGCTGATTTGGTAACATGACCATGGCTCATAAGAGAGAATCTGCCACCTGTGCTTCAGAGGAGTGTACTGAATTGACAGTGAAGCAAACTTGCTGGGGCTTTCCTGTACTGAAAGCACTTTTTTATTGAGGCTCCAGATTTCTGTCTTTCCCTTCGCAGTGGAATAAAGATAAGTGGGAAGTTGCTGGAAAAGCAGAGCCCCAGCTCCCTTGTCGCACCTATGTCCACCCAGATTCCCCAGCTCCTGGCAGCCACTGGATGAAAGAACCTGTCTCCTTCCAAAAACTGAAGCTCACTAACAACACTCTGGATCAACATGGGCATGTAGGTTGTGCTGTGCTCTCTTGGAATTCATTGCAGATGAATGTTGCGGGAAATAAGCAGGATTTGTGAGAAATTAGATCACGTAGAAATTAAAACATACCTAAGTGCCCTTTCTTCCTCCCTCACCCATGGCCTTGTGCCCTCTTAGCTCCCTGCTAGGGAAGGCATGGGTCTGTACTGTCACTACAGGGGTTTGGTGGAACACCAGTCCCAGGCAGGCATCCCTGGTTTGAAATGGGTGTCCTGGGAGTCTCCACAGGAGATTTGCAGTGCGTTGGCAGTGGTTGCACATGGAAACCTTGTCCTTTGTGTGTCCCAGATCATCCTGCACTCCATGCACCGTTACAAGCCGCGCTTCCACATCGTGCAGGCAGATGACCTCTTCAGTGTCCGCTGGAGCATCTTCCAGGTGTTCAGCTTCCCTGAGACTGTCTTCACCTCTGTCACTGCTTACCAGAACGAGCAGGTATGGTGTGCAAGCTCTGCTTCTGGACACACTGCAAAATACTGTCTGTAAAATTCTAGTAAAGGAAGGTGTCTTCTTCCTGTCTGCTCATCCTGGGCACCTGTGATGGACAGTGGGAAGGAACAGGCACGTTGTGGTTCCTGTGGAAAACATCTACTCTGTGATGAGATGAGTCGTGCACCTTGATGTTACTGGGTGCACTGTCAGTGACACAGAACTCCAGATGCAGTGAAAAGTGTGGCCACAGGTCCAGATACAGATACTCCCCCTGTGTATTTCTCTAATCAAATGAGTCCCACCCAAATCCCTGCTGACCCTGGCACAGTCACTGCTGTCCGTGGGTCCGTTCCTGGTCAATAATGTGAGCTGCTGGGAGAGCTGAGATACTGTGGCAAGGCCATATTCAAAACCCGCATATAATTTATCTGTTGTGGTAAATATTGAGGTGAAGGTCTTGGAACAATGAAGAACCCAACCAGTCACTGTGATGCTGAGTCTTGTTCCTTTTATTTAAAGATTACAAAGCTCAAGATTGACAACAATCCATTTGCTAAAGGCTTCCGTGAACATGGGAAGAATACTCGAAGGTAAACTGTTTTTTCATTTTAATTTATTTATAGCTGGAGTTCACTTTTGAATTTCACCCAAGGTCTTTGAGCAAAATTCTACCAGCTGGCTCTTCTGAGCCTGCTGCATTATGCACACTGCATTTCCCTGTATCTGGGAGTGATGTCCCTCTGTGCAGCCTCTTCTCAAGAGACTTGGGGAGTGGGAGGTGACAATTCCTACAGAAATGTGGGAGGTGTGACAAATTTGAGACCTGCAGTCCCTTGCACGTTGGAGCTAGACTGGAGTCTGACATGTGAATAGCAGTGATAACAGGAGTCCACAGCAGATCATTTGGTCTCTTGGAGATCAGCTCGATTCTGACATTTGGAGGCTCCCTTGTCTCCTTTTCCTGTGGGCGGAAAAGTGTCTCTTCCAGTGGGAGAGGGACGATGGGTACCAATACCAGTGAGATCTTCTGCTTGGTCTGAGGGCAGCCAGTGGATGAAATTAAAAAAAGCTTAAATTGCAACCCCAGACTGGCAGTAGAGAAGGAAAAAATGAAGTTTTTTTCCAAGCATAAAATGTTACAAAAACATCTGAGATTTTGTTTTGTTATTTTATGCCTGAAAAAAAAAAATCTCATTTCCTGATAAAAAAGGCCAAAACTGACTCTTTTTTACTTAAACTTTAAAAATGTTACGGATTTTCTTTCTCCTCCTAATAGCATCCCTGCCTATGTATCTAGGCAAAAAGCTTACATCCAAGCTACCTCCATGTCTTGTTTCTTTCCAGGGAAGGACGAGCCAAATGCCAGAAGCCCAGTCCAGCCAAGAGCCAGAAGCGGAAGCTGCCTGAGGAAAAGGAGCCTGGTGCTGAGGAACGTGGTAATATTGATCACAACAAACCCAGAGAATGATATTCAGAAAGTTTTTTAAGCTCAATCATTTCTTGCTCCAGCTCCTGGTGCTGCTTGCAGTAGCACAGCTAAGGAGAGAGGACAGGGCAGGACTGACCACCACAGTATCTGGGCAGAAAAGAGCTGGAAGAGGCTATTCCCTTAAGACAGAAGGACTGTAGGAGGTGTTAATGTGTTTCCTTCCACCATCCTGTGATTACTACAGCTGCCAACAGACTATTGTGAGCTTTGTCTCCCTCCTCCCCTTTCTCATTCTTTTCCATTCTTTCTTTTCCTTGCTTTGAGTCAGATTTTGAGAAGGATGAGAATGTAGATGTGAAGGAAGAGAGTAACCCCGTGGTGGTCAGCAGTGGATATCCCTTCTGGGGCTCGGAGCAGAACAGCAGCCAGTCCTTCCCAGTGGCCTCGCCAGTGCCGGCTGACCAGAGGGAGAGTCTGGCCAGAGAGCAGCAAGTGCCAACACCGTCCTACCAGACATACCGGTGAGTCCAACCTTCTGGTCCAAAGCCACCCTTTAATTGGTGGGATTCCTCTTCTTCTGCTGGGTATTTCCTGAGAAAAACAACCAGTTTGGAGTAGGGGGAGGATGCTTTTCTGTCGGACAGAACACGTGGTTGAAAGATGGTAGATTAGCACGGACATAGGTCCAAGGATAGCCTTTCTCTTCTAGTTCAAACCCTCTGGTTCTGGGCATACTCATGTCTTTGTAATGCTCTTTATTTCCTTGTCCCAAAGTGCACTCCCAGCCAGCTCTGTGTGCTACAGAGCTTGCCTGTCCTTTGGAGGAAGCGTTGGAGGAGAGGCAAGACTCCAGTGATTTTTCCTTCCTCGTTGCAAAATTGGGTGTGAGTGAGCCCAGACTAGAACTGAGCCAGAACTAAGGTAGTCTGGACCCACCTTCTCTGGTATTTAATTTTTCTGTGGGTGCGACGTTGAGGCCTGGGCTAAAATCCACAGTAATAGGAAGATGAAGCCGAAGGCAAGGGAAAGAGCTTGCCCTGCCTTTCCCCAGAGGATCTGTGTGGGTTTTCCATGGTTTTCCACTCTGGTAGGTCTGACTCGCTCTTCTCTCTGCCCATGGGCTCAGGTTCCACGAAGCTGGCGAGGGCCAGCAGCTTCCCACCCGCGATGCCGCCACCTTGAATGATTTCCGGGCAAGGTGCCACGCCTTGGATCTCGCCATGGTGCCCGAGCACGACTCCAAACAGCTCCCAGAGGGCTTCACCAACCTGCCCCCGCTGCCCACGCCTCTGCCTCCTCCCCAGGACTACACAGGAGTGGTGAACATGGCTCTGGACTCTGTGGGGAAAGCCGGGGCCCGGGCGCCCATGTACAGTCCCTACGGCACCGAGCAGGGCCTCGGGCAGTGGATGGTGCCTTCCCACAGCCAGTACAGGGCAATGAGCTACTCGGCCTTCTCCACGGAGTACAACACACAGGGAACTCCGGGACATGCCCACGGCACCATGGCAGAGTGGAGCCAGTACCCTCTGTTCCCCTACACCTGCTGGTGAATGGGGAGGACCCTTCCCAGTGAAAAAACTGACAGAAAATTGTAAATGAGATTGAATTTGCTCTGGGGTGTTGGACTTTTGAAGCTTTGCCTACACTAGGCAGAGGTATTGCTGCAAGCAGTAGCATGGGACACCTTCACTTCCTCGTTTCCTTGCACAACCCTCACCATATTTCACAAGCAGTGGTTAAACCAGTGGCTGCCCCAGTCGTGTCATTGTGGGTCAGGCTCAATGTGTTCTGCAGTGGTTTTTTTCCCAGCAGGAGTAGGAAAGCACAGATCTTCAAGAACAGTATTTAAAGAGCTGCTGAACTCACAGTCACGGTGTTGGCACCTCGCATTTGGCAGTTTCCAACATCCCTTCCTCCTGGGACTTGGTGCAAGGAGATAGGGGCTGAGGACTTTCAGTGAGCCATCCACATGGCCAAAAAGCTGTAGAAAATATTGCAAAGACAAGCAAAGCAAGCAATCCTGGTGACCTTTGAGCAGCTTCCTCCGTTAGTATAGTCAAACTAAAGGTAGAGTCTTGCCTTTCTTCCAGCAGCAGATGAGAGCAAAATGCACAGCCAGGCGTGTCTGGAGCACAGCAGTGGGTTGTGCAGGCAGGGAAGAGTTTGTTCCATGCAGGAGAAGCAGCAGCAAGCCTGTGTTTGGTGTCTTCCTGTGCCCCTGCCCATCCCTCCTCTGTCAGCCCTAGATTCGAGGTCAGTGAAACGCGCTTCATTCTGTGGAGGTGGAGGGAGGTTGTTCATGGAATGTGCAGGGCTCCTCTGGGGCTTTCTAAGGTTGTCAGAAGCAGGGCCATGAACAGCAGTGCTACTGTGTCATTCCAACCTCTTCCTTTAGAGGGAAAAGAAATTTTCCACTGTGAACTTACTCCTTCTCCCGCTCCCCGCCACCCCTGGAGAATATAATTTATAGCTGTGGTTCCTGCGCTGCTCTGTGAGTGTGTGAAGTCACCACTGTTTGGGAGTCTGTAGGGATCTGTCCATGTTTAGTTATCAGAGTGGTTCCACCTCCTTCCTCTCTGGTCCCACCCTGGGCAGGAGCAGCCCATGCACTGCCATGCAAGCAGGGATTCTTCTCATCCTCCTGTTGGAAGGGGAAGGCTTCCCTGTTTGCCCGAGTGCAGATGGCCCTGGCATTGGGGACTTGGTGAGACAGGCTCTTTGCTTCTCAGGGGGGATAGACATGTTCCTAGGTGTTATTTAGGGAATGTTTTCTTGTCACGTTAATAGCTGCTGTGTGGCCTGCAGTGATCAGTAGGCAGTGAGGTGTGTCGTTTAGCCCGTGTGCCAGATGGTTTTCTCTGTGTGTACACGCACGTGTGTGTAGCAAGATGATGTCTCTGAGCAGACGTGGGCCCAGTGCCTCAGGAGCCCTGTGCAGGGACACTGGGAAAGGCTGTGCACTGGGCTTTTGGGGCACCAGCTCAGCACTGTGCATCTGCATAGCGTAGGGATGTTGAGCCATGTTTGTTATTGTTAAAATTACTGTGAAAAGTAGCCCTGTAAATTTGTGGACTCAACTACAATGACTGTTTCCTTATTTAAATTGTATATTGCTAACTGCTTTTGTACCACAATTATGAAATGTACAGAGCAGCTGAGTACTTCCCCTGGGCTTCCCAGGATTTGAGGATGTGCAGCATTGAAATAAAGGTCAGACTTTCCCACAGTACATGTACATAATGCCCTGTGAGTTTCCCCTCTGATGGCACCCCGGCCAGTAGTGATTTATACCTGCTGGGCATGACACACATGCAGATGTGAGCAACTCACTTAAAAAGAAATCTGGCCAGGGAAAAAATGTGGAGCAGGTATTTTTTAATGCCAGAATATCGTGATTTCCTGCTGTCTAAATGCCAGCTGTGTGAAGGCAGGTCAGCTGTAAAAGGCTGTCTCTGGCCATTAGTAGGTAATTTTGCCACCACTGTCTTTCACATCCTGGAAATGAGACGAGCAGAATGGCTGGGGAGTTGAGTGAGTACCTTGAGCCCCATGTGTGGGGACCGAAGGGGGGTACTTTGTGCATGACACAGGATCGCTGCCAGCAGCATGCCCACAAGAAGAGAGAATACATCCCCCACAGGCTACCTGGTTGGATCTGTGTCTTTGTAGCTGGGCTGTGTTTCCCTGTCACAGAGTGCTAATGAGGATGAGATGCTGCAGTATGAGTAACTGAGGAGAACTGGGCAGCACTGGGGAACTCCTGTGAAAATACGAGTGCAGTGCTGTTTCTTTCAAACCTTCCCAGCAGCAGTGCAGGTGCTGCTGCCTCCTGGGCCTGTTGGTAGAGCTGGTTTGGCAGATGGCTCTGCACTGGGGTAAAAAACTCAGCTTTGTGCCTAGGATGAGCCATAAATTACTCATCAGCCTTCTGTTGCAACAGGACTGCTTGCCCTTCTTCAGTGAATCATCCAGCTTGCTAGAGAAGTCCCTATCCCTTCTCGCTCCCTGTCTCTAATCAGCGACTGCACTTGGCTGGTTTGGGAAGCCTTTGGAGATTTTGCCTGTAAGTGTGCTCTGGACTCTGCTCCCGCCCCCTCCCTTTGCAGTTCCCACTGGCTTGTTTTCTTCAGCTGTGGCATTTAAAGTCTGTATGAGCTCGACTGAAATGGTGGTTTTGCACGCATGTGAGATAATGTAATGCCTCTGACAGCTTCAATAAAAGGAAACGAGACATGCGGAAGGCCATTAAGACTAATAAAATAAACTCAAAAGTGTAGGTTTTGTGCATCTTTCTCAAGCACAACGTGCTCTGCTTTAGTCACGTTACCTGGGGCCAGTTTGTACATGCATGACACGCTGTTGATCTCATCGCTGTTGAGCGTTCATTGTTCTCCACAGTGTGTTCAGTGAGCCTCAGGTTATCTGCTCATGCTGCTAGATGTGACTCAGGCTCTTGCACCAATTCTTTGCAGAAAATTGTTTATTTTCTCTGTGTTTTCTGCTCCTCTCCTGCAGATGAGTTACATAAGGAGGAGGGCAAATGGACTATAAATGGGATCTAGGTAAATTTCCTATGGGAAATAAAGATCTTGGTTTATTTTGTTTTCTCCTAGTGGTTTTTGCAGCCTTAAGCCTTGTCTGATACTGCTTCAATGCAGATAGGAATGGCAAAAAATGCTTTCTTGCCGATGCTGCAGTTCTTCACAGGCAGCTGCAGGCTTGGGAGAAGCACCCGTTTCCCTGCGATGCAGCAAAGCTCGCAGCTCTCCCCACAGCCCTGTGGAGACACGGCGAGTGCTCGCAGGGCTGCAGGGTCCCCTCTCGCCTGGTCCAGGGTGTGGCCTCTGCACCTGTACCTGCCCTGGCTCTGCAGAAGCAACTTCCAGCTGGTTTCACTAAGAACAGCAAATTTCCAGGTGCTGCAGAGACAGGGATGTGCTGGGCTGGTACAAACCGAGCTCATGGAATGGTTCCATAGCACAAGCTCCGGGCCTGGCCCCGGGGCCGCACTTGTCTGGCAGCCGGTGTCGGGGCGAGCCCTCACCTGTGCGTATGGGGCAGGGCAGGGCCTGCCTGCCCCGCGGGGCTCCGAGCGGACCGAGGAGGCTCCTTGTCTGCAGAGAGGCATGAGGAGACCCTGGGGAGCAGCGTTTCCTTGCCCAGGTGGGCTGGGGCTCTTGAATCACCTGGTGCTGGTCAGCCAGGCTGAGCAGGACTTCTTGCTTGCCTTGGGTTGACCCGCCCTCCTGGGGTGGGGTTTCTGTCGTGGTGCTCCTTGAGCCTCCCAGGAGACTCCGACGTGCATTTCCTTGGTCAGCCTAAGTACCGGGTCACTTTAAGGCAGTCCAAGCAAGCAGCGAAACTCCCTTCCAGGAATAACAACATTCTTCAAGTCAAATGGGTTTTAATTGCAGAGCTTAAAGTCCACTGAAGTCCCGAGCCCCCGGCTGGGATCCGTGCGGAGCCTCTCGGCGGTGGGGAGGCCGCATTTGGCTGCAGCAACACCCAGTGCCGCTCACCCGCCGAGAGGGGCCGGAGCGGCTCCGAGCCACATCCCCGCTGCCCGCGGTGCCGCCCCTCTCTCCGCTCATCAGCGGCCACACGTGCGGCTGCGGGTGTCCTCACTGAGCTGCTCTCACCCTCCAGGTACTCAGTGAGTGGCCGAGAGCAAAGAGAGAGGGGTAAAACTGTGCAGCGCCAGCTGGGGAATGGAGGGATTTCCCGGGATCACGGTGGGGGTGGTTTGTCCTGTGTCCCTCAGCTGCTCCGGGCACAGCCGTGCTGCAGTGTCAGTGGCTGTGGGGAGGCCTGTTCCTGCCTGTCTCTGGGGCTCTGTTCCAGCCTTCTGCTGCTGGCCTGGCTCCCTGCTCCCCCAGGTAAGCTGCTCTTTACTCTGCCTTGCAGAGCTGTGGTGAGGGCTTAATGTGCTTTCTGGACATTACGGCAGACCTGGGGAACAGCAGGAGGAACACAGGGAGAGGCTTACAGGACACAGCAAAGGCAGTAGGAAGGGTGTTTCTCCCCCACAGCACACGACATGCATATCCCAGAACAAACCATGAAGCGTTTTTGAGACCTGGGCCTGAGCAGAAGTGTCAGACAAAATTTTAACCAAGGGTGAAGCAAACCTTTGATGCAGGGTTGAGAAGAGGTGCTGCAGTTGTGCTGAGCAGTGTTGCTGTTCATCTTAGTTTAGTGTCACTCCTTTTTTGTTTTTTTCAGGTTGTGTAAGTCTGTTTTGTGACCTGAAGTACTTTGCTGTGGGGTGCTGGACTGCCTCCGACACTTCTCTAATACTCAACTTTTTTTCTTTGAACGTGCAGGTGTACAACTACAGTATTCCTGCCCAGACAGCGCCCTACTTGGTGAGTGTAATGGATGGATTTAATTTTAATCTACAGTTCTCTGGGGACATGCTGAGATTTTTATTTCTTCCTCCTCTATTTTTACTGAAGAGGGTAAATTATGTGCCTCCATAAAGCAGAGTGGGCAGCCAGTGATACAGGATGGACACTCCCATCAGTCATGGACCAGGTATAAAGCACTGCGCACTTTCGGTATCTCTGCCTCTTGTTGTACAAATAAGACTGTACATGTAAACCAGCAGCTGTTCACAGGAGAGACTTCCTGTCTGCTGGCACTGTCACTCCAGCACCCATCTGTGGGGTCACAAAGCACCGGCACCTGTGATCTCTGTAACATCCTTGCTGGGAGCTGGCGCATTAAGGGTAATCTGCATGGAAGTGCTGGTGCAGAGTAGCCAGGGATGAGTCAGCCGTGATTCCTGTCACACTGTGGGCTCTGTCCCCATGCTGGCTCTGTTTGTGCTGAGCAGCCAGCCCTCTGCTCACCCACAATCTGCTTTGGGCTCTGCTTTGCCATCTAGAAGGGGCTGTGTGGAAACAGAGCTCTCCATAGCAGCTCAGGCACTGCCCAGCAGCATTCGGGTGAGGGGAAACAGGAATTGCTTCAGTAAGCGTAAGTCAGCCCTCCAGGGATGAAGGCAGTGAACTAGAGCAGTGGAGAGGATGTGATCAGACCTGCTGTTTACTAAAGGGATGTGCTGAGCATTACGCTGCCAGAGGCTGAATGACAGTGATGTGCTCCCTGTAGAACTCCTGGGCACACAAGGGCAGATGAGAAAGCTTGGCCAAGACAGCGGTGTCCTGCTCTGCAGGCTGGGCTGGCGATCCTCCTGAAGCCGCAGCATGGTCCTCATCCTGCCCATATGGCTGTTAATGGCCTTGTCCTGCCTTCATCCTCAGGGAATAATTGCCTCACACTTGAGCAAATGTGCTCGGTGCTTGAAAGGAGTCTATCGATTTGTGCGTATTCCTGAGAGCCTCACAGGGCCCTGTTCCCTTTGAAGTGTAAAAGCATCTGTCTGTCTCTGCTTCTCGAGCAGTCTCTCGCTCCATTTGCATCTCCTCTCTCGGGCTGCCCAGGAATCCATCCCTGGCCCCATGCTGTGCCCCGGTTTTCACTGCTGAGAGGGCTCCCTGCTATGGGAAGATGGCACATGGGGACAAAGCTGCAAAGCTTCAGTCTGAGGAGGGGGTTGAGCTCAGCTTGCAGCTGGAGGTACTCGGGATGGAGCTGTTCCTGGAGGCCAGTTTCCACTACTCCAGACTGGCAATGTTCTCCTTGGGCATGTCTGTGGTGGGTGTGTTGATTGGGAAGGAGAGGAAATAGCCCCTGGCTTCTTCCCACAGTACTACTTCACTTCTCATGCCAGATAGCATTGATTGGTAAGGAAAAAGGTCAGACCTGGGCTGCCTTGGATAATCCACCATCTGGGAGCTGAATTGCACAGGAATGACCAGAACCCTTGATGGTTCTCTGATGTGCATTTGAACAAATACTATTGAAATGTTGCTGAGTCCCTGGTCTGTGTATGGGCAGTTTGGCCTGTGATTCTCCCCATCCCACCTCCCCTGGACAGTGGAGTGGTCCCTGGATGGGCTGTTTGTCCCTACCAGGGCATTTTCGTGCAGGCACGACCTTACGGGGTGACTGTGTTTCTGCAGCTAGGACTAAGAGCTCTGTCACTCCTTGGTTATCCCTGGGGTGGTGGTGAGAGGACAGTGCAGGTAACTCCAGGCTGGAATTGCAGAGGCTGCCTGTAGCCACTGCCATCCAGCACCTCCCAGATGGTGTGCTGGGTTTCCTATTTCAAGGGGGCCCCAGCGGAGCAGCCGTGGCACCTCGCTGCTGGAGGCAGTAAATGGGCTCTCATCTGGTTTTAATGATCAGTAGCACTTTGGTGCTTGTTTATTCCTGTGTTTTATGCTTCAGCAATAAAATACTGCTTCAGTTTGTTCAATCCATCCTGGTGCTGGATGCAGATGAGTTCACAGCCTCTGATAAAAAGGTCCCAGCAGTACACAGGATGTTGTCTGGGGTTTTTTTTAGACAGATGGGCAGAATCAGATGATGTAGTGACTTTTGAAATACAAACATCAGTGGTCAATATAGAAGGCAGGGCACGCAGCAATGAATTATGTGTAGCAACTTCTTTGCTCTATGTGTAGCAAAGAAATTATGTCCTTAGATTAAAGAAGACTTGGTTCTGGAGCTGCAAATGTCTGCCTTTCTATCCTCCATGGGGCATCACAGAGCTCTGGTGGGGAGACTGAATGAAGTTAGTCCCAACTCTAAACCAGGTACTCAAGGAAGTTTTAGTCCCGAAGTGCTGCCTGTGGCAGTTACTGAGCTGCAGCGCTGTGCTTTAGCTGTCCCACCACAGCCCTACAGTGGCAGTGGAAGCAGCAGAAGCACTGGCAGGGCCACGTCTCACCATGGGCACACACCAGCCCTGTGACAGGTTCCCACAGGTGCCACCATGCTTGGGGCACCTACAGTGGGCTGGGAATTGCACAAAATTCTCTGGGGTCAATACAGTCATCTATTAGTTTAATCAAAGTGGGAAATTGTTTGTAAGGGGCTGTGGGGCTTTTTTCCTGTCCCCAGCACACTCGTGTTCCCTGGCTGGTGTGTCCAGGAGCAGGGAGCCTGTCTGCCGGCAGCTCTGACACTGAAGGGATTGTCCTCTGCAGGGACAGGCAGTAACACCTGGCACATCTCTGGCACTCAGTATCTGGGGATCCTGAATCAGTTCTGCAAAAGCCAGTTAAGCTTTTCAGCACCTCTGTTTCAGGGTAACTGGGGACACTAAGGCAAAGAGATTAAAGACAGTGGGAGAAATGGGCTCTTTGTCTCCCTTCTGACTTTTATGGAGACCTGGAAACCTTTTGCTTTCCCATCTAGCATTAGTCTTCTACCATAATGGTGGAGAAACAGTTTTCTCCACTTTATTTCCCAACAGTATGCTCTTTGGAGGATCTGTAGCTCTTACCTCTAAAGAGCATTGATTTTCTGCAGAGACCCTTTTTCCCAATTGTTTGTCAAGGCTTGGAGCTTTAGGTGGCACCTAAAGAGAGAAGAATTTTAACAATCTAATTAACCTCCCTCCAAGTCATTCAGGGTCTGTTCCCTTGGTGCCACTGATGTTGCGTTTGTGCTAATTTCCCCTGGAAGGTCTAATGTAGAGGGAGCGATTAAAGGAGGCTTTCTTCGGGCAGTTTTTACACAGTAGAAAGAGGGAAAGTGGCAGCGGCTCTGTTTGGTTATTGTAGTCCCCAGGGTCATCCACTCAGCCCCTGCTGGGGCCAGAGTCCAGCTCCCTGCTCTAGGAACACTTGGAGTGCACCACTGAGACTGGCCAGGTCCCAGCAAGGCAAAGCAGCACCTCAAACCTCACCAGGTACCTTCTGAAATGGGGCTCTGGGTTACGCCAAATGTGTCACCCCAGCTTCCCAAGCAAAGAGGGGAACGGTCTTCTACAGAGCTGAGTGGGTTTTGCCATCACAGTGTCAGAAGGGCCCTCTGCTCCTCTGGCTTTCAACTGCAAAGGAAGCAAATGGCAAAGCATTGACAAAGGACCTCCCCTGCCTCTGCCCCTGGCCCAGCCTCTGGACCCTGGACACATAGTGATGGTGTCAAATCTCCTGGAATCAGGACAGAACTGTGTCATGGTGCCCTGGAAAGAGGAAACCCTGATTCTTACAGATGCTCTTAAGAACCTTGTGTTGCTGGAGTCGGGTGAAGCTCTGGGCGGTGGGAGACAAGCAAGAGCAGGTGTGGGGGCACCATGCATATCCTCACGCTGCTCGCAGGCTGAAAGTGGGGATGATAGAGAGAAATAACGCTGTGATTCCTGGGATGTAGGGCTGGGACAGCTTGTGAACTGTGGCACGAACTCCTCGAGTCCAGACTATAAAGTACTTCACAAGCCTCTCCCAATTGCCTGGCCTATTAGTTTTATGGAGGGGTGTATTGTAAGGATGCAGTTAGTCTCCTTTTGTCAAGGTAGTGAAAATGTAACCACAGTGGGGAGAGAGAGATCCTGGCAAGAAGACAGCAGGAGCCTGTGTTTGGGCATTGGGGTCACAACTCTCTGGGCTCCTGGGGTCCCCGGGCATCTGTCAGTGCCACGTGTTGAGTGCACTTTGGCAAGGAGAGCCCTTGCCCCTGGCCCCAGCCGGGGGTTCCTCCGGGCACCCGCGAGCAGAGGAGGAGGCTGGAGCCAGGCATGCACAGGCAGGGGCACAGTGCCACCCAGTGACTGCGTGTGACCTGCGAGGGGACAGCTGGGGCAGCCTGCAGGGGGGTTGCTGCAAAGGTGCTGAGGCCTTGAAGCTGCAGCAAGGGTGGTGTTGAGAACAGAAAGCCGAGAAACCTTTGTTTCTGTTTTGTTTTGTGGTTACAGTGCACAAGGGGTGAAGCTCTGGGGCTGTCGTGCTCTATCTGGAGCGAGGGTTTTGCATGACTCGCTCAGGGGCTGACAGACGCCAAGTGTTGGGCAAGTTTGCGCTCAAGCAGCTCACGTGTTAGGAGGGACCTGGCAGCAGAACAAGGGGAGGAGGAGGTGGTTACCTGGGATGAGCTGCTCTCCGTGGGGAGGATGTCTCTGCTTTGGGAAGCGCAGGTGGCTCCTGGGCAGTGTGTCTGGTCCCAGAGAGATGAGGCTGTTGCAGGGGCTGCCTTGGAGCCCTTTGGCCTCTGCCAGGAAGGGACCCCTTGTGTCTTGGGCAGTGGGTGACAGCAACGTGTGGTGAATTTGTGAGGTTAATGCAGGACCTTTCCTCCCTTCTGCCCAAACCCTGCCTACATTCCTTGCTGGGTCATGCCATATATCTCTTGTTCCCAGGCTGTAACAAGCATCAACAGGCAGCTTGAATGGTGGGGGAGAGGGAAAGGAGCCAGGTACAGTGGGGCATGGTGCTGGCATCTCCTGAGGTGGCTCCTGCAGTAAATCACTGTCCCAAGCAACGCCCTGATATGTTTCCCGCAGGGACTGTCTCTTGGAGGAGGCACAGACTGTGGCTCTATTTTGGGTGATGACTGCAGAGCCCACGGAGCATTTGGCAGCAGGGAGGGGTGTTAAATCAGCCTGTCCTTCTCCAGGTACATCATCTCCATCCCCCTCCGTTTTCCACAGCTGTTCCAGTGCAGCGCTGCCATGGGGCTGCAGGGCTGCAGTGTGGCCTGAAATCAAGGCACTGCAGTGAGGGAGGCGTGAGCCCTGCACGGCTGATGGATGCAAGTCCCACACCTTTACTGCCCTGTCAAGGATTGCCCACACTTTCTGTTCCTAGGCTTCTCTCCAATGTGTCTTTATTTTTGTCTATTTATATTTGCTGGTGTTGATCCCGCAAACACCACTGTGAAGGTCTGTGGGCTTCCAGTGCTGTATAGCACAAAGCCTTGCTAGAAATCCAGGAGAGCTGTTTCCATCCCATCACCCACCTCTGCCTCAATCAGATGGTCACTAATGATAGTGAGGGTGGATCACTGAGCCTCATACAGACAGGAGCTGCTACTGAGTATTGGGAGTAACCTTTTTGTCACTGCTGGGGTACATCTGCAGTTTGGGATGATTTTGGCCAGAGATTTTCAATAGTGCTGCTTATCCTCCATGTGGTGGTCGGACCTGTGTTAGCGCATTCAGCAGAACCCCAGACCTGAGTTAATTTTAGCCTTTCTGTTTCAGACTCCTGCTAATGTGTCCTGTGGCAAAGAGATTAAAGTGTTTCTTGCAGGGAAATGATCTTTGTTCGTTTTAGATCTAGTTCTCCAAAGTGCTGAGTAGGCACAGCTGTTCCAGGTAGTCGGGCACAGCGGGAGGTGTTCAATCTTTGTGGGATATGGCTCTTCCTGAGGTGAAAAAGGCATCAACACGACGGAGGCCAAGCCTGATGAATGACATTTCCTTTGTGCCCTGCAGAGCATGAGGCTGATGCTCAGCAGGAATCCTGCCCAGAGCTGTGTATCCGTCGTCACTGCAGACTCGGAGCCAGTGCACCAGCTGCGATACCTGGAAAGAGAAAAGCTCTTTCTCTTCAAGGTCAGTGGATTAATTGTATCACTGGTCACAAGAAGAGGGAAAAGATGAGATGGTCCAACATAACAGAAATGGATTCAGCTGGTAGAAGTCCCCATGAGAGCATGAGAACCACATAATCCAGATCAAAGTAGTAAAGTAACAAAATACATTAAAAAGTGTGGAAATCGAGTCTAGAAATACAGGGGGTCATTACCTCTCAGTAATGAAAAATGGGCCACTTTGATTTTTATATTTTTTATGACAAGGATAGCAACAGGCCTGCGCTCTAATGCCTGGCTGGGTTTGTCACTTCTGTCAGGAGCATCCCTGGGGGTCTCCAGCTTGGCGGTTGAGTGGTGGTGGGCTGAACAGGCATTGAGTGCCAAGAGTTTCAAACCAGCTCCTGTTGTTCACTTATGTCAGTCCCTTCTGTCTTTTCAAAACAGCATCTTCTCCTTGGACTTGCTACTCCCCCCACATCAGTTGGATTTTGGGTGCAGAGGCAGCTGGGGTAAAGCAAAGCAGCATGTCTAGCACTGCCCTTCTGCTGCCCTCTGACTGCCCAGCGAGAGCTGCCCCTGCCCCAGGGTCTGGAGAGGATTCACTGCATAGCACAGACTGGGAATCAGTGCAGTGGAGGGGGATTAACAGTCCCTTGGGATCCACACTTTCACTTGTGCTTTAGTGATAAATTTCTACATCAAACGCAAGTGATGGATTTCTCAGCGCTGACTTTCAGCTGCCCTTGTTGGACCAGCCAGGACGTACAAAGCAGGAGCCAGTTCCCTGCGGATCCCCCCGATTTAGCTCTGATCCCAATTGTCTGGTGTGCCAGCGGCGGGTTAGACTAATAACTCGTGCAGTGAGGGTTCTGGTTACAAAATGCCTGGAATGAAGCAAGCAGGTGCTGGGAAGGTTAACTGAGGGGAGCACTGCATTAATGCCCCATTGCGTCTTGCTCCCCCACCTGCCTCAGAAGCAGTGGGATGGATCTTCTGCAGGTGAGGCTGCACTGAGGGGCTGCCAGTCCCTGGCGAGCACGGTCACACCACGGAGCAGGGGTAGCTCAGCTCTTAGCTCTTGAGCTTGTGCCAGTCTGGAGCAGGAGCCCCTGTGAAGCAGATGGGCTGAGTCACAGTGGTGGACGCTGGGTACCCAGGCTGCGCCCGGGGAGGGTGGGCAGCTGGAGCAGCGCATGGATAGCCTGACTCAGGGTGGGCACACAATGCTCTGTGTTAATGAGTCACAATAACTGGTGGTGCTGTGGCTCTGGGCAAGCTCTTAGGGCTTGCATTTCAGAGCAGGAGGCTCACTCTCGGACAGCTGTGACGGGTTTTTTCCCTGCTGCCAGCCTGTCCTGCCTGGACATGCTGCCCTGCTGCAGCAAGGCTCAGCCGTTTGGCTAGCCACTGCCAGTTTGCAGCTCGGGGGATGGAGGGTTCCTGGAATTGGAACTGCTTTACCTGACCAGGGGTTCAACCGCTGCCGTAGGAGCAGCTGACCTGTCCTCTAAAAATAAACAAAGGCAGAGGAGACAATATGGGGGACAGAAATCAGTAAAGTTGCTCCAAGGTGAGACAACCCTGCTGGTGAGTGTGGACCTCAGGAGCCTTCATCTGTGCACAGTCCACGCTATGGAAAATCATGTAAAAATGGAGCTGTGTCCTGCTGTGGCTGCAGTTTATTTGGCGTATTTAGATGTATTCCCTACTGGTGTAAGCTCCAACAGACACACCCTCTGGGTATGTCTAAAAGGGTGTTTGTCATCACACTGGTTTAGAAATAAAACCTTTGAATTAAATCAGTGACAAACTGATGAACCCAGCTCATCCCAGCTTGCACTGAAAAATGGAAGTAGTAGCTGTTTTTGGATTGACGTAATGGAACTACTTCAGATTTGCACTGGTGAAAGCCTGAATGCAGGTAAGACAAATAAACCCACCTTGAGTTACTGCTTGCTTCTTGTAACCTTTGACTTTTTGCCTTTTAGCCTGAAACAGGATTACCAAGCCCACTGTATCTATCTGACCTATTCTTGCTTGTGTCTTTAAAACACAACTGGTTTTCTCCAAAATAAAACTTGCCAGATGTGACTATTTGACGATAAGACACTATACAGAGTTGGCTATGAATGTTTATTAACATCACATGGAAATCTGTACTCCAGAGAAGACAAACATGAGGCTGTCACCATACCTACAGAGTCCAGGGAAGCAACACGAGCTTTGTAGGCTTCTCCTTTGCAGCAGCTGAGTGGCTGATGTTCCTTTTACGTTTTCCTCCTAGACAGGATCATCTCAAGTATCAACACCTTGTTAATGATCTAACTGAAAAAAACCCTTAAGTTTAGTTACTATTGATCTGAATTGACTAAAAAGGCAGAAGATGACCAGGCCACAGGTTCTGACTCCCAAGCACAGATATTTCTGATGTATTGCACTGGCACCTTGTGGCAGGGGCCAGAGCCTCAGTCACTGCTCTCCAGCGCCTGCACAGGTTACACCTTAGTTACTTAACCAATAATAAGCGAAATTCAAACTGTTGCATAAACCAGTCATTCTTACAAGCACAGTCAAGGGCATCACAGTAAACAAAGGTCATCGTTTCCAGAGACCCTGAAAAGCCTTGGCCAAAGAGCACAATAAACACAGTGGTGGAAGAGCAGGAAGAGCACGGACGTGTTGGGCGTCGGGGTGGAGGAGACCGTGGTAATCTGTATAACCAGAGATGCATCTTTTTCATGTGAACCTCCAGCGCCCAGCAGCATTGTCTGAGAAGAGGCACGAGGATGGAACAGAGAGTAGCATTCAGCCTGGCAACAGCGTTTTCTCCTGCTTAATTCTTCCTTTGATTCTGGAAAACTTCAGTTGGCCCACTCTGTTCACCCACAAAACAGGGCATTGTAATGACACAGTAAGGGTTTAAACACTCTGCTGTTATCATCAAGGTTTTAAGACTAAAGACGACAAATAATACTGTAAGTTGAGGCAAGTTTTATTGAGACTGTACAAACAGGGCGTTGGGGAAAAAACACAGTGGCTTGATGTTGGGACCAGTTCTATGAATTAAGTGGAGTAAGAAATTAAAAAGGCACTAATCTTAAGAAAAGACACTCTGTATATTCTAAGAATATAATTCATTTAATACTGTTAATCTTATAGCACAAAAAATAAAACAAGCTATGATCCCCAAAATAAATTTTAAAAGCTTACACTTAATATTATTGCCTGAAGATCATGGTCTTTAAATTACATATTGTGTTTAAAAGTTTACACAGTGAAGACTGTCTCAAATACAAGGCCACCTTTCCCACTGCAATAATTGTATCCTTGTCCCAAAACACACTTTAACACAAATAAACAGAAAATGACAACTATACAGGAACGCTTTCACTGGTCCCAAAAGGCAGTCTTTTAGGCAGGTCTCATTTTCAAATTGAGGAAAATGCTTGAAAACTGGACTAGAAAACAAAGGCAGCCCACTCATTCCCAGGATGTTAATACAATATAAAAAGTACTTTACAGGCACATGAAATGGCACAAAGAATGCTGTTTTTCCCTTTACAAAAATAATGCTCAGGCTCTTCAGAGCCTCAACCCAAACAGGATATTCCCTTTTGTTTATTCTTTCCCAATTTGTAAACAATCATGAATTAAATTAGCGCTTATCCAGTGATGGACACTGATTAAAACAGTTTTCATTTAAACTTTCAGACTGGTCAGAGGCTTCAATATCTATATACACATGTACACAGCAGGAGGAAGCCAAGCCTTTCGTGATAGTTGACTACTGTGGCACCAGGTCATTACACCAGCTCCTAGTTCCAAAGCAAGGACAACTTTAATGGTGCATAGATTGAAGCCATCACTTGCAGGCTCTCATGCTTCATATTAAGGTTACCTTACACACCCAAGAACATTTACACTGATAGATTATCACTCAGATTTAAGAGGTTTCATAAAATGACAGCACATGTGTAAGCAAGCAACAAGCAATTGAGAATCCGGAGTCCTTCAAAGAGAAACACACACCGATCCAATGCAGTCTTTATATGAAAATACTTGTCTCATAGTAAAATAGCCAACACACATTTTGAAGCAAGGTTACTATCAGCTTAGGCTGGTCAGTATGCTACATTGAAACCACATTTTACATACCTGAACCACACCGCTACTACTTGGAGAAACACTGTTCATTCATGGCCGAAAACCAGGTTCACAGAAATTCAAGAATTCTTGTCTTTGCATCAGATACCCACAAATTTTGCATAGTTTTTAAGGTAAAATACTTTGCTTTTCTGCAGTATTGGAACATAATTAAACCTAAAACAATGTTTGTGTTGAAAGCATACACCTTATTCAATGAGGGGATGAGACAAGATGTTTATTTCAGTGAAAAAGAAATCAGGTTAAAAAGACCTCAAATCTCACAGTATTTATTTACCACGCAAAGGAAGAATTCTACAATCAATCTTCTGAAGAGCTGCCTGTAACTAGGTCAGGCCTGAAATAAGATTTCTCTGCAGCAGACTGAGTTTAGTGCAGTTTGCATTCAGAAGATGACTTTCAGTAGTACAATCTGTGTAGTAAACGTGTGGGTATTGGTGGGGCACAGGAAGAGCATCACCTTCTTTAGGTAAGAGAACTGCATAGCTTTTCTTCGCAAGACAAAATGTCAATGCTTATTGTCAAGAATTACAGCACCAAACACTTCAGTCAATGCTACTCTACTTCACAGTTAATTTGGTAGTAAAATGCTCTACAAGAACTTCTAGACTGTCAGCCACTTGATCAATACTACAGAAAACAGTTAATAGATGAACGGAGAGACTTCTTTAAAACCTGGCATTTTGAATGTCTGCTTGCAAATGCCATTTCTGCAGTTCTTCAGTGCCTTCCAACTAAGGATCTCATGGCACTTCCACATGAACTACAAACAACATTCTTTTATTAGAATCAAGCAACACAAATCAACAAGAAAACATGCTGGAACTTAAGACAATGTTTGTATCATTAGACATTTATAAGATCTGATGACATTTTGCAGGTGTTTGAAGTTTCTCATTTTGCTACAACCAACAGCCTTCAAAAGCTGAAAAACAGGAGCTGCTGTTTGCCTGCCAGCTTCCACATCGGACATCTGCCCTAACCGGGCTGTCTGAAAAAGGAGGTTTTGTAGTTGTGAAACATAGAGTTTAAAAATTCAATGAAACATGGAGGTTAAAATAGTGAAGCATTAGGATTTTAGCAGAAAGGTTAATTTACCGAAATTAGTTAAAATAGACAAGCAGGCCAACAGGCCCAGCTGAACTTAATTAGGAAAGTTGATGATTAGCTAGAGAATCAAGCCTGGAATTCATAGTGATTGATTATCTTGCTATTTTGTTTGTTCAGCTGTGCTTGTGCTTAGCAGATCTGAAGAAATGTAGACAATTACTAATTTTTCAATTGAAAATCCCGTTTAGAGAGGATGAAGGGAGGAACTGGAGGTCTTCCAGGGACCGTATCAGTTGATCTGACCCAGAAAGGTAGAAAGGTCAAAGCGAGGTAGAGGAAGATTCCTTCATCTTCAACGCCCCCTCCTCAATTCACGGGACCACCACTACTGACCCATTACAAAGGGTTGAATGTGCATGCTTAATTAGTTTTCAGCTAATTACCATACGAAGCGGGGAGTGGGAGGTGGCAATGTTATGAATATGTATCTATACTGAACTTTTGGGATAAACAGACCTCATAACGCTTCGTGATTTTGCCCTGCGTATTAGGAAGTGATTCCACGCAGGCCCAGCCACAAATAAAACATCCACTTTCCAACCTCACTGGAGAGTCTGGTCCGTCTCAGTTGGGTATCGGTATTAGATCTATACCCACATTTTGGTAAATCAGTTGTATCTTTGCAGACATGTATTCTGTTAATTCAGTGTTCCATCATTTTAAAAAGAGCATTCCAGTTCACCTACAACACAGATTTGAAGAAGGTGGCACAGGATTTCACTGTACCTACGCTTTCAAATCCTGCACCCAGGCTCAGGCTGAGCACCCGCATGGCACGAACTGCACTCACCCAGGGGCAGCCATGAGTTCTCCACTGTGGTACAATTACAGCAGGACAGCTTAGGTACCGAAAGAGGGAAGAAGCTGTACTAATAACAGACACCTTTGTGGCCTCCTCCAGCCTGAGCATTAATTTATCACATGGGAGCGCCCAGGCAGCTGACTCCAATTAACCATTTTCTAGAAGATGTTGGGAGGGGGAGGGAACTGGGTCATATATAAACCAGAGCAAATTCCTTAGGAAGGGTAAAAAAAAAATAAAATGCCAGCATGCAGAGGATTTGGGATACAAGCAAGGAAAAAGAAGGAAGGGGGGAAAAGAAGATGAAAGCATCTCTGGAAGAGAAGCACAACAACACAGACACCATGGTAAAAAGGTACAGTGTTTGAAAAGGAGCTTTTGATGAGCTGGGGCTGGCATAGCTAGGAAACTGGAGAGAGCAGGGAGCCTGCAGAGAAATGGATATAAAAGGTCTTTAACTGTTTAAATAAGAGGATTTTATCGGTATTTACCAAGTTCTTCTGTCCCACTCCTACCTCTCCTCGCCATGGCAATCTGATCTGTCTACCAAACACAGCGAGATGACAAGCACTTCTGTACCAGTAAAACTACACTTTCAACACTGCAGAAGAGCTGTATGTAGACCAGGCCAAAGTGTTTCCCCTTAAAGCTCACTTTCTACAGTTAGTGCTTGCAAGAATCAACAGAAATGCATTAAATATGTCAAAACCAAGTTCCAAGTATCAACCCCTCCTAGGTTTCCTCATAAATAAATGTCTCAACTTCAATGCAGCTCAATCAATGGTTATTTGCATTTAACACACACTGTTTCAGGAAGGTCAACAACAAGCTTAAGAGTTAACAGAAAAGAGCAGCGTCTCATACAACTGCTTAGAATACATAAGCTCCAATTATTGTCCTTTAAAGAAACCATCATTTTAAATGTACTACTTAGGACAGGTTGTTTTAAAACTAAATCTTCAGTTCTAAAATTGCATTTTTGTTGTTGCATTTTGTTGGACAGTAATGCACAAGTTGCATGTTTGATCTAAGATTAGGGCTCTTCCTACTGAGCAAACCAGAAGAAGTCCACAGAAGTCTCAACAGTAAAGGTTTTTTTCCCATACCTCTCTGCTATATTCCGGTTCAGTCTTCTCCAGCTTAAGGCCCCATAAAGTTTTAAAAGTGAAACTAAATTCTGGATGATGCAACTATGGTCTGAAGGTCAGGCAGTGACTTCAGTTGTATATATTCCAAATGTATATTAAAAGAACTGTCAAACTGCAGCAAGCTGGAAAATGGGCAATGCTAGCAATGTGCCATTAAGTCATCATTCCACCTCAAACAATGCTAATGAGAGCCAGGAAAATGAAGCAGCAGTGTAAGTCAGGCAGAGAGAGTCATTCGTTCTCATCTGGGTTTTGAGGGTCAAATATTTTGACATGCGTGAAAGGGAAGAGCCCTTTTCGACCGTTGACTTCTCCTTCCCACTGACCATTTATATTCATCCTCGTAACCTTCACAATATCTCCAACCTGTGTAATTAGAAACAAAAAAACCCTTATCACACATGGGAATCTCACCTCTGATGCACATACAAGTCAAAGGAAGAACAGCACATACAAGCCCATCTTACGGAAAGCAATCTTGCCCTCTTCTTGGCAGAAGGTTCAATTCAAAAGTTACGTTTACTGAACTACAATACCAACACTTTGCTGCTAAACATAATAATGTGTGCGCTCTTTCTCAGACTCTTAATTACACATATATTTATAAAGATTACTGAACCACACCTCTTTTTATAGGAAAGCTTACGGCTTCATGCAACAGTATCTTTAGCTTAGATAAAAATTCACATCAGTAAAGCTACCATCAGTGATGAATCACAACATCCTTCCAAAAGAGCACAGTGCTGGTACTGGTTGTAGCAGCAGCTGACTTAAATGTAGTTCTTTGAAGCGAGATTCCTAAGGCAAAGAAACCATTACGGGAAGCTCTAATTCTGATGAGCACAGTCTAAGAACCTTCTGTAATTTTTAAAATACCAACACTTCCAAAGGGAGGAAAAGGCATCTCACACCTTTTTTTTTCAGTAGTAGATATAGATTCTAGCTTTATTTGTGGTTTTCATGTCTACTTCCTGTCAAAGCGTTTGAAACAGGAATGATGACATGTCAGGCCTTTCCTACCATAACTGTGTCTCTTTCTATCTGGCAGTGAAAAATGAGAGAAGTCCAAACTATGATCAAGCAAGAAACAACGGCCTAAATGATGGTAAATTATACTCTTATTGTTAAACACCTGGTTTTAATCTGGATTAGGACAATTTACAAAGTGAAATAACCAAATTGACAAAGAAGCATTTAAGATAAGATAAATAGTCTTTCTTCCTGAAACGCTTCTAGAGCGCTGAACATGTGGTCTGTTACAGCAGCTCTCTAACTCCCCCTCCCTTCCTGTTTACTTATTTGACTCTATGTGGTAACTACAGTAAATACTAGAAAATTGACATTAGCAGCTAAGAACTAATTTCACAAAAAGTAGAACCAGCCTATGACCAATGACCAACAGTTCATAAGTTTCTTTCCCAAACTAGGTCCAAGCTCTTTGTAGTTGAGTCTCAGTTACCAAACTACTACTGTGAAATTCAGAGGAAATTAGCTTTAATTTTCTTTAAGGAAAAAATATACATTGATACAGTATGTAAAGCAATTTGTCTACATTATCTAAACAGTATTAAAATTCAGACCAGATGCAGATAGGCCCTTGGCCAAGATCCTTAAACTTTTCAGGTGAGACCTGTATATTTTATGTGAAAGAAAAATCCCTGAGTTTACAGAACGACGTGCATGTCACTGGATGACCTGGAGCCCATTTAAACCAGTTATGATTACTGTAATAAGTATTTTTGAAGATCACTCGGAAGCAAGAACCCCTAAGTGAAATTTAAGATACTATAATAAACTCCTTGGCAGTCAGTCACTCAATGTTATGTCTCTTAAAATAAAATTTGTTGAACTTTAAAACTATTCTCAAGAGATTTAAGCCTTATGTTGCGTATCAGAATAGAACGAGACATTTAAGCAAAATGCGTTGCTCTGCCTTCCCTACTTTTTCTCTACTACTTTGGTTGTCTGTGTCCTGTCTGCCCCCCATACTTGAGACTGTCACACTTGGAACAATTGTAATCTTGTGCTTTTGAGGGAGAAGAAAACCCTCTGAACTCATATAAGCTCTTAGGATATAACTGAGACCATGTTACTTTCTTAAATGGACACGTTTATTTGTGCTGTTCCTAAACTCAAACATGAAGCCAGCATACAGAATTAAGCAGTTAAACACTGCCCATGATACACACGGAATTCACCCAACTGCTTTTCATCTCTCCAGGGCCTGCTGCAGCATGCTTTAATTGTAAAAGCACCATTTATCAGACTTCTCACTCAAAAAAGCTTTAAATAGTAACAAGATGACCTAAACAGGAACCTACCAAATATCTCTTTAGGAAAAGGCTGATAACATCTATAAATACTCAGTGTTACATTGCTACATTTAAATAACCCTTGAAGAGAGAGCTAAATTCCAAGTTCTGAACCCAAACCTGAAGAAGATGCAGCCAACATCACAACAGTTTAAAGATAAAAAGGAGTTGCATATCTACTACACCATAAACCAAACCCACTCTCGAACCCTTTAATCTTAAAAAGAATCTTTTGGATCAAAACCATGGACCTGCATTTTCTGAGAATCTGAAAATGTAATTCTGTTCAGGTACTGTAGAGATCAACTCATTATGTATTTTGAAGCTTGGAACAGATATTCTTCAACTTGGCTCTGAAAGATTTCACAATGCGAATAGGTTTGGCGGTCTGGCTTCAGCTGAGTGAAAAAAATATTTACAACATATCTCTTTATTGCATTGCCACTAACTGCCCTGTAGATTAACGATGTAAAATGTCCTTTATGCTGCTGGGTGGGCAAAGCTGCTGCCCACCAGCATCTGCCACTACAGAGAGCTGACAAAAGCTACTCAAAACATACTCCCATATGCTGAGAACCACTGGAATAGTAAATTAATTTGCAGTAGCTCTCTACTATTTTTGAGAGGGCTTTTTTTTAAAATGAAAGCTGCTGAACATCCTCTTGTGCTGTATTATTTAAAAAATGTAGTTTCCCTGAGAAGACTAAATGAAACAGCATGTTGAAGTAAGATTTTTGGCCCAGGAACCTTGATTTCATGACAGAGTAATTCCTGGATCTTGTCTTAAAGACTTCAATTTCAAAAATGTCTAGAAAAACCTGGTCAACTAGGCCCTCTATGTATTTTCCCCCCAAGTATTAAGTAAAAGCATTATTTGGTAAGTGCTTTTTAAAGCATCTATAACATGGTCAGCTGAGGTTCAATCTCCCACTAAAATTATTTAACACACTATTTTTTCAGAGAATGTTTTAAGCCAGTCAGAAGGATTGTCTTATGATTAGGCACAGGACAGAGTCAGGAGACCTGGTTCTATTCTCATCTCTGCCACAAACTTCCTGTATGACTCTGGACAGCTAATGGCCCTTATCTATAAATGAGGATAGCACTTCCATAGACTCAGCATCTCTCAGATAAGTTAATTCAGTTGTGAAGCACACCAGGATCTCTGGAATGAAGCATCACTGCTGAAATGAGTAATACTTTTGAAATGCAGCCATTTGGTTACACCCAAATGATAAAAATCAAAACGTATTTTAGATAACATCTTTCATTATGTCCTTGTTAGAGCATGAATCCAAAGCCCTGGGGAAACACAAGCTGGGGAACATGCCAGTCAGAAAGGTTACTTCATTCACTACAGACTCTTCCATACCTGCCTTCCATTTGAAGCTGATTCATACTCTGCAAAAAGTTTCCTGCAAGCCATTTTAGTCAGCCAATTCAATGTTTTACAGATATTCCAACAATTGCATGTTCATAGTTCTATGGCTGATAAAGTTCTGTAATGTAAGTTTAAGGAGATAATGCATTAAAATTCTAAATCATCATTTTAGCCCACTGGGTCAGTGCCATAGGAAACTCTCTGGAATCTATAGGGTATTGAATCTCAGTCATTATCCTGATTAGTGTCACAGCTCACCTTCTTTGGTAACACTAACATTAATACCAAAACCAAAACAATTGTGCAGGACAGCTGCCTGTCTGGAGAAGAACAGACAAGGCCCAACAGTGAGAAACTACCTGATATCCCACTGTCCCCAAGGTGAGGAGCTGCACAAGAGAGGCAGAGTTCAGCCACTCTGCAAACAGCACAAAAGGACACTGAAGGAGCTGGTGCTTTATGTGCTGGAAGATCCAAGAAACGACCAGGCTGTAAGCACAGCTTAATTATCCTTCACTCCTGATGTTCTGGGCCAGAACACAGTTGATGCCCAAACCAGAGAATCAAACAGTTCAGAGGAAAAACTTCATCTATTCTTGAGACACGAAAGGAGGTTCAAGGGCAACATAAAAATGTGGAAGTCCTAGATGCAATTAATCTGGCCTCACCTAGGCACAGATTAAAACAAAGGAGCTCTGCATTTCACCAAGAGCCAGGAAAACTGTCAGAGTAGGGGCTGCAGCATCAAAAAGTACTGCTTTTCATTACATGGTGGTAGCCTGTCTCCCTCAGATAA
This sequence comes from Pomatostomus ruficeps, assembly GCA_013400735.1. Lineage (NCBI taxonomy): Eukaryota > Metazoa > Chordata > Aves > Passeriformes > Timaliidae > Pomatostomus > Pomatostomus ruficeps. The sequence goes on along the minus strand of VYZT01006719.1, from coordinate 9,015 downwards.
GCCACTGTCCTGATTGTACAGAATTTGGAGAGTTCACTCTCAATTCAATAGTTATAGCAACTAAAGCTCCCTGATCAACAATTCACACTACACAAATATTTTGCTTAAAATTTGGACTTTATGGGTTACATGCATTTTAATGTTTAACACAGCAAGGCTAAGTTTCCTTGGCTTAAGAAAAACAAAATGCTCATTGTCTACTGAAAGAAGTAGCCTAATTTCCTAGTTAAGAAAGTTCTACTGCTAGCACATTCTGGCCTACTTGTCTCAACTTTCCTTTGAAGAGGGAAAAAGTTAACTGTAACCTAATTGTAACAAGCTCAAGAGAAATATTGTAAGTCAGTTATATAATTACAGTGGATGGATATTTATTTCACCAAAACATTTCAGTTACAGGTTAACTCTGTCCTAGCAAACATATATGTGTATGACTGCTACCTCACAAGAAGATAAACTACTCAACACTATAATGCTGGCACGAGTCTATAAAAAGGCATAAAACCTTTTATAGGAAAAGTGCAACTCTTGTTTAAAAAGAAAAAATAAATCTTTGATTCTGTAACGCTGTCAAGTTAAGTCTGGAGATGAACTCTAGAACCACTACTGCCTTCAAAATTGACTACGACACCAATTAGAGCATTGGTGATATATTTAAGAATCTTTTTTTAAACACAACAGGTATAAATCTGGTGGCTCCTGCTGGTCTCCCATTTTCTGGTTCCTTATCCTATTTCATTCCATTTTATAAGTGAATATGGAATTTGGTGTTCATGTCCTGGTTAGAGCTTGTCAGTTTGAACCAAGGTTTCATTAGCACACTATTGCTAACAGACTGGCTACAGAATTACTACAAGTATTTAAAGGCTGAGAAACTTTCAGGTAGACTTTGCTATTCTGTATCACAGGAACAGTGCCAAAGAGTTTCTGCTCTTACAAAATTCATCACCCTCTTCAAGTGCTATCCTGTAAGTCCTCTGAACATGGGGTTGCCCTCCCAGTAACAGTAATTAGCAGGACTGAGGAATAGCAATGCATAACCCTGCGGTGTGGAGTTCCAGGCCCAAGAAGCGCAGGACACTGTAACCTTGTCCTTCATACTCCTTCCTCCACAGCACCAGAAAGGAAGGAAAGAGCTTCTTGGCTAAAAGTACACAAGTGAAGAAACAGATCTGGGTCATCGGCTCTTGAGCTTTTGGGTTAGGGGTTGGGTTTGGTGGTTTTTATTTTGTAGTTTGCTTGTTTAGCGCTTTGGGGTTTTTTAATGCAGTATCCATAAAATTCTACACATATTAGTAATGAAGTTAGTTGTAGTGAGAAACTACAGACTTCAATCATTTCATCAAAAACATTAGATCTGAACTGCCAAAGTAACTCAACAGACAAGAGCATATGCAAATCTTAGAAATACATGTAATTTATTGTAGGCTTTACTAATTGTTCCCTGGTGCAGGGAGATACACAAAATTACATGGACCACCAGCTGTAAGCTTTGGAATAGCATCTATACTTAAAACTATCATTTTAGCCAGCAAACAGATTATAATTTAATTTTTTATTTTAGAAAATAAAAGTGGAGTATATAATACAACAGGATCGAGTCAACATTTACGCATGAGTAACTTCAATAACACCAATATTGTTACCCAGAGCGGCTGTGAACTCCCCATCCCTGGAAGTGTTCAAGGCCACCTTGGATGAGGCTTGAAGCAACACCTGGTCTAGTGGAAGGTGTCTCTGCCCATGGCAGGGGTGTGGAATGAAACGAGTTTTAAGGTCCCTTCCAACCCAAACCATTCCGTGATTCTATATAATGCTAAAGAAATTTAGCCCAGCAAAAAGAAATGTCCTATTAACTGGTATCCTACAGAAGTAAAATTGTAGTTGCTCTTAAATTGTCACACTTTTAAATTCACAAGTTGAACCCTTTATCATTGTCCAACCAATCAGACCTTGTTTCAGATTTTCTGCAGAATAGTCACTTGGCTTGCATTTTTCATGTAAGAAATTTTAAAAAAATAAAAAACCCCTTGCTTACAAAACGAACTTCTCTGTAACAGGCTACAAATTTTTACCTTTTCTTAAAGAAAAAAAAAAAAAGTCAGCTTCTGTAAACAGCAGTGTCCAACAGAAGCACTGGACTTGCAAGCAGGAAGCTTGTCCCATTTCCAAGCTGAACCAAGAAGAATGACACCGCTCCACTTAAAAGGAAGTCGAGCAGATTACTATGCAGTGGCTTTATTTACTCCAGATGGTATTTTCTCTTCCTTTTAAGTACTGTGTGCTGACCACACAAGGCTAGAGCCAGCAAACAGATATTTTGCTTTCATATGGCTTTATCAGTTTAAATGAGATTGTAAATCAGCAACCATGTAATTACACTCACAAGGTGTTCTACCTGTACAGGCTGAACTGCCACTTAGAGTACACCTACACTATGGTGGAGAACTGTCAAATACTATTTTTATGAAAGAACACCATTAACCTGCTTCCCCAAAACAGTCAAAAGTCCCATAACCTGTTTTTTGTCTAACACTACTTTCAGTGGTGTTAGAAAACAGAAGTTTCAAATGGTTCATTTTATTTAGTAATGTGTAGAGCCCTCACAAGGCTGGGATTAAATACTTTACCAGGGTCCTGCAGATGTTTGGCAAACTAAAGGAAAATCATGAAAATAAGCCGCATGATTTTTTTTTTTAAGAATAGCCCATGTGACAAAAAAATACTGCTACAATGAGGTTGCTAAAGTTCCCTATGCATGGATAGATAGGGAGAAGCTGTAATCACTGATTTCAATGAAAATGTAGAGCAGTTCACAGAATTCTGCTTCTGAAGCCCCTTGAGAAGCCACAGTGTGGATGAGGTACAGTAAGTGATTAGAGGATGAGAAGAATCTCTCAAACAAAACTTCAGTAATTTGAAGGTTCAAACCAAGTCAAACCTATTTGTTGGCCAGAGAATTAATCCAACTGGTAACGTAGAGTAGCTAAACTGATGGGGTTAACTATGTCATTCAAAGGGCAGGTCAGAAAAGTCTCTTTGTAAGGGCCAACCTTCCCGGTAGTTCTGCTACCCTGCAGCAATGCAAGTTCCCTGAAGTAATTCCATGACACATTGATAACATAACAAAATCAATCACCTGCCTTGCTTTGCCTTCAGAAGCATGAGTAGTTTTGGGAGCAATTTTCTGCACAGTGCAGTTGGCAGTGAATTTACACTTTGTTCTATGATAATTTTCACACACTGTTCACAAATAACAAGCTGCTAGATTTCACAAGACAAAGAAATTCCAGTGATACATAATCTAACTTTTAACCCCATAAGAGAAACCACCTGTAGAGGTCTTACAAATACTGGAGTAAAACAATTAGGGTGAGCACTGTGAATAATGGGAAGTCATAAATATCATTTTCCAAGTTTCAGTCAAAAGTATCAGCCATAAGTAACAGCTTCAACTTGCACAGTAACTGAGCAAAAAAAACAGGAAAGTTCAAAAGTACTTTTAAAACCATTATTATTTTACTTGCTAAAATGTTGCTTTCTATGCTTGTTTGCTTGCATTTGTTCCTGGAAGTATTGCAGCACATTCAAATTTCACTTTTGCCAGGTGAGACATTTTTGAATTACAGGCTAACTAGCCTTCAGTATCATCTAAATGTAAAAGTAACTATCTTAGTCTTCTGGATATATCTTTGAAAAACTTCTTCCAATCATTTATTCCAGGTAAACTAGAACTATAACATGAATTCTTTACTATTTACAGAATAACACTCTGAAGTTTTACAAGATATCTCTAATAAAAATAAAATAAAAAATGCATTGGCAAGCACAGGAACTTCCAGCACTTTAGAGGTTACACTACACTCCTTCAGCTAACCTCCTCACCCCCAGTTTAGGTCTTAAGGTTTCTCAAATTCCACTTCTGAAAACCAAAGTAAGAGGGACTAGAGTATTTCTGATATATTCTGCCCAGATTTCAGCTCTCAGCACAAGATCTTCAAGCGCATCTCACAGTTGAGGACTAGAAACACTAAGTGTATCAGCCAGTAATCTTTACCTTTCTCTGGAGGATGCTACTGTGAGTTCTTAGCCTGGAACACTGCAGTGATTAATGAAACATCTCTTTCCTTCCCCAAGATTAGGTGGAGAAGCAAAGCCATCCTCTCACTAGCACTAACTACACGGCAGCATGTGCACACTCTGCTACCCTTGTAACACTTGCACTGCTGAACAATCAAGAAGGGAGGGAAAGTACAGGTCCTAAAGTTTCGTACTAGGTCACTTTTCTCAAAGGAAGTGGTATAGATGAAGCAATTCTTGTGGATGTTTCTTCAGAATGTAACCTAACTTCTCAGTCCCTCGACATAAATAAGCAGACTCCAAATGAAGTCATCCACACCAACTTCACCATAGCAATTTTTAGTTTCTTCTTTCACAAAGCAGTTGAAAACTTCAAGACTGGAGGAAAAACTTACCTCTAATGCCAGCGCAGTCTTGTCATAAGCACAGGGTACTCTCTTTTGGATAGCTTTGGCATAGACTGGTCCATTCTGTGTGGATGGCAGAGGATTGATCACTGCTCCAGGTGTACTGGATACTGAGGGAAGGGGACTTGCGGTTTGAGGCTGAGCATAAGCATGGGCAGGTTCTGGAATACCGTAACTGTTGGAATTCCTGTTTCCATGCTTCCCAAGAGAAGATCTGACTAGCTTTTCTACATAAGGAACAGGAATCATCCCAATCCGACCATCCTTGTTTCTGGCACTCCACCACTGTTCTTCTGGCTTCTCTACAATCACCAGTATCTCGCCCTTTTTAAATGGAAGATCCTCGGCATCGTTGCCTGGAAAGTCATAGAGAGTCCGAACATACTCCACATTTTCTTCTGCAGTGGACATGGCAGGGGCAGATCCAGATCCCATTGGTGGACTTGGATACCTGAAGATTTGGTAAAAGTAATAGCTATTGGTTTGTATTTCCAGTAACAAAGCTAAGTACCAGGTTTGCAGTAAGAACATCAATTAGAGAAGAATTACTTAGATTTGTAACAAAAGTATTGGCTTGGTAGCCCTGTGAGGCATTTCATGAGTAACTCACACTCTCAAATAATTACTTAAGTACCCAAAGTTGCTTCCCCAGAAACCCAAAATAATCTAACATGGGATGCAGAAAACCGGGACAAATAATGCAAAATCTTCATCCATCTGGTCTGGATTGTTCTGAAGATCTTAGAGTCAAATTAATTTTATAGCTTAAGTTATGAGGGTAATGATATGGAAAAACAAATTAAGACTATTTGGGTGACTGAGTTGGAAGGGCAATACATAAAAACGTAGCTGTGAATCTCTCCAAGAGTTCCCCACCACCACCTAAGTCACCCAAATAATTTTATTTTGTTTTTAACTTCAGCATCCACTTCTAAAGAATTCAGTAACTAGACTTGAGGCACCATAGAGGAAAAAGGGAACAAAAGTAAGACAGTATGACATCTTCATAAAGACAGGTTGAAATACTTGCATCCACTGATAGGAAAGGACTCAGGAAAAAAAGCTAGCCTTCTAGAAATATTCCTTTGCCTATTAACCAAATTATCTTTAATTTATTTACATAATTGTTTACCACTGAGTGTCCATCATATGTCAAACACAGTCACTTTGTTGTCTGTGATAATATATAAGATTGTCCATCAAATGAGAATGCTTTCACTGCAATCTGTTTTCATCATAAATGTTATGCATGAGAATGCTTTCACTGCAATCTGTTTTCATCATAAATGTTATACACTTTATTCAAAGCAGCTGTCAAAAAACCGTAATGGATGTAGGCCACAGCAAATACTTACTAAGCTATGATAGCAAGAATGCATGTCATTAGCCTACTTCAATTCTCTTTTGCTACTTGCAAAATACCATGGAAGACAAACCCTGTGATTTTTGCAAGATATGCCTGAAGCCCTAAACAGAAAGATATTCCATCTTTTAGACACCTTCCTGCAGCCAAAGCAGGGGCAGAGTGGGCACCCTTCAGGGAACAATTGCTCTGCATAAGTAAGAGCTCAAGAACATCAGCAAGGATGGTCAGAGCTCACTACTAGAGACACAGAACAAACAGGAAGTTTCAAACGGTCCATTTACAACCGTTTTTAAAGTTTTAAGATATCATCTCCAAGGTCCAGAAGTACTGTAGGGCTCTATACAGAAATCACCTTTCAGGCTGTACTTTATGAAATTAAAAGAATGAACAGCTTTCAAAAGCACAAGCATCTGAGAGCAATGTGCCCAGGAAAATGCCACAGAAATAAACATTAGCATAATAGTTCTGAAGCACATACCTGGCCACCCCTATTCTAAATCTAGTCCATTAACTAAAAATAAAAACCCCCAAAATCAGGAAATGCAACCTTTCTTCCTCCCTCTTGCAGCAGGAAGCCTCCTTTGCACAGAATTTCAAACCACCAACCACATAATTGATTTTTCTAAGAGTTTTAACAAAAATCATGCTAAGAAAAACTACCTAGTCAAACCCATTTGTAGCTCTATAAAAAAGCCTGTCAATTCACAGCAAGTTAAGTCCCATCTGTCTCTGTGCTGAGAGAACAATATGCAACCAAAACCTTGGAAATAAGGTGGTACTAAAATGTTCACAGAACATTTCACACAGGACTCCTAACAAATACCAAGTGAGCAAATGCAATCACCTCTGAGTTCTCAAGTGTTTTGAGAAAGCCAAGTCAGTCATGGCCATAAATGATTAAGAACAAGTTTTTGCATCCAGAAAGGTACAAGAATATCTAGGTTGGAGAACAGAGAACAGCATGAAGATTGCTTCAGCATAAGACTGCTTTTCTTCCCAACTCTCCACAAGTTTAAGCATGCACATAACACTGGGCACCTCCATTTAAGCATTCCTGCAATGGTGAATACGTGTTGGTTTTTTTTTTCACCTGCCCATCTCTCTAGCCACAATCACTACCCAAAAGGCTTGCCGACAGCTTGGAGAGTTCCTGAAGAAGCTTGGGCTTTCTGTCACATCTTGCCCATCACTTGACAGCTTTTCAGAAAGACTTTTGAACAGTTAAGTTTTTCAACTTGAGAAGCTATTGTCAACCTTTGACAAGTGACTGACTGTCTTAAGGACTGGTCTATGCGAAGGTGCAATTGTGATTATAAACCTTAAAGTTAATCTTGCCTCCTAAGAACTTGCTAATCCGCAAAACACAGTAAGATATTAAAATGCAGAATTAAGAACTGAACCGATTTGAATTTTTTTTTTTTAATATGTCACTACTTTTTTCTTATTTCATTTCTTTCTACCCAGGAAGCCCAAAAGCTTTGAAAAAAGATACTGAGAAAGGCTTTATTAATTACAAGTAAGGAATATGTTCTAGGGTTCTTGATAAGCAGTTTACTGATGCATGTTGCAGGTATGTCCCATGCTGGGACCAGGACAAAGAAGGAGCTCATAGCCAAGTCACATTTTCCTGTCCTCCTAGAACAGCACTTCTCAGTGAAGTGTATGGTATATGCACATATAAATTAACAGTGCCATAACCAAACTGTGAGAAATAAACGTTTTAATTTTTTGGCGCAGAAATGCCACTCTAGAAGTTTGGGAAATGCTGCCCTAGAATGTATTAATGCTGACTTAGCAGGGCAAAGCAGTCTAATCACATAAAAGCCAGTTCTGTTGTAATCAGTGTGGGTGCAAGAGTAAGACAGCAAATTAAGCTCAGAGGCTGTGGTGAACCAGCTTCTCAACCATCCTTGGAACAGAGAGACAATACCAGAAGAAAAGCGTAACACAAAAAGGGTGACGTGCTTTGGTACGACCACACCCTCTTTCACGGCAATTATAGCCCGTGGTAGAGGTACATGGTACCTTTACACACAGGGTCAGCACAGGGACCGTGAATGATTTGACTGAAAGAGCAACACTTTAACTGTCAGCGAGATCCACAGCGTTAAGAAGGCCCAGTGTTAGAAACGAACGTTTCCTTAGTATTTGTTCATACTATCTAGATCCAATGCCAGGCTCCCGGAGCTACTCGGCTGGACTATGGCACCTTTACAGGTCTCACCTCCTCGCGCCAGCCGGAGCAAAGGTGGCGGTGGGTGTGGCGGGGGCGGGGAGCACTCACCTGGGCGCGGGCTCGATGAGGGTGGTGGTGTCCAGGTAGTGGATCTTGTAGAACTCCAGCAGGGCGGGCAGGTGATCGAACTCCTGGTCGCCGATCTTAAAGCGGCGGTTGGGCAAGGAGTTGATGATGTAGTGGGAAACGCGGGAATTCTCGGACACCGAGAGGACGTAGTCCCCCGGGCAGGTGGACGAGTCCCGCACCAGGAACATGCCGTGCCGCTGCCCTTGCAGCCGCGTCTGCGCCTCCGCCCGGGACACCGGGCCCACATACCAGCTGGAGCGGTCCGACGAATCGAAACGAGCGGCGGAGGACATGGCTCCGGGCGGGGAAGGGGAAGGAAACGGAGGAAGGAAGGTGAGCAGCCCGAAGGCCCAGGCGGAGGAAGAGACCCGGAGAAGAGGAGGCCTGGGCAGAGAGGCCTGGGAGGTGCGGCGGGCTGGGGGCGAGGGGGAAGCTGCTCGTGCCCAGTCCAGGAGAAAGAAAATCCAGGGAAAGGGGGAGAAGGGAGAAGGAAGCTCCGTGCCGCTGGAGGCGAAGGGCCGAGGAGGGGCTGGGGTGGGGCTGGCCAGACGCGGCGCGCAGGGCCCCCGAGTCTCCCTCAGCGGCGGGGTGTGCAGGGCATCCTTCCCGCCTCTCTCAGGCCTGCGGCGGGCCCGACCAGGCGGGTGACGAAGAGCAGCGGCGGCTGACACTGACAGGCGGCCCGAGAAAGCGGCGAGCGGAGCCGGCTCGGGGCGGGACGGGACAGCAGAAGCGCCGGGCGCCGCGTCCTCCCGCGGGTTCCTCCCCTCGCGAGCACAGCACCAAAATGGCGGCTGCGCCGGGCCGCGCGAACGCCCCGAGACACCGCCTCGCGCACGCGCCGTGGCGGCGGCGGCAAC
>VYZT01006717.1:0-19485 GCA_013400735.1 Pomatostomus ruficeps | reverse complement strand
GTCCAGTCTTAACTCCAATAACAAGAAATTACAAAGTATTTACATGTTAAGAGTATTTCTCCCTGTAATATCTGTCCAGCATAGGGAAAAGTAATTATATTCACAGAACAAGAGTCTAACGGATAAATGGTCTTTATGCAAAGTTGTCATTACTTCAACCTTCTCTAAATGTGGGAGGCATCTTAAAAACATTTGTGGTAGTGACTTTACGTACCTGACCATAGTCAACACAGAAGGAGGAATAGCTCTAGTATGTGATTTAGCTTACTTGTTTTAGACATTTAACTGTAAAATGAGATGCATTGCACATATTTCTCCTGAAAAACTATTTAAAAAGCCTGAGGTTATAGACAACTACATTTAGTTAGATTAATATTAATATTAATATTAATCTTTCTTGTAGGTTAAGTTCCTAAACTAGTGATACTTGGTTCTCTCTATATTAATAGGAAACAGAAAATTGCCTTCAGAGAACAGTTCACCATGAGTATTCTAGATCTCTCAGAAAAGGATGAAACTCCCTTTCATTTGACTGTAGTGGGAACCAGTACTGCAGTCTAGACTAAGTACCAGACTTTCAGAAGCTGAAGGTGAGGTGATAGGAATACCAGCTTTAATGGGTATCTATTATTTTAGAAAACAGCATATCCTGCAAAAGTAATGAGCCACAAGCAAATATTGGTAAATGTTACAGAGGACACATGTTATTTGGGATAGCAGATGGGCATCAGGTAACAGCTGATTAGGAAGTTACTCCCTAGTGTGTTCAAATATATCTGGACAGAAGGTGCACAAGCAGTATCTCAGCACACATGTGAACTCAGTGAAAAATTCTGGCCTCATGCAATGCTGCTGGCCAGTCTCTGGGATTCCTCTTTCCACATTCCTTTATGCCCAACACTGAATTCATGATTACTAACATCTGCAAATTATACTGGCTGTGTATCATCATTTTCTGGCAGCTATGGCTGCCAGTGAAAGACTGTATACTTTGCTTAAGCCATGGACAGTTTGATGGAGTGAGGTCAATGCAGTTTATTCTGAGAATGTGCCAGGTTCTTGGTTACTACAAATACAAATAACTCTAAAACCACCTCCAACAACAACAAAAAATCAAGCTCTATCTAGGTACCTTAAAATTTTATTGTGTTTCACAGATTTTTCTTATAACCCTTCAGATACTAGTAAATAGCACCAAAGAGTTTAAAAGCCAAACCTAATACTACCAGTAATAAAAAAACTAAATGGCAAATTTTGTACAAACTACAATGCCTAGCTGTTCTGTGCAGCTGCTTTTTCTGTAGCATTTTCTGTCTAGTTTCCAGGGGAGAGATCAAAAACAAGTTTTGGTATTATAATCCAACTGCTTTCAACATCCCCAGCACAAAGGTAGCAATAAATCTACCTTATTTGGCTACAAACTCCTGGTAATGCCTTATCATTAGGAGGACATGAAGAAGGCATTGTGCATCAGTACACATACACCTGGGTCTTCAATCATTTAAGGCACAATGAACCCCAGCACTAACAGGTAAAACAAGGAAGTCACTGTTTTAAGAACATTCAAATAACACCTTGAATCAAAAATTAATGCAATGAACACAGCTCCCTGTCTTGCTGGGGAGTCTAAATGCTCTGAGTTACAAGGATGCTCTGCAATTTTTCTTGGATTTTCTTCCTAAGCCCTAAAATTGAGTTTGATTTGATGAATACTTCCATTAACAACAACAGCAACAAGTGTGTGTCTTATCAAATTGATTCCCAAGTGCTTTTTGGGTTTTGTCCATTTTTAATTAAAACTGGTAAGTTTTTTTAGTTTTTTTTATGAAAAATAAAAATTTAGCACCAAGAATTTTAAAAAGAAAATAAAGATATTTTCCATGAAAAACAGGGAGGAAAAAAGTCTGGGTGTCTGATTTGACTCTTTACTTACAATAAAGTAGAGCATTTTCACTCAACAGCACTGAGGAGGAGGCATTGCTGCAGTGTGAAGTTCTGTGGCTGCTAACTGCTGAGGTCATCTTCACTTTTGAGCTGAGACCACAGCTAGGGAACAAAGTAACGAGGAAGTTCTTAAGAAATTCTCTGACCTCAATTTTATGTAAAAGTGATTTATGTGTCTATTGTTACTTCTATTTGGTGAAACAAGACTTGTACCAACATCATTGCAAAACCAGCTGCACCAGTCATTTCTGCTTTCAGCTGGACACTGATTATTACAGCATAAAGAGAGATGATGTTACATTTTTAAATGGCCAGCAGTGTATGCTGTATAGTACAGGCATGGCTACAAGGATCTCAACCCTGAAAAATATTCCTATAACCAAAGTCATGTACTTCCTAAGGCAGAGGAGTCAAGAGCAGTCCACATACAGAAGATATCTGTATTCCTTAGACAGTTATTTATGCACTACTTAATTGTGGACTGAGAGTGGGATGAGCAGACAGCTGAGTCCTGAGAGACCTGCTGATGTTGGCTTAAACAGCCTGTGCTGGCTCATTTCCTCACTTCTGGTGCAGATCCAGAAGGCTTTCCACCAGGAGAGCTTGCCCGCAGCCATTCACATCACAGCTTCTGCAACAGATCCACACTTGAATTGTTCAGATGCCACAGGTTTGCCCATCTGGTACTGTTAAACCTATGGCTGTCACTCCCACACTAAAACACAGCAATGACTTTCTCCACCCTTGACATCTTGCTGAGCTGGCTGTGTCTGATAATGCAAGATCTGCTTATAACAAGGGAATATGGATTCTGGCGAAAGCACTGGAACTCTTCATGAATCTGTCTCTGCCTGTGTCTCATTATTCAGCTTTACATCACTGCTGATCTCCGGATTGCATTGCTACTGATGTTTATGTCCTAACCTGTCAAAACTGGTGTCAGTTGTCCACTTCTGGTGTTGCATACTTGCCATTGGTTCCTCTGTCCTGTGGATAAACAGCCTTTTGTGTGTTTCAGCTGTATTAAGAGAAAAGGTTACCATTGCCAGTTTAGCCCTGCTGTTCCTTTTCCTTCTGCCTGACATTATTCTCACCAGTAGATCCCCTTACACAAGCGCCATTTTACAAGCACTCTGTAATTTGCATCAGTCAAAATGATCTGGACTGTAGAAGACTTGGTATTTGCACATTTTAAAGTAACCCAATTTGTTTTGATTAAAATGTCTTCAGAATCAGGGGCTGAGAGGAGGCAGTCTCTAACAAAAGAATGATGATGGTCAGCTACAAGTGAGCTATGTATAGTAGCCTAGACACAAATTTTATGTAGAATGCCTGTCCACTATGAGCTTTAAAACAAATCCTAGATGTAATTTCATGTGACCCAAAAGTTTACCTTGTATATTCACCACAGACATCTCTCCACTGATACTTTTATTTCAAGACATATTTAATGAGAAAGTCCTGATTTAGACAGTGGCTTATTGTCTATGGAAGAATAATACTGCATTTCCTCAAAACTGCATTGTCCACCTTGGAATCCATTTCTGTTTGGCATTTGGCACATTTTTTTGGTGCTGTATAAAGTCTGAATATGTTAATATGCGTGTTGCAGCAATAACTAGATGGATTTGAATACAGCCACCATGAGCATAGGTACAATCCTTCAGGAACAATATCTGATCTGTTTTGCTCACAGGAGCACATACCTATGTTACCTCTGAACTGTGTTTACATGACAGGAGAGGTTGGCTATTCACAATATTTTTTTAATCTCTGCTTAAAATAATTTTGGCTGCAGAACTCACTTGGCAATACCAAGGGTTCTCTGTCTTCTTTCTGTCAGGAATTACATGAATGGCACAGTTGACTCAGAAAGAAAACATAATTTGCTATCTGTGTAACACAACAAAAACCCCAGTTTTGTCTTTTGGAAAGTTCTTTGTATAGTACTAAGCCACAAAATGTTTCTGGAACATGGATTTGTGGTACAGTTTGTATACTTCTACTTTTGGCTTCTCTCATCTTCACCAATCCAAAAATTTAGCTGTTAATCTCACACTACTATTGTCACTGTCATTATGCCAAGTCTTCTTGTATTTAAACAGATTAAGGAATATTCTCTTAGGCAAAAAAATAACATATATTTGTGGTTATTGTAGAAATTTCCATATAACACTATGAGGTTACTGATTTTTCTGCAATATCACATTATGGATACATATATACTGAATGAATAAAATTACTTTTCTGCAAGATGTTACACTTCCTTAGAGTACTAGTCAGTTTTAGAAAGCATCAATAGAAGCATTCCAGGAGATCTTATTAATAATTGTTCAAGACTAATTCAGAGGTGCAAACAGCAATACAAAGGCCACTGACAGCGAGCAGTTATTTGCACAGTAAAATGAGTGTGTGTGCTTATTGCTTAGTCTAAAAATAACTGGTTCATTAACTTTAAATGTATCATTAACCTGATCATATTGTTAAAGTCAAATGTAAAAACAGATAAGGTATTTCTGGTTTATATTACCTGGTGCATATATACGTGCATGTTCACATTTAGCACTCTTGAAAATGCAATGAGACTACACATTCTGCAGAAACCAGAAGTTTCTGAAGGGTGAAACAATGACAGCAAAACCTATGACAGGAGAATAGGAACAATTTTGTTTTCTCTGTATTGGTGAATCTTAATATTCATCAAAAGTCAAATACAAATATGAGGCTTAATAAACCCTGTGAGAAGGATTTTGCCACTTTATGATTTGTATAATTTGCTCCTATGTGAACTAATGGTAAAGCTATAGAATTAAAATATTGCAGAAAATGCTACATATGTTAATAGATATTTAAACAGTCTTTTTCTACCTTTCCTCCATAACTATCAAATATGACCAAATATTTGCTCTTGTTGAGGAGACACCAAGATGATAGTTGGGAAGAGCTTGCTGTAGGGATTCCTTTGAGTTCCTGCGTCATGAAATAGACCAGCTGGAACTGAACTATTAAGGAAATCCTTATCTTCACAGAAGGGACTTTGATCATTCAGTTATTTTTGCTGACCTGTTCACCAGGGCTTGAGGGAGTGGAAGGTCTGTTAACTTTGGAAAGAAGTTCTTGCCCTTCCTTGTATACGTAGTACTGTGATGTATTTTGCGGATAACCTTCATAAGAATAAAATAGTGCTGACTTTGCTAAGGCCAGACAGGATTAGGACTCATAAACCCATGAGACTTCTCCTCTTAGGCTGCTTGCTGCTATTGTCATTTCCAGATCCAGACACTACCTGAGGACGCACGAGTGTCCCAAAGATAAGCACAACAGATGTGACTGGTCATGTGTCAACACACCAACAGCATAGACCTTCCCAGCACCCACACAAACACCAGCAGTGTGCACATACACCTGAACACAGACAGCCCAGGATCTTTCCTCTTCTGTTTCTCACTAGGTTTGAAGCTCATCAGTGAAACATGCACCTACTCCCATTTTCTTGGTTTGCAAAACCACCTCAGTTCATGGGCTTTAAGTCTGACATCCATGTCTGGACCTTGGGATGCTTACTCAGTTGTTGTATCAGATCTGATCAGATGCATGTGACCTTGGGAACATTGTTTAGTCCAACTTGACAGTCACTAGCGAATCATCCTCCAACACACGACATGGAGAGACGATAACAAGACCATACAGAAAATAGTACGGAAAATTACTGCACAAATTTTTCATTTAATTTAAAACTTCAGAGTTTGCCCTTCTTTGAAGGGAATCCATGATAGGACAAGGTGTCATTGGCTTCACTGATACAAGCCTTATATCAAATTATGAGAGTACCAGGTCACAGTCACCTTGAAATTCTGGTCCATGTCACGAATGTGTGAAGGTCAATGAAAACTGGTGAGTTAATCTCCTCCAAACAGTGCCTCTTAGAGTAGCTGATCATGTATAACATAATGCAAATAATTAATTAATTAATTTTATCTAAAATAATTTTTTAAAGTGTCTCATTTTTATATGAGACTTTTGTGTGGACAGATATCTTGTGCATGCAGCTTCCCTTTTCACTATTGTTTTAATCAATAAGTTGCTTAGAATAATTGTCATACTTCAGAATGGCCAAGAGAAAAAAATTGTTTTGTGAAGACATTCAGATTTCAAAACTTGATCTCCATTACGTGATTGTAAATAAGTTATTTAGAAAACAGAACCATAAATAGAAAGTCCAGATCAGAAAAAGATAAACAGAATGGAAGAGATTAATGTATGCCTTTTACTGCTCACACTGATGCTTTAATCAGTTCCTTCTCATTTTTATTATAAAAAAAGTCTGTGCACTTTTGTGTGTGTTATTGCCTCAATTTATGAAAATTTTTAAAGGAAAAATATGTTTATAATATCATCATCATCTTGAAGATGTATATAAGGCGGCCAGAAGCTGTTATGAAGAAATAGATGGCATATGTAATTGAGAGTGGACTTTTTAGTTCTTCCACAAACATGCACAAGAAAAATCCATGTACAAATGCACTACAAGAAATGTTGGGAATCACCATGGAAATCTTTTGTCAAGTATTTAATTATGCTTTTTTTTTGTTTTTAAACATTTACAGGTATCTTGTGTAAAACACTGTTAAAATACCATACTTTGTCCCAGCATAAGAGAGTGGAATGTCTGTGCAGTACCTGACATTGGTACTCTTTTCCTTATCAGCTTACTAATGTGGAACTGTATGCCATCAACACCAGGATAATTTTCATTTGAGACTCTGTTTTCCTTTGTGCTTATTAGAGCAAATATACTTCTAATTACTTTCTGCATGTTTTCCAAGACTCTGAATTGTTGTATTGTAGTCCAGACACATCTTTCACGTTTGGGATACATCTTCCCTGTTTCACACTTCTTTTGGGAAGTCACAGCGAAGCGTATAAAGGTGAAGAAATGGTCTGTGAAGGTAAAAAAGAATTAATCATGACACTAAGACTAGTCAAAAGTTTGAATAGGTTTGAAGGAAGAAAGTAAGATATGCAGCATCTGTGGATCTTTATAAACCCATGCTGTGCATAAACTGCCTGAAAAAGTATCAGACACTGTGTACTGAGTGTAAAAAATTGAATACAAAGCAGATGGGTCACAAACATTTAAAACTCAGATTTCTAGCTTTCCAATCCCTTCTGAGTATAATCTTCTTGTAAAGGTAAGATTTATTCCACATTAGTTATTCAAAATAGCCCAGGAAAACTCTAGAGTTAGGGTGATGAATACACAACCTCCAGTTATAGATGATGAAATCGTGAAATTAGCCTTCATTATTGAGTTCCAGTACTGAATCTTATGAACCTTCAAATCCACATGGTGCAGAACAGAAGGCAAATTTACATCAATTAATTGTTTTATGAGAACCTGATAAAGAAGCACTGTCCTTGAACCACTTAGATTAATGAACCTAAATAAAACACGTGCATGTATCTGTGTATATAATTCCATGTTAGAGAATATTAATGGCTGCCATCAATCACAAATATGGTTACAGTTGATATGTGAAACTACCTTTACTAAATCTAAATGAGAGAACAGTCTGATGTTTCTTTTGTGTAGCAGGACTAAAACAATAGAAGACAAGTTTAAAAAAAATAAATTAAGGAAAGCATCATTGCAACATCTAGCAGCTGAGTATCTTCTGTAACCAGTTTCTCACTTTTTTCTATAAAAAAGAATGTAAAAGAGGTCACTCACCTCAGCTCAGATAAGACATCTAAGAAAAACTTCATTATGGAAGTATCTGTTTATCTCTATTATGTCAAAGTTGGGACTCCCAGCCACAGGTGGGATTCAACTGCTCTAACTTCGATAAATGTGTAGAAGCTTTCTAAGTTTAAGACACTTTTATGAACAGTTAGATCAGTTAAGTAATGAAAAATGGAGATTTCAACAGAGATAACCATGATATAATGAATAATTGTTCTAATGAAAATCGACAATGACATACTGCTACTACTTTTGCACTTGTTACTAAGGACAATTCAGGAACTGTTTGTCTTTAGTATGAGTCAATATATGTAATTTTTTGTTAAAAACTGGCTTTCCTCCTGTGGTGGTTTTGCTTGGCCCAGTTTTGGTGGGGGCGGGGGGGGCATGGCACAAAGACGGTTCCTGTGAGAAGCTTCTGGAATTTTTCATCATTTCCAACAGAGCCAGTCTCTGATGGCTCTGAAGATGATGGACATGCCACTGGCCATGTTTGGGCCAATTAGAAAGGTTGGTTATGCCTCTGTGATGACATATTTAAGGAAAAATCAAAAAGTGTGCACACAGCTGCTTGTAGTTAGAGAAGGAGGAGGATGTGAGAACATGTGAGGGAAAACAACATTGAGACANTGGAGAGAGAGGGGCCCCCTGCTTCCATGCTGGAACAGTTTGTCCTTGGAGAACTGCACCCCGTGGACAAGTAAACCCACGCCATAGAAGTTCACAGAGAGCTGTCTCTTGTGGGAGGGACCCCAAGAGGGGCAAAGCAGGGGAAGAACTCCTCTCCCTAAGCAGGGGAAGAAGATTCTGGAAATGGACTGACCTGAACCCCCACACCCTGCCCCCCCTCACCCTGTTGGTGGGAGAGAAGGAGAGAGGGGGTGGGGGGGCAAAAGAACCATGTCTTGAAAGGTTTATTTTACTTCTTGTTATCCTCCTTCTAAGTCTGTTAGTAATAAATTTCACTTTGAAACTTAAGTTGAGCCTGTTTAGTCCTTGGAGCATTTTCTCCCAGCTCCTTATCTCAACTCATGAAGCCTTGTGTTAATTCTTTTCCTTCTCCTTCCCTCCTCTGCCCAGCTGCAGCAGGGGAGAGAACGAGGGGAGAGCAGCTGCCTTGGGTGCCTGCTGTTTGGCCAGAGCTAAACCATGACACCTCCTCAGTACTCTTAATTTCTCCTTCTGTCTTCCCACTAAAAACTGAAGAAGAGTACATCAGAAGATGATATGTTGAAGCAGCATCTGCCTAGTAACTTTGCAGTATGTTCTACCTCCTCCCCTTCCCTTCAGTCCTGTAGTACAAGGATCATGGTTTAAATTTAGACAGTATCAGGATATGCTTGTCCAGATGCCAGTTTTTGATTAACTGCTATAACAACAGCTACTACAGAGAGGAGTCTAATTAAAAAATATTTGTGTACGTATTGTGTGTGTGTGTGTGTGTGTCTGTGTGTACATGTCTTTCATACTATCATACGCACGCACACGTGTGTGTATACATATACAAATTAATGTTAAAACAATCTTTTGCTTTTTCTTTACAGTAAAGTACAAGCAGTGTGGTGCATGGAGTGATCAGGGCACAAAAGCAGGACACTAAATTTCTGACTACAGAGACTTCTGTCAAATGCCTGACTCCAAGATTAAGTTGTTTACACTGTTTCTCCCCTCATAGTGCTGTTTATTCTGTTTATTCATAACATAACTCTTTGGGTGCCAAGGACTGAATCTAACGCTTACTCTAAGTTCAGAAGTCCAACTACCTACACCTGTGCCTGAGTTAGTCATTCTGACAGGGAGAAATAGGCAGCCCAGAGGTAGATGTTCACTTAGCAAACAGCTACACCTGCTCATATGACCTTGACTGTAGTTAGTAGTTCTTGAGCTTTAATTATTTATCAAAATGAGTAAACATGAGTTAACTGCTTTGGTAACAAACTGCCCTTCCCAGATGAGCATAAAAAGAGAATGCTGTAATACACATGTGATGCACATTACTCCTCAGATATTGGGAAAGAAATGCCCCGGAGCTGAGAGGTAATGGCAGAAAGTCAGCAAAATGTGCCCAGTGTTTTAACAATAAACAGGTGTATATTTGTTACTTAACACTTGATTTTCTGGGGTTTCAGTGAGGATTTATTAATTCTGTATGACTAACATCCTAGACATTCACAGCCAAATATCAGAGAGACAGCTATTCCTAACTAGTGCCTTGAAGTAACTAAGTGGGGAAGAATAGTGCAATAACTTTGTTCTGGATATTCTTTTTGTCTAACTGACCATTTTCCAGAAATTTCAATAAATACTGTTCTATTAGTCACACTGTCTAGGAGTCAGTCCCATAATGTGTTATTAGACATGTTTCTATATTTTTCTTCTCTCTTGCATTTAATGAAAGAAAAGGTTGGACTGTGAAAAAAACTTTGAATTAATGTCAATTTGCAGTGGGAGTTCTCTTATTTTTCTGTGTACCAGATAAGTTAGTATGCTACTACAAAATCTTATACAATCACTTCTTGGTAACATACTAGTTTTTAACTTTCTTTTTCTATAGAGATTTAAAGGATTAGATTCTGATAGAAGTTACAAAGTTCTTCTATGACTCTCAATATTTACTATTATCTTGGATAAATGAATGTTTTCTTGGAGTTTCCTGTACATTTGCACATCTTTTTTCAGAGGGTAATTATTCTATGTAAAAATGCATGAGAAGTATCAGTAGTTGTGACCCCTCTGTCATCAGCCCTTGCTGATAAATTTCTCAAAGGAGTTCTGTCAACAGGTTTGGACTGAGGGAGGCTAAACTTTGTAGAAGAAAATCTATCACACAGTGAACTGTGCTTAGAGCTTGCCTATTATAAGACATAAAAAGTAAATGGTTTTAGTATGAATCACATTTTTTTACCTAGAACACAACTTTGGGCATAATGGACTGCATTCAGTAATCTTCTGTTATTTCAGCCAATGTCTAATGTATTTCCTTTCATCTTCTGCCAAAATATGGTCCTAACTTTCAGCATTTGCTTTACTTTTAATTGGAAAATAACATTAAAAAATGCAGTGCATTTCACCCCTTCTAGGTTAAGCTCTATAACTTGCTATCTCTTGTGGACAAATACAATATACAAGTTTTAAACTACCAAGAAACCTACATGATGTATTGTCAAAACATCCCATGGTAGCTCAGGATAATATGCATTGGCCTCAGCCTTAAAGGATTCAGTGTTTGAAACAGTAACATAACTTACAAAGAAAAAAAGTAATGGACAAGTAGAGAAAGCACTGGAATTGAGCTAGTTTGTCTGTGTAGTCCAAAATGTATTGTAGGGGAGAATAAAGGGGACACCATCGTCATTTTAT
This sequence comes from Pomatostomus ruficeps, assembly GCA_013400735.1. Lineage (NCBI taxonomy): Eukaryota > Metazoa > Chordata > Aves > Passeriformes > Timaliidae > Pomatostomus > Pomatostomus ruficeps. Next base: position 8,438 of record VYZT01006717.1, on the reverse strand, counting down.
CACCCAAAAGTCCCATCAAATAAATAGTAACCACGGGAAGACAGAGTAGAGTGGTATATTGCCTCTTTATTCAGAGAACTAACATGGGTTGATATTGGCACCGAAGAGACAATAAGATAAATAAGATTAAAATGTAAAATAAGTTTTCCATACAGAAATTTAGAAAACCAACAATTATTGGATATTGAGAAACTGAAATACTAACCACTTTAGAGAGGAATCTTTGTCAAAGGAGAAAAAAAATATAAAAAGACATTCTACAGTTATTCAGCAATACAGCAATAATTTTGGTCATTTGTCTTCAAACACCTTTTTCTATGTATTAGAATCTGATTAGTCATTCAATACAATTTTTACCAAGGCCTGTAGTGGTGAGACAAGAATGAATGGCTTTAAATTAAAACCAAATAGGTTTAGGGTAGATGTTAAGAAGAAATTCTGTGCTAAGAAAATGGTGAGGCACTGGAAGACGTTTTCCAGAGAAGCTGTGGATGCCCTATACCTGGAAGTGTTCAAGGTCAGGTTGGATGGGTCTTTGAACAAAGTGGTCTAGTGGGAGGTGTCTCTGCCCATGGCAGAGGTGTTGGAACTAGGTCATCTTTCATGTCCCTTCTGCCAAAATCTTTCTATGATCATATGATTTTACATACCTGATTGCAATAAGATTTTATATAAAACCTAAAGTGAATTTCACTAGTGAACCTACATGGGCGTGTCTATGTGTTTATACAGTCATAGAATCCCTCAAAACATGTGACAAGATTTTCAGTAAAACTGCATGATATCTTTAAAAGTCTTGTCATTTAACATTGCTTCTCAAGTAAAAGCTTGCTACTTTCAATTCTAAAGATGACGCCAAAGTTATAATTTTCTTTTTAAAGTAATCTAAGTGACTACTAAGGATAAATATATGTGATATTTTTAAAATTCAAAAATACCATAGCTATCTGATTGACCAGTATGACAAAAATATTAACAATATTTGAGACGATCCACAGTGTTGCAGCAAGCCCCCAGTGTTGCAAAATACAGTGTAAAACATCTGCCATCCTCCCTAATGTTAAATAAAATCCTTACTATTGACTTTGGCATATGGTCTTTTTTGCACCTTGATTTGGGAAGAGGCATCTCTCTAATAACCCTGATAATCAGATCTTAACAATAGGAATGTTTTGCTTGGGCAAGTTGTTGATAATGAATCGCTTGTTTATTTTTAATATTTAGGCATGGGCAGGAGCAGCTTGGGGGTAATGGGGTCCATCCCCATCAGACCTTGATAAAAAGTCAATAAAACCTTCCTGAGTCCTATTTGCCTCTTGTGCTAATGGCTGATGATGTGCATCAAGCCTGGCATTACACCATGCAATAACAGCAGGTTTGCTTCACAGTAGCGTGTATACTGTGCCTGCACTGGGATTTCCCTGGCTGCCAGCCAGAAGTGGGCATCATGAATTCATGATGAATAAACCCAGAGGATCTGGAACCTTGAGCAGCGTCAGTGTGAACTCTGTGTGCGTGTGTGTGTGTGTGTGGACACGTCCCAGAATACAAATCTTAGAATACAAAGTTGCTATTCAGTCACTATACCCATCCTGCTGAGCAAATAAGGTTTTGATTGCATGTCACTAAGTGGTGCGGTTTTGTTCTTGCCACAACCCCACTGAAATTTCCTTATGGCAAGCAATGTACAAAACTAAAGTCCCTTTTTTCTGTCTTCCAACATCTAGCACCTAAATATTCTTGTCTTCTTAGTGTTATATTAATAATGAATAACCAACAAATTTATTGTTTTGTATAATATTGTTCTCCTAAACCTCTTCAATGTTATATGCATGTATATTCATATGCACATGCACACACAGAGAATAAAATCTATTGCAAAATTTTCTGTTGAAATCCCTACCAGCTGAAAAAACCCATTAGAATTGCCACAGGTAATAGGATTCAATATATCACTGACTGTTAATTCCTTTATGCTTAATAACATGAAATTGAAGACATATCTCTTCTATGCCCCTTTCTCTCACCTCTTTAGCATCTTTTCTTGGCGCCTCTGGTGACATGTTTAAGACTTCTCCTTTTATTATTGTTCTACACATCAAATGAGATACATCATGTAATGCAAAAACTCATCAACGGTTTTTCTCTGCTAAAAATATTATTAAAAGTTATAGATATGAGGAGTGGTTACTTGAGTTTGGTTGTGCTGTTATTATTGGAAGTACCAAATGACCTTCTAATGTTAATGATCCAGGTAATTTCTGGGTTTCATGGGATTGGTTTCTTTTGAGAAAGTTATTAATCTGAATATACATAAGCATTTATTCATATTCCAATAGATTCAACTGCAATCTTTATGAAACTTAATAAAGTATTGTACAAAAGTATGGTCTCTTTTAATTTTTTTCCCATTATTATTTGATTTTGCTTAAAATTCTGCACTGAAATTTTGAACACTACTTGGCCTTTACTATAGCTTTGAATATTCACCACCACCTCCTCGGAAACCATTACAGGTCAGTTATGAATTATCAATGTTCTTGATGTGCTGAAGAGAATGGCTGTCACCATAAAATGCATGACTACAGCAAGAACATTAGAAGAGGAGTATGTCATTGGATCAAAGGTCCATCTGTATATGATGGATGTCAGTATCATGATTTTTGTCATTGGCCAAGAATAAATTTGTAGGTAAGAGTATAATTACAGGGAAAACAGCCACATTTCTGAAGTGATCTGAATGAGCACCTTGGTTTTGTTTCATAATTCTTCTAATTTCTTCACACACACATACACAAACACCAAAACAAAACACAAAACCAAATCAAACCAAACCAACCCCCCCCCAAACAAACAAACAAACCCCAAAAAACCAAAAAAACAAAACCAGAAAAAAAGGTAAATAAAAGGTAAATAAAAAGGAGGTCAGAAGGAAAGAAATGGTCTTTCTTTTCTTTCTGAATATGCATTTACATAGTCACAGAATGACTACACTTATGCAGAGATTGTATTATTTTCTAAAAGTTTTGTATAAAAACTACTTTAGCTAAGCCTGAGGTCTTAAATTTTTTTTTTAATAGGCTATTTCTTTAATGCAAAGAGACCTATTTTACAAGACTAGTATATTTTTGGTTTTATTTTCCCATATTTTCTCTCTTTTTGAGAAAGAAATACCAAAATTCTGTGTTTTCACATAGGTAGAGAACGCCTTCATTTTTGTCTGCTCTTTAATTTTTCACAGAAACTATGTGTGAATGTAAAGTGTTTTGGAATAGCCTAGTATCCTATGAAAATACTAACTCAACATCCAAATGAAACCTTGTTGAAACTTTCTTCTTCCTTCATGTTGTACATCTTGAATGCATATAGGCAGTTTGACATTGAAATGCCACAGCACTCCCTTGTTTAGTGAAGTCTGCAACAGAGAAAATATTATGCCAGCTCTTTAAAGCCAGAAGTGTTTCCCTCTCCACTTACACATGCAGTTCAAGTTGCAGTCACATAATTGGGTCTCAGAAATTGCCTCCCTTTCTCTTTCTCAAATCCCCATGCCCAAGTTAAGAACTACTATTAAAGGCCTCACTTTCATTCCCCAATTGCTTTTCTCTCTGAAAGCTTCACTGTGGATCCCTAGCAATTTGCTTCCTTTTATCTGTTGATTTTCAAGTGTTAAGTCAAAGTCGGAGAGTACAGAGCTAACCACTTTCGCAGGTTTTTCTTATGTGTGACTTCTGGGTATCTTAAGTTATTTAAAAAATGCAATTCAGAATGTTATATCTAGCAAAATGTTGTATAATCACCAATTATACAGTCTTATACAATTATTATTTTTCAATCGATGTGCATATGATAGGATTCTTTCACTTGATATATTTATTGCTCACAGAACTGAAAAAATGGAGACAAGCTGAAGATATTTAGGGTCATAGTCTTGTCGGGTTCTTTGGATTCATCTCAGCTGCAGCTCTGCTCTTTTCAGCAGAGTAAACATGACTGACATCTGAGTTACAAAACAGATATATAGACAGACAGATTAACCTCTTGCCTCATAAGGACTGAGCCTACCGTAGTTTTGAACGAAATCTTTTTCATCCAGAGTTGTTGGCATCAATAGCTGTATTCATCGCATGTGTGTGTTTGTATGTGTACCATAGTGAAAAGTCTATTATTTTTCAATGTCAGTTCACATTTCATATATGAGTGAGGAAGTCTTTTTTCTATTTTTTATTTCAGAAATAAACAAACCTTTTTATATCACTCAGCCTAAATAAGCAGATTTTAGGGAAGCTGTGTATTCAGCACTCTGAAAATCAGGTCCTGGAGAAAAAGTCTCTAAAAGCAACAATGGGTTTATCCCTAAATAGTAATCTAGAAGTTAGACATAGTTTTCTGAGCTGCCTCTATATTCATGGGAAAAAAATGAATGCTGCTGAATCTGAGTTTTTGTCTCAGTTATGTCAATGATGTCATGGCTTTGTGAACTCATAGGATCATAGAATATTAAGGGGTTGGAATGGGCCTTAAAGATCATCTAGTCTCAACCCACCCTGCCATGGGCAAGGACACCTTCCAGTAGATCAAGTTCCTCAATGCCTTATCCAACCTGGCTTTGAATATTACCAGAGTTGGGGAATACACAACCTCCCTGGGCAACCTGTTCCAGTGTCGCACTACCCTCACAGTAAAAAGTTCTTCTGAAATATCTAACCCAAATTTCCCCTCTTTCAATTTGTATCCATTGCTCCTTGTCCTATCACTACAGTTTTCAAGGAAGTGTCCTTCTCCAGCTTCCCTGCAGGTCCCTTTGGAGGTCTCCATGCAACCTTCTTTTCTCCATGCTGAATAGCTCCAACTTCGTCAGCCTGTCTTCACAGAGGAGGTGCTCCAGTCCTCTTAACAGGTTTGTGAACCTCATCTGAACCCATTCCAACAGTCCCATGTCCTTTTGCTGTAGGGGATCCCAGAGCTGGATGAAGCACTCCAGGTGGGGTCTCACAAGAGCAGAGCAGAGGGGCAGAATCACCTCCTCTGACTTGCCATGCTGCTTTTGATGCAGCCCAGGACACACTTGGCGTTCTGGGTTGTAAGTGCCCATAGCAAGTTTTTAATCAACTTTCACTCCCTTGCACACCTCCACTTTTTAATGCTTGGTTCCTAGACTGCATATGCCTGAGGTGACTTTCCTTTTGCCCTATTCTATAACTTCTGAAATCTTCCTTGTTCCCATCGTCTTGAACCTTTGCTTTCCAGTGCTATTGAGCGCTACTGCACTTTACCATGAGTTGTGCTGTTTCTAGTTTAAAGCTCTCCTCAACACTTTGGACAGCCTTTTGCAAAGACTGTCTTGTCTTGAATTTTTAAGGAGCATCTCCTCTTCCTCTTCCAATCCTCCATCCTAAAAGTGTGTCCCTTGGTTATGAAAGCCAAATTCCTGTCAACATCACCAGCTGTACAACCAGATTGTCAACCTGCAGGTGTTGAAATTAATATAATTGTATGACTTTGGTGTGACAGGACTCAAAATCAGCCAGGGTTTTGAGGGTAGACACATTTATATTTTCTTCAGTCCAAAGACAGAATGATATTCAAACAGAACTTTATTTATTTTTTTTTTTAGTAGACCCAGAATATATAACTCCAAATAAAGAAAACCTAAAGTTTTCTTGAAGTAGTGAAATAAACCATGCCAGAGAGATCTGGGTATTGGAACGTCATTTCCTGTGCTGTTAAACTGTTATAGAGGTCTCTAACATGCTTTAGGCCAAGCAGAAGAGGCAGATGCCCCACCAGGGCCCTAGCAAAATTTGGATTTAGCACAAGTCTGACACCTTTCTCCAGAGAGAACATGGATCCAGCCATCCTATTTTGGAAGCTGGAGAGTATAATAGTATGTTCATGGGCCGTTCCATGCCTAGGAAGAGTTTAGGGAGCATTTTGTTTGCCAGTTTAAATGTAGTAAACATGATTAGGAAAAGTGAAATAAAATGGGGGATGGGGAGGAGCATTAGAAACTACTTCTACTGGCTATGTCCTTGCAGACAGGTTCTGGCTCTTAGTCCAGCCACTGAAACTCAGTTTTTTGAACTAAGAGAAACCATATTCACTTCTTCATAGTTTTTAAGAAATTATNNNNAGTTTTTAAGAAATTATTTTCTAACTGTCATTTCTTCAAATCAGTTTCATAACCAATGCACAAAATGTTAACTTTCAAATCTTTCTACATTTCTACAGTCTTTCAAGCCTCTTCTCTTTGGGCATGCTCATTTATTCTCACCAGCATATCTCCACCTCTTGCAGTGTTTGTTTGTTTGCTTTTTTTTTGCTGTTTGGTGTTTTGCTTGTTTGTTTTGGTTTTGGTTTTGGTTTTCCTATTTTCTGGAAGGTTTCCTGTGTCTCAATGACTTCTTAAAGGATGGTAATCCAAGAACACATAAAACATATGATACCTTTCCCTAAACAGGGCATTATGCCCAAACTAATTGGCTGAATTCTCAGCAGGGTTAATTAACTTGGGCGGAGCTCCACGGTGAGAGATATGCTGTCTTTGGTTCCAGAGCAACAGTGTTTGGGTCAACGAGTGCTCTGCATAGTATAGTCCCCAGCAGGGTAAAACCCTTCAGACTACCATCAGAAATATGAGCTATAGCAACCATGTTGAAAAATTTGGCTGATTTATGTCTTCTAACCTGATTAAAATAGGTGACTTCTACTGTGTTTTCCTTTGGGCATGATATTTCCCAGTCTAACTCCATTAATCACTTTAGAAACCAGTTTGTGTGAAAGCTGAAGCATGAAATGTGCTGGCAGAGCACTGCAGCAGGTGCATAGCCACCATGCTCTATCAGGTATAACTTTGCAGAAATGAGCAACACTAAAGACTTCGTTAAAATGATTATCTGTAAGCCTAGACAGGGGGTAGTAGGCCAAAATTTTTCTGTCTGTTGAGAAGAATCTTGTTAGAAACTAGTCAAAATTATTGATGGGTCATTTGAGGCTCATTCCCGTAACTCCAGGCTTGGATTTTCGTGACAGATGGATGAGTTAACATTCTTGATAGGAGCTGTGCTCCCTGCAAATACATAGTATACATACATGGTATTTTGCCTCTCTGAAGTCTTGAACGCCTGTTTGGATGGCATTTTGCCTACTCACAAGTCAGTACAAAAGTCAAGCAATGGTAGGTTTATGCGGACATTTGGCATTACCCTGAAAATGTCACTTTTTCCCAGGAATTCCTCATTCTGTGCCAGTATTACATATTGGCACCACATGCCTCTTTACACCTAATTGCATGAGTTGACACTTACATGACAGAACAGAAATGGTTGATCTGTGGAGGGAAAGAAAGGTTGAAATCGATGGTTGTCCTTGCAAATACAGGTAATATGTTTTCAACTTGTTGGAATGTCAGTATACAGGAGCAGTCATGACCCATTCTCTCTCTCATGTTCAAGTAATTTTCCTAAAAGTTAACAATTGTCAGTGTCTCATGTTTTGGCACAGATTAATGTCTGATAAGACCTTCTACTAAGAAATTTGTGTTATTCATGTACTAAACTTTTAAGAGGAAAAAAACAGAAAGAGATATTTTTTCTGTTTTCTGTAAAACCAGGATAAGGAATAGTTTTCTGTTGTAAAACCCGTATGAAATAAAAAGTGCAATGTAGCACACAGAAATCTATTTTGATACTTCTATAGTTATTCTCATTCTTTTCTAGCACTATTTTCCATCTCATCTATGTACAGTCCAACAGAGAAAAAATAAAGTGTTTAAAAGCAATTCTGTACAGTTACCACTACACTTATTGGTACAGTAGCAGATCAACAGCATTAGCATGCCCCTTTCTTCCTCTTTTCCTTACTGATCTCCCCTCCTCCTTTTCTCCTTTTCTTTCTCTTTTCTCCTTTTGTCCTTTTCTCCTTTTTTTTCCTCTTTTTCTCTTTTCTCTGCTAATGCTGGTGTTGGCAATATCCACTACTTGTATTGAAAGATTATGGTTGAAAGACCAAGATCCAGTTAAACGGGCTAATTTTGCAGAAAAATGACCAAAACCCCCAACCAACCAACCAGCCAGCCAAACAAAATGAATAGCTTTCTTTTGGGTTGGTGAAAAGTAGATCCAACAAGCACCGAGACTGCAACAATGAATGTCAGAAGAACAAGGCTCTCCATTTTGGCATCAATGAGATATTAATTGTCTCAGCAGATCATAGAAATACAACTTAGATGCTTACCTCTAGACCAATGAAACCTTTGGCTTTTTGTTTTGGCAGGTAGCTGTCTTTGGAAAACTAGTTAAACATGACTCTGATTCTTACTCAAATTAGCAAGATGATCACTTTTTACTGAGGACGTCTGATAAACAGCTTCACAGACTCCTCACAATAAGGTCACTTTCTTCTCTCAGATCTACAAAGACAAGTAAGCTCTTCCACAT
>VYZT01006716.1:0-20876 GCA_013400735.1 Pomatostomus ruficeps | reverse complement strand
CTGAGTTGGAAAGGACCCAAAAGAATCATTAAGTGTAACTCCTGGTCCTGCACAGAACCCAAGAGTCACACCATGTATCCGAGAGCATTTTTCAAATTCTCCAAATGCTTCTTGAGCTCTGTCAGGCTGTGACCACTTCTCTGGGGAGCCTGTTCCAGTTTCCAACCACCCTCTCGGTGAAAAACCTTTTCTTAATATCCAGTCTAAATATCCCTTGACACAACTTCAGGCCATTCCCTTGGGTCCTGTCATTGGTCACCACATAGCAGAGATCAGTGCCTGCCCCTCCTCTTCCCCTCACAAGGAAGCTGTAACTTCAGTGAGGTCTCCCCTCAGTCTACACCAGGCTGAACAGACCAAGTGACCTCAGCCGCTCCTCATACAGCTTCCCCTCAAGGCCCTTCACCATCTTTGCAACCCTCCTTTGGACTCTCTAATAGTTTCATGTCTTTTTTACATTGTGGTGACAAAAACTGCATACAATATTTAAGGTGAGACTGCAGCAGTGCAGAGCAGACTGAGACAATCCCCTCCCTTGACTAGCTGGCAGTGCTATTGTTTCTTTAGTAAATCTCTAAGGGATTTGTATAGGATAGAAATTAATAGTATGAACACAATATTGGATAGAAATTAATAGTATGAACACAATATTTTCTAACAAAGTTATCCTAGCAAGTGGCTATGACCGGGCCTATACATTCAAAGGCTGTAAAACAGAGAAAAGCTCAGGTGTTCAAAATGTTCTGTGGCTTTACCAAATTTCTTAACCAATTCAGAATTTAGGAGGTAGGCTTTAGTTACAATATTCAAACACATTAAACTATTTAAATTACTGGAATTGGAAAATAAACTTTTCTTCCTGTGCTTTCATTTGTTGCTCTATGCTTGTAGTACAGAATGTGTTCATCACATATGATGATACTGTTCTGTCTCCTTTTTCTTTGTCAGTTACTCCAGTTATCTCAGAAAAACATGAAATGACACTTTATCAAATAACAGCTATTACATAATGGCTTGTAAATGAAGCAAGACTGCCAAAGTCAATGGTAGCTATAAATTAAATTTGGCTATCTCAGATACCAAAGGCAAAAAATGAACACTTCAGAACCTGCACTTTTTAAAATCATGCATCAGAATCTTAAAAAGTTCATGAAATTTTGGACAATTTTTAAAGATTTATCTGTTTAAATTCCCACATTGCAAAAATTTTGGCTTTCCACAGTATCACAAATAATGATTCACCAAAGACCTTCTTTGTACATTTATTCTTTTCATCTTTAACATGCTTAAATTTATTCAAAATTTTTGCATAGAATAACCTGATTTTAGTTAAGTGTGAGAATCCAGCAATAAAAATTTTCCCCAGTATTCTGACACTCACTTCAGAGTCTACAAAATTGGATAGGTGAGATCTCAGCAAAATCCAGATTTCTGTTAGTGAAATCATTAAAAAGGAATTAAATACTTCTAGTTTTAGCAGTCATGCTAACAGTCATAGTACTGTACTTTATCGATTTTTAGTTTCAGAATGCTTTGCAAATTGCAAGTGATATATCCTCACATGGCTCTTGGGAAGATAAAAAAAACTGTTGCTAGCCTTTTCAGAGATGATTCTTATTGAAAGCCTGCCAGTGTTAAGCATATAGTTCCAGGACACAAAGCATGCCTTCAAGAGAGCTGCAATTTAGTGTCAGGAACTCCTAACCCTATTCTAACTGCAGTGGACCACATTGTCTTTCATGCCTTGCCTGAAGCGCACAAAGTATAGAGCACTCAACTTGTTGGATGTCAATAGGAAAGAGAGCTCCAAGGTGAACTCATATTGATGAATGAACATTCAGAAGTAGTTGGGAAAGATAAAATAAGCTCAACTTTTTACTTCAAATCCTTAGCACAAATGTTGGATGTGCTGTCTTATACATAGGTATGAAATTTGCTTCCCTAAACTTCTGTTTGAATGGATTGTCACTAAGTTAGTACTCAAATTCCCATCTCAGACATTCTGATCAGAATGCCTTTGGCTGTCAGGCAAAAAGAAAGAGATCTGACAGACTAAAACAAGCACCCATTAGAAGACAGCCATTTAGAAAAAGAGTCCAGCAGTCTTCTAAGAGATAGCAGTAATTTCAAAACCATTCTGTTCACTTCTACGAAGAAACTGCAAGACTCATCAAATTTTCTTTGTAACTTTCAGTCATTTAAAAACTCATCACTGTAGGTGCCCTGTAAAGTCAGTAGAATTCTAAAAAGCTCCAGAGGTAACTCAGACAATCCCAATTTATAAAGTGACATGAATTTACAGAGGCAGTGAAGAAAAAACACAGTAAATAGACTATTTGATCATATACTTTTTATCAGAGATATTGCTTATCCACTATGGGTTAAACTTAGCTGGCTGCCATATGACCACCAAGCCAATGTCTAACTCCCTTTCCTCAGCTGGACACAGAGACAACCATAGAATCATAGAATCATTTGTGTTGGAGGGGAACTTAAAAATCATCTCACCCACTATGGACAGGGGTACCTTCCACTAGACCAGGTTGCTCAAAGCCCCATCCAACCTAGCCTTGAACACTTCCAGGAATGTGTCATCCACAGCTTCTCTGGGAAACCTCTTCCAGTGCATTACAAATAAAGATTTTCCTTCTAATATCTAATACAAATCTACCCGCTTTTAGCTGTTAGACTTTGTCCTACCAGTACAGCCCCTTGTCAAAAGTCCCTCTCTAACTCTCTTATAGGACCCTTTAGATACTGCAAGTCTTCTAGAATATCTCCTTGAAGCCTTCTCTTCCCCAGGTTGAAGAACCCCAACTGTCTCAGCCTGTCTTCATAAGAAAGCTCCATAGGAAAAATAAGATGAAAAGCTTGTGGGCTGAGACAAAGAAGGAGTGATCACTTATCAAATACCATTATAGGAAAATCAGTCTTGGTTTGGGGAAGATTAATGTAATTTGTTGCAATTAAAAATACAGTGGGATGGTGAGAAAACAAAGACAACACCAACAATATCTTCTCTTCACTCCTAACCTTTCTTCTCAAGCTGATTTTTACTCCTTTGTTCCTGTTCCTGACTCTTCTGTTTCCTTCTCCCCTTGAGTGACACAGGTGGGATGGAGTACGGGGGCTGTGATCATGTAACAGTTCATCTCTGTTGCTCCTTCTTCACATTTTCCCACTCTTTGCATGTGGAGTCATTCCACAGGCTGTAGGTCTTAATTGTCTGCTCCAGTGTAGGTCCTTTCCATGGGTAGACTCCTTCAGCAACAGACTACTGGAGCATGAATCCCAGGAGCTACAGGTCCTGACAGAAAACTGCTCCAACGTGGGCTGCTTTCCTTTCTGCCAGAAACTCACTCTTTTGTGGGCTATGCTTGGGCTGCAGCTTTCTTCAGCTCATCTCCATCTGCTCTGGTGTGGGATCTTTCACAAGCTGCAATGTGGATACCTGTTTCACCTCAGTCCTCTACAGGCTGCAGAGGGACAATCTGCATTGCTATGGTCTTCACCACAGGCTGCAGAACCAGGGGAATCTCTGCTCTGGTGCCTGGAGAACCTTCTCCCTCTTCCTTGATGGTTGTTTCCATCACATTTTTCTTAGTCCTCTCTCACAGCTGCTATGCATAATTTTTACTGTTAAATATGTTATCATTAAAGCACCACCAGCTCAGCTTTGGCCAGCAATGGTTATCTCTGTTGGACATGATGACAGCTCCTGGTCTCTTCTAGTAGAGGACGTTCTAAAGGTCCCCCTGCTACCAAAACCTTGACTCAAACCCAATCCATACATAAACATTTGAAAACATGCTTTAATCTTTACTTTAGAACAAATCTGATTGCTCTGCTTCTGGTGTAGTTTAGCATCAAGCAATCATATCCTTTAAATGTGGAGTGTAAGGTAATAAAAATGGACTTAGACCTGTGATGTTGTGGTGTCTATGTTTGTTTTAAACATAGATTTCATAATGGATTTTTTCAAATCACAATTGGTATAGTCACAGCATAACACAGTAGAACACAGGAGACAGATGCTTTGATCTGCTGCTATTTTGCAGCCCCAGAAAACATCCATTTCAACAAAGATGCATAAACTTATACTCACAGAAGTATTAGGGATATTCTTGAACAGGCATAGCATTCATTGGACATGCTTTCTTCAGAGAAAATTGCACTAGCCTATTGAATTTCTCCTTGTAGTAAAATGTTTTCTTCAATGATTTTCCCAGAGTTCTTATATTTTAATGGCACAAGTATTATTAATTTCTATTATTTTCTATTTTATTATTTAGTTATTCAGTGTTGTAAAGTTGTTCCATTTTGTTGTTAACCTATTTCTGCCTGAGTGTTTCTTGTAATTGCTTCATGAAATCTAAATTTTCCTCTGTCAGGAAACAAGCATAATGTAAAGAAAAGCATATCATTAATAATAATAAAAAATAATAAAGTCTATTTGAATTAAAATGTTCTTTTCCTAAGCACACTTATGCATAACCACCATAGACAAATCCCACTGTGTTTTCTGCATTTAGAGAAGGCCACTGTTGAAGCCTTGCTGTAAGCCAGAGAATTCACAAAAATTCTTCTGTTCCATTATCAGTGAAGATAAAGCCCCAGCAAATGGAATGCAGGGGTGGAGGAATGCCACTATGTTAATCAGTTTTTTGAAAAAACTTGCAAGGCCAAAAGCAGCTTACAGACAGCACCTCCTCAGCAACATTTTCCCCATCATGGACCTTAGTGTTCACCTGGGAACATCAACAGCTGGTTCAGAACTACCTAGCACCACAGCACTGACACTTTAATACTAACAAATATCTTTTGTATTGACAATGGGTCCAATTATAAGGAAGCCTGGGGAGAAGTGATGGATATAGATAGATAGATAGATTTTCAAATATAAGAGCACAACCTTGTCTTTTTCTCATATTTCATATTTTCCACTCTATGCCACTCTTATGGACTTCCCTTGTGTGGGTTCCTTACAGAGGAAATCACTGCTTTGTCCAGTTATTTACATAAGAGAATGTGAAAAAGTACCATGACATTTGAAATTACTTAAAATTACTTAATAGTTGATGATTAAATTAATAGTAACAACAATAATAATAATAAATTGTAATAAGTAGATTCTATTTCCCCTCTGATTTCTCTGAATTAGAAGGTATTTTATACAAATATCATAAATGTCCACTTGCATTTTGCAAACATCTCCTAAGCAGAAAATAATAATCTGAGATTAAGTGTATTTAAAACTCTAATTCTGATGCCTGATTGTTTTTGTCCTTTCTTTTATACCCTTCTATACATTTTATACCCTTCTATACATTTTATACCTTTTCCCTTTCCCTATACCCTTTTCCTTCCTTGTACCCCTTACCCTAATACCCTGTATCCTTAGTACTGCAAGTTTATAATTTTGTAGTTTGATATTTAGCTTAGTTTGGGGTTCTCTGAGGGCGAAAGACAAAACATCCCTACTATCTCAAAAATACAGGCTCCAACCTTGAACAGTCTGGATTCTGGAACATGTTTTTGAGCTAGGCTATAGTTTCATTTAGGAGGGCAATAGCGGGATAGTTACCTCACTTGTTAAATTACTCATTGGGGGATTTTAGGTAGATATGCTAATTTGTAAAGTCCATAAACTGGTATACGGGGGGTACACTTGGGCATTTGGGGATGGAGGTGTACACCAGGATCCTATTAAACAAAGGTAATATCCTTTTCCTATACTGCTGTGTCTGCTTCTTAATTTTTACCAGCACTTAAGGCATCAGTTCTACTCCTAGAGATTTAGGGTAGGGCGACATTTTTATAAAGTAGTCATTTAAAATATTCATGTTATGTTGTTGATAGTGATGATAGGTTTTTAGACACAGCTAGTTCCAGTTTACATTGACATACTGTCATCAATTATGCTTCACCATCTGTGAACATAATTAAGTTTACCCTTAAATTTGATTTTAGAACATATCATTCACAAGTGACTCTTGTTTACTAAACACACTTGGAATAAGCAAAAACTGAATAGCATGCATTTTGAATAAACTAGAAACAATTTTCCATGCGGGCCTCACAGGGCTATAAATGTATAATTTACCCATTCTCAATGTATAACACACCTGAGCCCTTTCCAGGATTCAGGAACTTAAGCTCTGTGTGCCATTATTCAAATCTCATTTATACTGTTGTCATTGTCTATGGATCTGAATTGCAAAGAGGCCTTAAAATAGATGTAAATGCCATTGTCACTACCTTAATAGTCTGTTAAGAGGAATCAGAAATTACATATGCTTTTTTTCCAGAGGTAGTCAATGATATCTCATACAATATTTTGTCAACTTTCAAAAATCCTGAAGAACTGAACTCCATGGGTAGTATACAACAGCATCATTCATGAAGTGCTCTAGATCTGACAGATAATCTCAGTAGTCCACATCATGCATATTCTGTATCCTTATTGGATAAGCATAATATTTATTGACAATGTAGAATTGCTTCCTGTTTGTAGAACTGCTTCCTGTTTGAACAATTGTGAATTTGTGATCAGTCTTCCTTATATATTCTAAAACTGTTCCTGAAAATTACCTGTTTTCCTGAATGTGTTTTCCTGTTAACCTATTTGCTAAAATATATGTGGAAAGCACACACCATAGGGATTCAAAATCAGTCAAAGTGAATTCATTTAAAAATTCAAATGAAGAGTGGTGCTTTTTTTTATACTCTCCAAGCTCTGATCTTGTTAATATATTAAGAAAACTAGCAACATGAAGAAGCTGTTTAGATCTTCTAAGTGGAAGCCTTTCAGAGTGAATGAGAAAATGAGACAAGAATCTATTAATAATACTATTCTGTACTACCAAACCAGTGTGGCAATCCTGTCTCTTTTACGAAGTCAAAATAAGAGAGCTGATAGGAAAACCTTTAAAATTACCATGCCTTAACCCCTCTAAATCTTCACAGTATTTATCCCTGAAATACTTCTGAGAGATAATAATGTGTTCTCATCCCAGTTTGCATAGGAGGAACTAAGACACAAAAACTACAGAGCACAGTTCAGAATGCACTTAGAAATTTAAAAATACAGAAGTCCACAGGAAACTAATCTGCAGGAAAGAACACCACAGTTGATAGGTGAATACTGCGGTGCATTCCGTAGAGGCACCGAGCATCCGTCCGCGGTTTCAGGGGCTGTCCGGGCTGCTCCAAGGCACGGGTAGGCTGGCGAAGTTCCTGTAGGGGTGTAGGGGTTCACCTCGTCCACCGATGGTACAGGCGCGCCAAAGGAGACAGGGCGGAAGGGCTTTCCAGATGGTTTATTCGGCACTGAATTGTGCTGGGGAAGCACTGGCACAGCGTGTTACAGATACATAAATACCGACATGGGGGGGGGAGGGTACAACATTCAATAGGGGAGCACTGCGGGTNCTGGCCATGAAATAGACCGAAACTGGCCAGTGCACACCGCAACAAGTGAACATTGACATCCTCTTTGCCTGTGCACAGGGCAAACACACCAAAGAGAAATCACTCACCCCTGTCAAGCAACATTCCTGTACAGGCTCTATTGAACACTAGCTTTGCACATGGACTATTTGGACTGTTGAGCTTTGCTCTGTTTTCAGGCAGGACTAGGGTTTAGTGTTTCCTCAAATGCTATGTAAGATGGCAAAATCAGTATATGAAGTTAAAAATGTACTATTTTGAGTGGGTTTAATCAGCTTCATGGGGACTGGGAAGAGGCAGTAAATCAAACACCGTGTATTTTCTGATAGATCTCAAGTTCTATGAGTCAGTGAGATACCATATCCTAATCTCACCTTGATAATATTTTTCCTAAATTCTTGACACCTATTATTTCATAATGACACACATTATTTTATAATGAGATGTGAGATGAGAAGCAGGTTGCAAATTAAAATTAGATGTTATGGAGTTCTGTCTAAGAATTTTATGTCCTGTTGCTTGGCCCCAATTGGTCCTAGCACTAAGTAACATTACAGGACATCTTCATGGTTTGTGGCACAGCTCAATCCCATTAAAATGTGTTGTGCACAGTCAGTCCTGTGGGGGATGCTGGGATTCTTCATAAGCAATTCCCTAACTGTGACTAGAAGCAAACATTCCTGTGTCTGCCCAGAAATATTATTTGAGAGTGGGAGAAAATATTTTGGAGTGTCTGGAAGTAGAAACTTCAGACGCTAGGCCTCCTACAACATGCTGGCCGTGGGTTTGAGAGGCAGCACAACTGGTTCCAGCCATAGCCAAGTACAGCAGTTCCCAGGACTGCTCAATGGCTGGAAGCAAAGATCTGTGTTTTCTTAAGGTTTCTGATGCCTTTCTCTCTGTTCATTATCCCATAAGCTTTAACTATCCTGGTGCAGTGACAGGAGACCCCTGTGAGTTTGAAGAAACCTTCAGAAGATCCTGTTGCCCAGGTACATCTGTCTGGAAAACCTTACTATAGTCACAAGTCATAGGGATAAGCCTCTGGGTATGATTTTGGAATAAAAGAAAAAAATAGCTGAAAAGAGATATATTTGAAGTTCTTATTGTGCAACATGATAAACCAATCTATCAGAGGTTCTGTCAGTAGTGGTTGAGGTACCTGAGGGACACACCAAGGGAAACCTGCCAAGTCTTATGATGAACCACCTGAGGTTAGATGCCTCCAGAAGCCTTCCAAATTTTAACCTTTTGCATACAGCAAATGTATGGCCAGGTCAGGGTGGCCCATCTTCATATGAAAGGATTTTGGTCAGTAAACTTCCTTCCAAAAGTCAGAAAGAAATGGGAGAGAGGTTAGCAGAGACTTCAGGAGCAGCAGACATGATAGGAGAAAACAGCACCATTTTCACCTCAGAGACAACGAAATAATGCTTGATTAGTACCTTACTGATAGGACTATACTTTATGACTGATATATCAGAAATAGAATGGAAGAAACCTGAACTAAATAAGATTTCATACCTTTCTTTTACTGCTTACATGCGTTTTTAAAAACTACTATTTATAATACTGGCAGATTACTATAAGGAAAAGTTTCTATTAAAAAATTTAATATTGCTGAACGGTTTTATCCTTTCTGTTCTGAGGTTTATAATTTTTCATTTAATGACCTAGTGTCTTATCTAATTTTTTTGATCTCCAACAATGGTTTATATATACCTATCTTTAAGATTTGACTCCCTCCACAACAGGATATTAAGCACATAAACATGAGTCAATAAGAGAATATTGAGGATGGAGACTTCTGAAAAATCAAGAAGTTTTTACGAGTTCTAAATAAATATGACTGAAAGAGCTACCTTTGAATTCTAAAGCCACAGATTTTTTTATTACATTCCATTGTTGAAAACATCTAGAATTTACTGAGCTAATATATGTCATGCAAAAGATAAACAATGGAGCATATAGCTGCTAAAGTGAAAGTAGGGTCAAAAAATTATTAGTGCATGCTAGTCTTTCAATTCCTAAAACTCTCCTACAGTGGGAAAGCAGGAAAGGAAAATGCCTCTATAGAGATTAAGAGGTCTGTAAACATCCACTGGGGATTAGCTGTTAATATGTGTTAAGAACGAATTCCAAATGCTCAGACTTAAACCCTTTATGTTACAGCAAGCCAAATTGAGGTAGGCTTTGTCAGGGACACTATCTTTTACTTTTTCCGTTAGCAGTCTCCATTTTTCAGGATGTATCAGAAAACATGTATGAGATACAGATATAGATTAGTGTGAAAAGGACAGAAAATACAGGTCATAGAGACAGATCTGTTCAGAGGTTCGTACTTCAATGCCTTGTGTTTGAAATGATAAACTAAAGAAAAGCTAAATGGAATTATTCTGCAAAAATTACCTTTTGAAAAGTAAAAGCTGCTCTTTAGAGCAGGGAATGACAAGGATGAAATTTGAGACTAATGGGTTAACTTCTCAACTCATCTTTCTGTCAAGCCCCTTTCATCACACCACCTTATAAATCAAGTCCAAATGAATCCCTCCCAAGTGAGAGTCTTCTCATGATGTTAAGATTCAGAGACAAATTCCTAAAAGATCTCAGGCTTCATAGGGTTTAATGTACTCATTAAACACTGAAAAAGACTTTAACTTGAACCTTCCAATTGTGAAGATATCACAGTAAAATTTAGATTTTTTAAAATATTTGATATAGCTTCTAGCTAAAAGAGACTACTAGATTAGTTTACTAATCATATATATATATATATATATATATATATTAGTTTACGGAAAGATGCTGTTTCAAAGGAAATGTAATGTGGGATGTAAAATCAAGCTCTTTGGTTTTTTACCTCGTTCACCCTCAAAAGAAATAAAGACTATAGGTTTTCTAGTTGATTTATGATCTTTACAGAATCCACCTCATGCCTTTTAACTTTCAAAGGAAAGCACATAAAAGTGAACTATGCAGTAGACAGTAGGGCTTTAAGAATAGCAATAGGCAGTTTTGTTCAAAATATAATAAGCAAAATTCAGAAGTGATTTGTCATTTTATTTTTTTCAACACAATACTATAAACATGAGTTTGTATGAGAAACAATGAAATCTTGCAAGATAAGGGTTCTTTTACAAGGCAAATGTACCATATCATATTATGATAGTGCTTTAGTTCCTGGAAAGACTTTTTTGGTTGTCTTTGCTTTAAAATTCTCTGAATTTATTAAGCATCTGTCTCGTCCCAATGTAAAAGAAAGGGCTTGGGGAGGATTCTTTTAATAGATTTTTCGTGGTTCCCAGGGTGGCAAGGAGGGACTTTCAGGTGGTGACAGCATGCCTGGGGTCTGTGTGCAGCAGCTGTGGGCAGTGTGTGGGGTGGCGTGGCTGGGTGCAAGTGGCGGCGGCAGGTGGCAGCGAGCCGTGGCGGTGGCGCCTGCATGACTTCTGAAGCGAGCTCAGCGCGGTTTCCAAACAGCGGCAGGCTGCATGCCCAGGGTCGGGACACTGCAGCTGCGGGCAGCGTGGCTGGGTGCAAGCGGCGGCGGGATGCGACGGCTGGCTAGCCGTGGTTGGAGTGCAGGGAACACGGCGGGCGAGGTCGGCTGTCACAGCTAGGTCTGAGAAACTCTGCAGCGGCTGGCTCCGGCGGCCCGTGTGGCTGGGTGCAGGTCATTGCGACGACAAACTGGCTCGTAGACAACGACGGAGTAGGCAAAGCAAGTGCGGAGAGGGAAGTGGGACCGCAGGGAGGAAAAGGCAGCGGAAGGGAGGAGGGCCAAGCTGACGTTCTCGGCCAGCCCTGACTTCCTCCAAGAAACGCAAAGCAAAATGGGCCCCGATGTGTTACGGTGAACTGCTTTTTAAGGGTTAAGGCTCCTCCCACACCCCAACTTTGGCGTGCATTTTTTCACGGACTTTCGTTCGTGCGCATGTGGGGGTGGCCGGCAGTCAATCATGGAAGTTTTCCCTGCCTGACTGGCTGTTTGTTGAAGCTCCAGAGACAGGGCTCTCAACAAGGGTATAGCCCCCAGGGTAATCTTTTACTTCATACAGAACATATGTTGAGGTATAAACAAAACTCAAACTGGTCCTTCTCAGTATCAAAGTTCTTTTACAGGAAAATCACTCATTCTGTCAGAGAAATCAAAAACTCAGCGAAGTCTATGTCATCTGAGCATGAGATAGGAATCATAGTGTAATTAGAACTATTAATTTAGTCGTCTAACAAAGCCAGAAGAGGCAGAATATTCTTTTCTAACTTTTCTTTTTCTATTTTTGACACCACTTCCCACAGAAGTAACACACTAACTCCATTATGAAAAGAATACACATAACAGAGTTTTGATCATAACTGAAAACACTGAGTACCAATTACTAGAAAAAAATATTTTCTGGTCTCTGACTAGAGAAGTCTAGTGAATTAAACACTTGCCACATTTCACACTAATACAGAAAGATTGATTTCTTTCAGATAGCTATTTAGTCATAATCATAGCAGGTCAGATATTGGGTACCAGATGTATTCAAAGGCTCTTGGCTATGGAATGTAAGCCTTTGGATTTGGCTCTGACTCTGAATGCAGTAGCTGTTTCAGAGCCTTCTTGCTTTCCTCTTGCTCATTTCTAGACTGTTCCCAACCTCTAACACTTGCTGACACTAGGTCAGATATCATGCTTCCTGTTTCACAAATGTTTTGTTTCAGCTTCTTTATAACATATTGCATTTAGATAATATCAAAATAGCTGTTGAACTTTCAAGGCCGCTAATTTGGGCATGGGCATACTTAGAAGAAAACAGAAGCAACTCTGAGAAGAACCATACAGATTATTTATAATCTTGTGATAATGGAAAGAACTCAGAAGTTCTCCCTTTATGAAAGAAATACGAAAAGGATACATATGCATTGGTAAGGAGAAAGGAGTTGTAAATATTATATTGCATGGTCATACAGATTTATCTATGCTGTTTCTACTCTGATAAATATGGAGATTATTGTCTTCAGAGGATGACCAAGTCATGGAATACTTAAACAAAATGTATGTACAGAAGGCAATGGAGACTAATAGAAGCTGGCTGAGGTCATTGCCAGGCTACTCTTGAATACCTTTAAATGCTCATAGTGTCTGGGAAAAGTACACAAAGACTAGAAGAGAACAAATATCACTCCTATATTCAAGAAGCATAGAAAGAAGATTTAGGGAACTACAGTCCAGTCAGCATTGCCTTAGTTACTCAGAAGGTGATGGAGAAAAACTTCCTGTAAAGTTTTTCCAAACACATGAAGGTCAAGGAGCTAGCTAGGAATAATTAGCATGGATTTTCAAGGGAAATCATGCTGGACCAACTTGACAGATTTCTATGATGATGGGAATAGCTTAGTGGATGAGAGCAGAGCAACAGATATTGTTTACCTTGACTTCAGAAAAGCTTCTGACACTGTCTCACATAGCATCATCCTAGAAAAACTGACAAAGTAAGGTTTAGGAAAGTGAACAGTAGATGGATTAAAAACGAGCTGAATGATTGGTCCCAGAGGACTGTGATCGATGGCACCAAGGCCTGTTGGAGGTAGTTTCTAGCAGTCTATCTCAGAGGTCCATTCTTGCCCTAATATTCTTCAACATCTTTATTAATGATTAAGATAAGGATGAAGTCTCAGCATGTTTGCAGACAATACACAGCTAGGTGGAGTGGTTTATACATGAGATAGTTATGCTGCCATTCAGAGGCAGCTCAATAGGCTGGGTGGGTGTCAGCAAGGGTAAATGCCAAATCCTGCATCTGGGGAAGAAAAAAATGATGCACCAGTTTATACAAGAGAGCAACCCTCTGAAAAACAGACTTGCTAAAAAGGATCGTGGGATTCTAGTGGACAACAGGCCAGCAATGCACCCTCAGAGCAAAGGAGTCCACCAACCTCCTTGGGTGCAGTAGGAGTGTTGCCACCAATTTGAGTGAGGTGATCCTTCTGCTCTATTCAGTGCTAGTGAGACTGCACCTGCAGCATTGTGTTCAGTTCTGGGCTCCCACTACAAAAAAAGATGTAGACTTAACAGAGCAAGTAATGCTCCAGAAAAATTGATTTAGCAACCGAAGCATCTTTCATAAAAGAAAAGGCTGAGGGAGCCCTGACTCTTCAGCCTGGAGAAGGTTCAGGGAGATCTCATCAATGTTATATGTATACCTGAAGGAAGGGAATGAAGAAAAGGGAACCAGACATTTCTCAGTAATGCTTATTGACAGGATACAGGCATAACGCTTCTGTGGGTTCGGCAGGGCTGCTTGGATGCTGCAAAGCCTGCCATTATCCAGCGCTTTGGTCAGATAAGCTTCTTTGGCTGCTGCTATCAGCAGTTTTATCTTATCTTGCTTATCTTTGTACCTAGGTTGTGCCTTGCAGTGAGAGCAGTGAACCTCGATGTAGATTGAAGCACGTAGGAGTAAAGAAATGAGAGAACGGACCCTCGGTAGCTTACCCAGATTTTAATAATGTTCTTTTTCTTCAGGATACATGCTACCAGAGAGACCCCGATGGGGTCTTTACACAGACTTTTATAGGAAAAGGGGAAGGGAGTGGTGATAAGGTGGATCCAAGGTTCTTAACAAATCACAGGTTGATGGGAGATGACAGCTTTCCAATGAGTCTTGGGCAAGGGTGGAACATATTTGCATTAACATATAAACATTACAGAACAGCAGAACTTTCTGGCAACTCTGGAATAGTAAAACAGTATGATGAATATTAAAATAACAGAGGTGGAACTGAGTCTATGACTGGGTTAGAACGTGGCAGCTAGGGGATTTCCCCCTAGCCCACTGCCACACAGGCAATGGACACCAATTAAAATACACAAAATTTCATCTGAACATAAGAAAAGGTTTTTTTTTTTTTTTTACTTTTGTGAGGGTGGTCAAACATTCCAAACAGGATGTAAAATCTCCATCCCTGAAGGAAGTAAAAAACTTAACTGGACGTGGTCCCAAACAACCTGCTCTAGCAGGACTCTGCTTTGAATAAGAAGAGACAGACTAGATGAATTTAACTAAATTCACCTAAAGTGACTAAAGTCACCTCCAAACTAAAAAATATTGTGATTACTATATTTTTCTCTAATATATACATTTTTATTTACATATTTGTTTTCTTGTTTGGTTTTTTATTTAATTCAGTGAAAAGCAAAAAAAGTCAGTCAGAAAAAATATATTTGAAGATGTGCAAAGGAAGACAGAAGAAAGAAATGAAATTTAATAGATAAGAAGCAGCAGTAGGCATAATGATAATTTAAATATTGCAATTACAAGACTGTTACATGAATAAAAATGATGGGCTTAATGTTAACTGTTTTTCTGGTTTTCACTGAGGGAGTTAGAGAGAATGTGGTAGCACTCAGAGCTCTGCTGCTGTGAAGGAATGCAGCGTATGGTGTCAGGTGAACAGAGCAGCAAAAGTCTCACAAGGTTTACTGCAGAGCTGTGAAATCTGTCAGTTTTGTCCTTCAGAGAAACTGGAGCTTTTAAACTCTGCCCTCTAAAGCTGGATAATCTGGCACAATAAAAACTCCATAAGACCCAACCACTAACTGCTTATAGGTTTGAAGAAAGAGCCAGAAAAAGGAAAGCAGAGGCAGTAGCCACCTGTCTTTTCAGTCCCATTACAAATGGTTTGTTTCTGCAGCTGGTCCTGTAACCTGCAAACAAGGTTTGACTGGCTTGGAATACAAGGGGGGAGCACTGGATATTTTCTACTTAGATTTCAGTAAAGCCTGTGACACTGATTTCCACAAGACTTCCATGGGCAAACTGACTGCTTGTGGGCTGGATGAGAAGACGGTGAGGTGGGATAGAAAACAACTGAGCGGCCAGGCCTAGTGGGTGGTAAGGAGTCTAGTTGGAGGCAAGTGACTAGTGTTGTGCCCTAGGGATACCAATACCAGCTCCAGTCCTGTGTACATCTTTAATGATGTGGATGATGAAATAGGGTAAACCTCAGCAAGTTTGCTGATGAAAAAAACCTGAGAGTGGTTTATACCGTAGAGGGTATAAACTGCCATACAGAGGCTGCCACAGAGAGGCGGCCATACAGAGGAACCTCAACAGTATGAAGAAATGGGTTGAGGCTCATGAAGTTCAACAAGTAGAAGAACAAAATCTTGCACTTGGGGAGGGAAAGCTCCATGCATCAGTGCACACTGGGGGCTGACCTGGTGGAAAGTGACTTGACAGAAAATAACCTGTATGTCTCAGTGGACACCGGGTTAAACAGGAGCCAGCAATATGCATTGCTGAAAAGAATTTCAATGATATCCCAGGTTGCATTAATCAAAGTACTGCCAGCAGAAGGGGGGAGATGATCCTTCCCATTTATTCAGCACTGGTGAGGCCACACTTGGAGTCCCATGTCCGGTCTTGGGCTCCTCAGTACAGAAGAGACATGGAAATTCTGGTGTGAGTACAATGAAGGGTACAATAGTAGCTCACATATAAGAAAACTCTGAGGGGGTTGGGACTTTTCAGCCTAGAGAAGTGAATTTTCAGTGGGATATTATCAATATTTGTAAATACCTGAATACAGGATGAAAACACAACAGTCAGGCTCTCTTTAGTGGTGCCCAGTGACAGAACCAGAGGCAATGGTCCCAAACTGAAAGACACGAGGTTCCTGCTGAACACCAGAAAACACATTTTACTGTGATAGACACATGAATTCTGGCACAGGTTTTGCAGAGACATATGGAGTTTTCCTAGTTGGAGATATTGAAAATCTGTCTGGACACGGTCTTGAGCACTCAGCCCTTGGTGGCCCTGCTTGAACAGGAGAGTTGGACCAGCTGACCTCTGGAGGTCCTTTCAAACTTCAGCCTTTCATTGACTCTGTGAAGGTTCTCTACCTTGTTCAGACAAATGCACTGCAACAGCCTAACACACTCTTACTCTAAATCAGATTCAAACAAATGTAGTCTATAAAAGTGCACTATCTACATTAGATTAGACCATATAATAAAGAACAAACCCAGCATTTTTTTTGGTACACTATTACGTGATCAACTGTTAAAAAATAATTATGAAATGTATCACATCATGGGAGAAGACATCTTTGAACATGGTCGTCATCATCATCATCATTTACTGGTTAATAATAACAATAAGAGATTTTGTGAAAAAGTGGTGTTAGGAAACCTACAGTTACAGGCCTCAGAAACTATGATTCTGGTAACAGTTCATGAACAATCAGTTTAAATCTGGACGTCTGCTGAGTTCTACCATATATTTGTTCCCTTGTTACCCATTATTCAACACCAACCATGTATATAAATACAAAAGAATGTAAGAACAGCTGTACTAGATGAAGCTGAAGGCCCACTCAGCCAAGTATAACATATCCAGCCGCAGCTTAGAACAGGTAGTTAGAGAAACAGTGAAAGGAGCAGGGCAAATGTTAAATGACTGTTTTCCTCACTTTACTTTCTGCAATCAGTGTCGTAGGAACTTCACAAGACCAAAGTTTCATCTGGATGTTAATGTGTTATCTACAGACTGATCTCTCAGCTATTTTTTTATCTCCCTATTGAACTCCAGAATATTTTCTATTTCTCTGGAAAGTAAATGTTATAATTAAATTGCAGGGTTTTGCAGAAAGTGTTTCTAAGCATTCTGACAAAAAATTCTACACAGCATTCCTAGTTCTGCAGTTATCAGAAATTCAAAATGGTTATTTCCAAATCATCTCAGTGCCATTATTGATTAGATTATCTCTACTCTTTTCATTTACCTTCTTCAGAGGATGAGCAATTGTAATACCAGCTTTTTCTTCAAATGGAATCTGTTCCACACTCCAGATGTTCTTTACTGCATTTTGTACAAGTTTTAGTTCCAGATGAACTAAAAATGAGCTGACAGAAACCGCATGAAATATGTAAGGTGCAGATCCATGACTAGATATAGTTTCCTCTTGTTTTTTTTCTTCAGCTCTTTACTTTAGATTATTTCACTGAATTTTATGTGAGAATTTTAACCATCTTTATGTTGTGTGGCCTTCTCTATGATTAAATATAATACACTTACAAAACTTAGTTACCCTAACAGAAGATTTGCGCTAACTTTTGATACACATCAATCAAGCTCTACCAGTAATCTTGGCAGTCAATTTTGCAAAAGCTCAGCAATTTTCAAGTGGGCCAGCCCTGATTGTCTGTTTGGCAGACAACCTGTCACCTAATAAACACTAGCTGACTGAGGCAACACTTTCAATGAACTCACCACTCACTTTACTAGTTCATTCAGCTATTGGTAGGTTAAAATAGCTAGACAAGTACATTTTCACAATGAGAATTTATCACGATTTTGGTTAAAAATGATAGTCTAAAGAGCAAATTCGGTGACACTGAGTCAGCAGTCACTAGGTGTATGATTTTAATACATAAAAGTACAGGTGGTACTAAATTTGTGAAGAATCTAAATATGAAAAGCTACAAATAAACAAAGCTATTTAAATCTTATGTGTAATTGCAGTGGAGTCTGGGTCCTTGTGCTCTTTCTCAGCTTCAGTGTGGTTTCTTTCTGTTACTAGATGAGCCCGTTCTTCCATTTTTATTTCCAGTCCCATACCCTCATCTTTTCTTCTATATAGGTTCCCATTTGCTAGGTAAAATCAATATCTGATGTCCAGTCAGAGGTTCTGTCATGTCCAACACAATACCAACTTTCTCACTTTTTGCATTTAACTTTCACTTGAGACTTCTTCCTGTTTTTTTCATCTTTCAGGCTGCCTTACTGGGGTCTATATTAATACCATAATAAATTAAATATAAGTTATATATTCTATACATAACTTATTACAATTACAACTTTTGTTCCTAATTTCTTGTCTGGCAGCTAATAAAGTGTCAATTCTAGGATCCCAGATTTCCCTTATTCTGTTCAATGTTAGGCAAATGAAAAGAGTATAGTAGCCACTTAGAAAACCAAGTGGGAGGAGAAAAAAGAATCTGTGACTGACAAAAATATATATTACTAAATTCTTGAGAGTTCATTATACATTATTACCCTGCAAGATGAATAATAATTTTGAAGGCTTTTAAGCCAAGTATTAAAATAGTCCATGTAAATACCTGTAAAATAAAGTCAGAAAGAGTACATATTGAAAGCATTAAGGCTCATGAAAACCTTGCTGATCTGTTGCTATGTGATTTTTTTTTTTCTATGAAGTCTGCAGAACCTCTTTTTTAAATTTGATTTTATGGGTAAAGGCAGACAAAATCTTGGATAGGCTCACAACTGTAAGACAGGATTAAAATAATTTTTAAAAGGTTGGATAAAGTATTAAAATGGAAAAGGAAAAGAAAACACAGATAATTCCCAGGATACTTTGGATAGTATTCTTGCTCTCAGGTTTTTAGAAGAATATTTATTCAGTAGTCAGAATTTGTGTACATTAAAAATCTAAAGCTGACAAACAACTCCAATTACAGGGCTACATACAAATGCACTATGACTGTTTCTGGATGGAAGAAACAAAATTCTCCAACTTATACGGATATTTCCAGAAACCAGTGTGGGAGAAGCTTTTGATTTTCTGTTCTGCAGCTTTATAAATGTGTTATTTGCTATTGAGCTTTCTCTAATCTTATTGTTAATAAGATTACCAGTGCAAAGCAATC
Organism: Pomatostomus ruficeps; assembly: GCA_013400735.1. Taxonomy (NCBI): domain Eukaryota; kingdom Metazoa; phylum Chordata; class Aves; order Passeriformes; family Timaliidae; genus Pomatostomus; species Pomatostomus ruficeps. The sequence continues at coordinate 1,765 of VYZT01006716.1, read as the reverse complement.
AGTTAAGTCAGACTTGCATTTGCTCTGTAAGGCAGTAGAGGAAATTCATCAGGGTATCCACACACATACATTGCACTATTTACACTGGCACCGTGATGAATTCCTGCATCAGGACCATCGATTGTTTACTAACATGGATACCACAGGATCCTGGATAGGAGCTCCATAATCTCTCCTCAGGTACATGATTAAGTAGCAAATGACACCCACCAGCATCTGGTGAGCTGTCAGGTGCCAGAAGGTGTTTGTAGTGGTAATTTGGCCATCTGCAATCTGTGTTGTCAGTGCATTGTAAGTTATCACTGTCTTAGGCAATATTAACTTGCAATGTTCTTCTGACATGTCTTCAGTGGGTTGTGAAGCAGACATATGGTACAAAACACTTCCTTAGGTAGCTCCTCCCACCTTTCCAATAGCAATGACTTCTGTTGCTTATCAGTGAGAGTACTGTGGATTGTGCTTAAGATTTCTCTTCATGGTATTTTAATATTAATACTGTTGAGGTATTTTTATCCTGTTTTAGGCATTCTGAATTACTTTTGTGGCACGCTTCTACATTGTGAAGAACACAAGACATAAGAACATATGGCCCACGGTAATGATATATTTTGCAAATTATGTAACAATTATACCTGAAGTTACCAAAAGCAGTTCAAAAGCAATTACCTTATAACTTGATTTCAGGTTCTGTAATAAGACTTTCAGTTTATATGGAAAAATAACCAGATAATTATTTTATGATTATATGGTCATTAAACAATGGCTTAAATAATTAAGATTTAAATTTAACTTTTTTTTTTTAATAAAACAATGCATCTGGCTAACAACTTTTGTGCCAGTGTTAGTTAAAACAGCTAAGATAATTTTTTTTTTTATTTACAGAGCTCACAAAAGGATGCTGACCCACAAGAACTCCTTGGACTCGATGATCTTTGTGGGTCCCTTCTAACTCAGGATATTCTATTATTCTATGAAAAGAAATGTCAGATAATCTCTTGAGTGTAATTATTTTGGACCATTATTGCTATCATTCTTACTGAATCATGTAAAAAATATGGGTTTTGTTAGAGTTTTTCTTCTATTTTTATAATATGTTTTCTCATGGAATGACTATCACACCTAGAAGCCACTTAGAATTTAGAACAAAATAGTGATGATAAGAATCCTCCAACCACTCATTTTCAGTGGAAAAGTTAAGTGGCCATAACTGTGGGCATATTAAGGTAACATTGCAGCTAAAGGAAAAATTACCTGATGGATGCAAATACATTTTTTATTTTTAGACCAACAGCTTCTAACATGGAGAATTAGAATAAGAAGATAGGAGTCTAAATGACTAATATATTGTACATTTATTTAATGGGCACTGAACAGTTCAGGGAATTGTTACTAGTATTCAGGGGCTTTCATCACTGAGTCACTAAACTTGAATCTCGTCCATCTCCGCAATGACTGAAAATAATTATGATTTGATAGTTCTTCAGTGCCCTATGCAAAATGAATTATGTTCTTACTCAGAAACTGATGGTCATTAGTAAAAATTACTACCCACTGGAGAAGAACAAGATAGATAAGTAAAAGTGTGGTAGGAAAGGAGGTTACACAGAATTAAAATTCGTTATCATAGAAAGAGAAGGGGTTACATGAAGTATATCTATTACAGAATATTAAGAATATTAATGCAGACATTATAAAAAGATTTCCTTCTGAAATATTGTATTCAGGCACAATGAAGTGTCTTTTCTTGTATCCTCTCTTCTCTGCA
>VYZT01006713.1:0-46826 GCA_013400735.1 Pomatostomus ruficeps | reverse complement strand
CAGAAACTGATGCACAGGAAGTTCCACCTGAATAGAAGGAAGAACTTCTTTACTGTGTGGGTGACCGAACACTGGAACAGATTGTCCAGAGAGGTTGTGGAGTGTCCTTCACTGGAGATATTCAAGAAGTGTCTGTTCCATGTGCTCTAGGATGACAATTCTTGAGCAGGAGGGTTGGACTGGATGACCCACTGTGGTCCCTTCCAACCTGACCCATTCTGTGATTCTGTGATTTAACTTCTGCCTGCCTTTATGGTTGCTAAATACATTCATTATCTAAAACCAGAGATTAGCAGCTGGAAAAAGGATGCTTTACAAAGTCTACTATGGATGTCCAGTTTACAAATATATTTAATATTACCAGGATGTATACTATACACATTTCTTAAAAAAAGTTTTAAAATTAGAGTTCTTGCAAATATGTTACTGATGTGTCATTGTTAAACAGCTCTGCAGGAGGTGATGATAAATGTCATTTCAGAATAAACATCAGTGATTGCTATTCTAATCATTAAGAAAGAGACAAATATTTATCTATAAAAGTTTAATCACTGAAACTTGAACACAGTATAACATTCTAAGTAAATGGCTATCATAAATAAGTAATAAATAACATTATAATTTAGAGGACCATATTAAACAGAACCAATTAGCACAGAAATGTCTACCCTCTCATCTTAATATATAGTTCTTCGTTATATGACATTTAAAGTTTCTGTAACTTGACTCTCAAGTATAATATGTCATGACCATTCTCATTAAAACCAGCTTCTCTTACAGCACTTACAATGCTGGACTCCTACGGATAACATAATGAGGGTAGAATGCATTTTGATTGAGTTACCACTAGGGAGAAATTTAATTTAATTAAACTGGTCTTCATTAAGGTATTACATTGAAGTAAAGTAATTATAAAAGCATGTACAGTATTAGAGAAATCCTCCTGTTTAAAAGAGGGAGAAGGTTCATTTTAGAATGATCATAATATTAAAAAAATCTTGTTCCAATAATTATGTCAAGACCTCTAAAGCACCATACTTTTTAAAATCTGGTGGTACGTATATATCATTTAAAGCTAATGCTATTCCATCTACTTGTAATTTCTGCCAGTCTTCCTCTGAAAACAAACTTCTGGAGCACCATTCTGCTTTGTACAAACATCTACTAAAACATCAACATAAAAATGTGGATATTGAATATGTTTAGATGCTTAAAAATAGATATAAACACAAGGAAATCTCAGATTTTTGAAGATGAATTGTTTCAGCTTTTCAAAATATACTCCACCACATGTTCTTATAGGACATATTTTTACTTATGCTTTCATTTACCATAAACACAATACCCCTGTGCAGTTGTCACCCAACTAAAGCATGCTTAAAGTGAAGAGTCAGCACATACATGTCAAGAAGTCCATAAGGAGGTTAGGATAGTTTTCAGCTAGAGTACAATGACATTTCTCTTCTTCTTTTTTGTTTGGTTGTTTTTTTCCGTCAATTTCATTCACTGCTGTTGCGTTCTCATTTCTGTGTGTCTTTTTCCACTCGGTTCATTTTACTTTGTTTTGGCATTGTGGCTGTCAGCTTTCTTGGGCAACAGCATAGGCTGGACTTTGGATGCTACATCTGCTCCAAGAGATAACAATGACTTTCCTAAGCAGTTGGTTTAGCTCCTCATCATTATGAAGGCAAGCTGAAGATTGTGGGTCATAGTTGTTTTGCCCACCAGCTCAGGATTCTCAGGTCTCATTGGATTCAGCCTGGAGAACAGGTACAGTAGGCAGCAATTCCATTTTTGAATGGAAGCTGATGTTTTTTCTATTAAATTAATTTTTAATTGGAATGTTCCATATAAATTTATTGCATCCGCTTTCCAACGCAGCATATTACATTGTATTCCAACCTGTTGTGTATAGATCTGGAAATTTCTTTTTTCTTCTTTATCTGCTGTAACAGTTTCATCTTTTTGCACAGCTTAAATATAATCCAAACTTCACAAAATTAAAGGCAAATTGGTACTGCTGATCTTTTTGGTAACTGCATCATGTCAATCCATTCTCTGTCACATATTTGACCTTCCTCTTTAGTCTAATAGGATGGAGCTGGAGATTTTATTATGATTTCATCAAGCAGCAATCATTCAAAATAATACATTTGTCCTTTTGCGGGATTCATTACCTTGAAACCTATTCCCTGTATTTTATATTTTACATAATTTTCAAATTGCCTAAAGGATTTACTGCATTCCCTAAATAAGGTACTTCTAAAATATTTCCTGATTATGGATTTAGACTCTGATCCTTCATTGTCTTACAGTTCCTGCAGTAATATTACATCTCCTGTGTGATTTTGTGAAGACAGGCTGGGTATACAATGTTATCAAATCAGAATATGACCCTAAGGTTTGGGTGGTGAGAATGTGCCTACATATAGCTGCTAAATTCTGACAACAGAGAGGCCGTTGTTGAGCTGATACCAGCTGTTCTCACAGTCACCACTGGGTCATTTTGGGAATTTCTTATGATTGCATCTTTGACAGCAGAGTAAACAATTCCAGGAACTTTCCTGGGCACTGGAACTTAATCGGGTATACTGTTGAATCCTTATGATGGCCTCTGGGGTATTTTCCAGTCATGGCTTTTAGCTTGCACCCTTGCACTTGTTCCACATGCTGTACCATAGGCATAAGGCCCTGACTGCTGGTCCTACCCCTAGGGCTGGTGCTTGTTGTCAGTCACTCAGCTTTTCCTGGTCACTGGGACCCAGTCTGTCATACTCCTGTTCTCATCTGGATATGGGGACAGGCCCTTGCTGGATGGATGGCTGGTGATGGGCCTTGGGGGAGCTCCTCGACTTCTCATTATCTCCCTGGTCTCCTCTGTGGGGGTGCAGATGAGCTTTTACATGTAACTTAGTGATATTTTTGAATGGTAGAGCACTTTTGTTGTGTAAATTGTTTTGGAGACGTATATGCATGCAACATATAAAAGGTTGAAGGGACACACAAATTAATATGATTTTTTTAATATGATATATTGAAATATATTCAATGATATATTCAAATATATTTTTGAATATGATATTGAATATGATATATGACAAATTAGTTTGAATTTGACTTAAACATGTGATCTAATTTACCAATTTTATTTGGTTTTCTGTATTTTGGCTGATGGCATTGCTAGATTCAAAGTACAATCATTGCAAGATGTGAACCTTTCTCCTGAATGTAAAAAATTACTTTGTCAACCCACAGCTATACAGTATGTTTTCACACAGGTTAAAAACCTCATGTCAAGCCTCTGCCAGTGCCAGATTCACAGTGGGGATTTGGTTAAGAGTCTGAAAGTCCTGTATCTGAACTATGTGCCCCATTGGCTTCTCTGTATTAAGAATTATTTGCTTTTGTTTTGTCATTTGAACAACAGAAAAAATATCGTTATTGCATGTGCAGAAATACACACGCAAGCATTTATTCTGTCAAACCAAGACTGCAAATTTCATTTGAACTTTCATAACCTTTCATTTCCTTATCCTTTATTCTTCTTTTCTTTCCTATAAGACTTTCTGGCAGTTTTACTTCTAATGCATATTTCCCAATATCTCTGTTGGTCAACATGAGTGATACGCCAGCAAAGCTTAATTATATAGTTACAGATAGTACATAATGTAGAAGTCAGGATTAAAATCATTATCTGTGAAAAACTAATAGAAACCTCTTATAGGTGCTATTTTAAGATCCTGCTGTGATCACATAGTGTATGAATTTTGTGGCTGAAAAAAATATTAGCTCAAATGATGCAATGTTTTCATACAGACCAAAATAATGTGGGTGGTAATGTAGGTTACTCTGGAGAAAAGTACGTATTGCATTTTCTAGACTGAGACACCTGAGGATCCTTGGTTTAGTACGTTCTTCCTCATTCAGATATTTCCGAGATGTCATGTTCCCATCTTGAACTGCAGGCATTCATGAGAATTCCCACTCTCTTCACACCAAAAATTCCATGTTTTCTCATTTTGCCCTGGTACTTATAACATGTTGTCTGCATTCAAACTAAACTCTGTAGGGAATGTACTGACACATGAGCTGGAAAGGATATAGTGTTAGTTAGCTTCACTAATAGATAAAAAAATTTCTGCCATCAGAGAACTGCTGGTGCTTTGAATGACTTCATTTAATGAACATTTTCAGATGAGTGTATTGCAGTTCCAGTGGAAGAAGTTCTGTGTGACTTGCTGCCACTTGTGATTTTTTTTTTGGGTATTTTGTTGAAATCCAATAAGATTCTGCCTACAGATGTGCACATTTGCTGCAAGTTTAGATCTCATTCACTGCAAGTTTTTAAAATGATCAAAATCTAGTAAAGAAAATACATCTAGACGTATCTCAACTGAACTCTGATGCAAAAGTAATGATAAATATTTTAATAAGTGATGCAATCTATTTTTGCCTGTGAGATGCACAAAGATACAAGATTAAAAATACTGAATATCTATATGGTCTTGTGTAGGACCCAACAAATGCCTGATATTCTGCAAAAGTTTCAGTAACTAGATTTATTACTACATTTTACATGTAATTTAAAGTTGTCATTATCATGAAAGAAAGCTTATTTATGCTTTCATGTTCAGTTTTCATGTAAAGAACCTTAAGACAGTTACCTTCCCTCACAGTACAATAATAAACAGTAGTAAAATGATCCCTTCAATTAGCTCAGAAACATGACAGAAAAAAAAAAAATATGAGAAAGCTTTCAGGGCATTAACCTATCATTAGTATATATTTATGGTTCTCAGCTGTTACTTAAGCTGTATCCTGTCTGTTCTCCTGGCAAAACAGAGCCATGTCCCTTCTTTTTTCCTGTTTCCAGAGGGGTGAAGGTCTCCCTGTGCTACCCTGTTGTTTCTCATGCTAGTACATATTGGAATTGCTTAATCCTTATTTATGAGAATTCTGAAAATGCCTTAGAACAAACCAACCGAACTAAAGAAACAAAGCACAAAATAAGAACCAAAGCACTGGATGCTAACTGAAGTATTTCAATATTGCATGGATCTAAGATATTAAGCCTATGCAAGAAAAGCAATTAGAAGTCTGAAATGAAGGCTGCTCTAGAGTTTTTTAAACTACTATTTCACCTGGTTTCAAGGTACTGACCCTTTGTCATTTTGTAAAAGACTCATATCTGACAAACTCCATTGTATGGTTGGGTATGGTTTTTCTTTGGTTTGGTTTGATTTTTTTTCAGAGTGACATCATATTTTTCTTTGGTTGCTTCAGTGACTTCTTGTTTTCTCTTTCTTGTTGATGCAGTCTGCATTTCGTGTCTCTCAGCTTGCTACTTCAATTAACTTCTCAATGGACCCCCTGGTAATTTGCTTTGTCTCCTGTTTCCTATTTCCCTGCTGTTTTTTATCGTTTTCCTTGTACTTTGGTGATCACTAACCGGCTGCTTAGGCAGTTGTTTAGAGCACTAGTAATTCCCTGCTGATTTTATCACTTATTCTGTACAGACCTTTTCTTAAACATGTGTTTTGTTCTTTATCCAATTTTGATACTGGGTTTCTGTCTGTGGGACTCTATAAACAAAATCCAAAGTTCTCTTCCCGGAAAAGATCAATCTATTTAGAAGAAAATTACTTTTCTTTGAATTTAAAACATTAAAAGTGCTTATATGAGTCAGAACAAATATCCAATTAAAAGAAATAAGACTGACAATTAATTTTTTACTTTTTGGCTGTATTCTTCCTGTGGTTCTTTTTTGTATTTTTTGTCAGTTAATTGTAAATTATGTGAAGTAAGCTAGTAAATAGCACTGTATGACTTACCTGTTTCCTATTCAAGACATGTAAATTATCTGTCCCTGCTTGTAAACCTCACTTAATTCTTTACAACTTCAATACACCATTTGTATTTACACAACTTTTCAGGAAGACTTATAATCTCATGGGAAAATCAGAATAATACTATGCCTAGGTCAGAAACCAGAAGTGAATTGTATGTATGTCACAAATATTTTAGCATAAATTATTAATAATATTATTATAGGGTGGGGTTTTTTTCTAATCAGTTTCAATCTCTCTTTACCAAGATGTACACATTTCAGAAGCAGCTTCTTAGATCCAACTAAGAATTCTTCAAACAAAATAATGCCTGAAAAAATCTGTTAATTGAGCCATAGGAGGTCTTTTTTCCTCATGTTTTCACTAAGATTTAAGCTTGCACACAATCCAGCCAATTCTTATCCACCAAGCAGTCTGTACATCAAATCATGTGTCTCTAGCTTAGAGACAAGGATGCTGTGAGGCGTAGCATCCAGTGCTTTGCACAAGTCCAGATAGATGACATAAGTTGCTCTTACCTTGTCCATCAACACTGAGTACAGAAGGCCACGAAATTTTTCAGGCACAGTTTACCCATAGTGAAGCCATGTTGGTTGTCACCAATCACCTCCTTATTTTCCATGTGCCTGTGTAGGAATGATGTATATTTCACTAGAGATTAGTGTTAACACTTGCATTAGAGAATTCCTTTCCAGAGGACAAAAGTCCTGTATCAAAGTGTGTGTAACTTTCAACTATAACTTTTAGCTATATGGGTATATACATAGAAACAGGTGTATTCAAGAGCCCAACTTCATTTTTCTGGTAAATTACTCTAAAAACTAACAAACTTTATATTTCATTGATGAAAGAATGTTTCATAATTCCACCACAAATCACTCTCTCCCTATTATAGTCAGACATTCAGAAAAAAAAAAATTGGAAACATAATTTAAACACATAAGGTTTACAGAAACACATATTGTGAATAGCAGTGATCTACTTGTCCTGCACAGGATACCGTTCAATGAAACTTTGTATTTACACAGAGACATATGGCAATATAACATTCTATGTAAGAAAAGCAAATTAGGGAGTATATTCTTTCAATATGGGACACATATGAAATAAAAGTCTGCACTGTTTCATACCAAAACATAGAGAATCTGCACTGTATAAGTGAAATCTCACAGATAATAGTTTGATAACTATGAACCTCAAGATTAAATCTCAAGATACTTTAAGGACTTCATCTGACAATATGTTTGTAAGGTGTTAGAAATGTATAATGCTACCATGTTTTTATTGTTGAGATTGATAGGGACTTGGCAAGGTGAAGTGGTTTTTTGACTGCATGAGTCTAGATTGCCAGACCAGATTTAAATAAATAGCAGATGATGGTTATAGAGTTCTATCCCGTGGATTAACTTTTTATCAATGCCAATATGCCCAGTCCCTTTGTGAGGTATTTCCATAAGCTTCTTCCAGAGCAGAAAGAAGTCCTTTCCTGTACTTCATTGTAAATATTGAGAGTGAGCATGAAATCTGAAGTCTGTCAGGGGTAAAAGCAGCTAATAATTTGTGTACTACCCATGTTCTGCATGAGTTTACAATGACAACAGTTTGGATCTGAAAGCCTGTGGTGAACATAAATGGAAGGGATGAGGAAATACATTTAGTGATACAGTCTCCTACCAGGTGAGGATGCTCAAAAGTATGAGGTAGGCAGTTTGCAGAGTTCTCCAGTGTGGTTCTGATGTAGTAGCCTGTCTGAAATTTCAGCTGGATTTTATTGATTGTCAGCCAGTATTCACAAAAATGCCTCTGGATTCTATGATTATGACATAAGAAAGTGACAGTATTTTTTTACTGAAAAATAATAAAGGAACAGCACTGTCACTGGGGAAGGCCACACCTATGGAATGAAAAAAGCTCAGATTGAGCATAAACAGCCAGTTTGGGTTCTGTCGATAGAACAACACATGAAGATGAGAAGCAATTTTGTATGTATTATCAAAGTGACTCCAACAGTTTTAGCAAACAATAATCTTAATTACTCTTGACATCTGTTTTCCAATCTGGAAAATTAAAATATCTATGTATTAAAATCATCTCCCCAAGTTAGTGACATAGAATTTAGTCTGTATTTTTTAATTTAGTATGTAATAATGGCATTTATAAGTACCTGTTGAAAAGAAACATACACAATACTTTTGTATGAAATTAGTATATGTTTGATTAGATACAGTTGCCCCTATTTTCAATGTTATGAATGGTAACAGATATTATTCAAGTACATTTTATTCAAGACAGAAGGCTTTTTGTAGAACTGGATGGGATTTTATGTTTTTCTGTGATAGAAAAATATTTTAAAATCATCAAAAGATAAAAATGGTTTTTTAATTTATTTTTTAGATATCTTGAAAATATTAATCAAATGTGAAATCCAAGATTATGTTAGTTATGTGGCTATTTAATTATTATGCTCATATTAAGAAAAACTTGAGTTGCCACTTGGACTCATTTATTTCCATGTGCAGTTACGAAACCTAGTGCACCAGTGGAAGTTCTGAGTCTAAGCTATCATTGCTGTTGTTTCTTGGTTAAACATACAAAATGAAGAATAGGGAAATTACTCAGAGGTAGTAGAAACTTGAATTATCTTGTCTACACGTGTTGCTACAATATGATCGACATTAGTAACTCAGGTCTAGATACAGCCACAGCAGTAAAACCTCGAGGCTAAGTATGTACTCCTTGTATAATCCAGCAATAGATCAATGCAGCCAGTTTGCATCCATTTCGAACAGATTGTGTATGAGGCTGTGCTCAGCTAAACAGATTTACTGTCAGTTTAGTGCATTTCTGTGCAGATACCCATATATCAATAACGGTCCCTGTCTAAACAAGTAAATGCCAATGTGTTTAAGGTATATTTTCTATCACCTATCAACTATTCCTGTTGTTACTTGTTATACTTCATTGTGATTTAAGCTTGTTTGGGAGTAGGCGCTACACTGTAGCATGCATCTCCGCAACACTGAGGAGTCTCAGAATTCAGACCCACAAAATTACTCAGAGCTCAGTGTGTTGAAATTTATTTTCCTGCCCACATCCTATTTGCACCAGGGAAACATGCTCCTTTTCTTCCTGTAACTGAAATGAATTCTATATCATATGTTTCCTATTTGCATTTGTTCTCCTTGTTCCCCTCTGAGCTTCTCCCAACATCCAAATTTTTTTTGCATGTTAAAAGAGAATACATAGTGGTGAATACTTCAGAGAAGAAGAAGCCACAGTTAATGGGGACTCAAAGATTCCTACAGTTATGACTGCTTGTTTAGTTAGAGTAGGGTTTGAGACTTCATTGTTTGTTTGTTCATCTTGGAGCTATGAAAATGGATATTAGAAGACTAGCTTTGGTATAAATGTCAGCCTGCGCTGAGTGCATTAACACAGCTACAGTCATAATTGTTCAGATTTTACTTTCACAATAAATAATGACAAATTTGGAGTGAATCCTCTAAAAGAAAATGAACTTAATATAGGTTTACACCATTGCTGAAGGTGAGGTTAGAATGCTCATTATATTAGCTAATTAAATCAGGCTGAACATAAAGTAAGTAAGCATGTGGAAAGGGAGAATTACAGAGTTTCTCCACATAGCTTAACTATCTCAAAAAAACGTGTCATAGGACTTATAAATTGCCTTAATGCTGTTGGTGCACTTTACATTGTAACTTTACTGTAGGAAACAGGCTTAAATTTCTGTATGTTTTTCTTTAAAATTAGCCGTGTAAGTATATACTTTGTAATAGTAATATTTGCATTAAAACCTGCTGGTTGCGTAGAACAAATTTCACTCATCATAAAGAGAAAATAAGTGTTAACAGAATTCTGATACAGAGCATCATATAGGATACAAATTGAACTTTAAATTGTACATTTTTTATGGCATGGATTGTAATGCTTTGGGAGTAGAAAAGGATTTTAATAAATACCTGTTCCAGCATGGATTCTAAAAACTTAAACATCAGTTGCACAATGTGTATTTTCTAATTTTGAATTTTGTATATATTAGACTGAACAAATGTTCATAAAGCAGTTTTTAATAGAAAGAAAAATTAGAACAGCAGATGTTGCTAAATCACTTTCTCATACTGAAATATAGGAAAGAGCTAAAAATAGTGATCACAACTGAACTTCACTGTATAGGTATGCCAATGTAACTTGAAAACAGTAGGTTCATGTATTTAATGAATACTGTGGATTAATATAGAAATACTTATAATTGCAGAAATAAATTTATTCTTAAATAAAAATAGGAAAGTTTGAAGTGGTAAGTAATAGAAGTCATATTCAATCTTTAAATTTGCTGTGTTTGTACAACTGTTGCAGAACTGTTGCCAGAAATGCTAAGTTACATTTTAGTCATGATTCTTATGTCTTGTCCTAGAAAATATAGTTTTGTCAAATAATAGCCACTGTCTCCAGAATTGCCAATTTTCCCTTATAGCTGCAAAATAAAAACCTAAGATTCTTACTCTTGTTTCCCAGACTAAGAATTTTGCTGGTTTTCCAATCTAAGTACAGTGTATGTTGCAGGATCTAAAACAGAAGGTGAGGTGCAGGCAGGTGCCACTTCTCTCAAGGAAAACAGACCCAAGGCCTCTAGTATAAAGTAAAATCACAAAATGAGAACTCTTTTTTTTTTTCCCTCTTATTGAGCAAATGTATATGGAAACTTGCAGAACAAAGGCATGATACTCAAATTGTTATTTTATTAAAATGAGAGCAGATGTTTGCATAACCATAAAGAAAGATCAAACTTAGGAACTTAAGAATTCTTTTGTCTGTGAAACAGAACATGCAGAGAAGCTTCTGGTTCTCTCCTCCTTGAGCTTCTACTTCTGTCAAGATATTTTCCTACATGCTCTGAGATAAATCTCATCACTTAACCAATCAGCAACTTGTCTAGCTCAACAGTTAGGATTTTCTGGTTTTTTGTTTTTGTTTTTGTTTTTTAATTTAAAAGCATTTTCTTAAGCACCATCTGCTTTCTCACATAGTCTTGTTACTGTAGGAAAAGACTCTCCTCTTTGGAGATGGTACAAGTACCTCATCAGGACCAAGCTGAGTTGAAGATATATACATCCTTCAACAGCCAAGCTCTTCTTAAAAAGCAACAGCCATTTGAAAACATCTCTTTTTGAGGAGGGATATAGTTCTGGCTCAAATATTGTAACTGGCACAGAGGATATAAGAAAATAAGTATTAAAATATATACTTTTGGAGTTTTGCTCAGATAGTGCTTTGGTGAATGCTGTAGGAGTATCTTTGAGTTTTATCTGAACAAAGCTGAGATAACATATTTAATCTTCCTCCACTACTTATTGCTTTATTATATAGCTAACATCATGTTAATTTTTTCACAGTTTCATGAAAAAATTGTAATCCTACTTACTGGTGGAATATATCCTTTAAAACTCCTGTCAGGTTATTGGTCTGATGAAAAAATCCCAAGTAATCTTTATTTAAATAACCCAGTAGTAATAAGAAGATTTATTACTATTTATCACAAATATTATGTTTATCATTAAATAACCTTAAAATCATTGCAAATTGTATAAATACCTCACAGCAACCTACTGTTGTTATTACAAATCCATTTGACTTGTAGGTCTTTCCTGTGGTTCCAAATACAGATCCGGTGTATATTTTATTAGGATATTTGGAGAAGAATTAATGAATGAGAATGAGACCTTGCGGTAATACCTACCATGCGCAGGTGTAGGTTATGAACCCTTATGAATAAAAATGTGTGAGTAGGAAATTGAAGCAGTGTGGGTTTGTGAGGGAGTAGACTAGGTATGATGGAACAAAGGTGGGTGTTGGGTGGGAAAAGAGGAGTGCCCCAAGAAGTTCATATACCTCGCCTCACAAGCACGGTTCTCAGTGTAATCAGCTTGATCTTCCTTAAGCCCCCCTCATTGTTCTGGAGGCCTTCCTCCACTTCCCTAATTCCCTTTCTTCCCTTTCTACATCTCTTAACCATTTCATTTGTCCTCAGCAACCCTTTTGAGGCTGCTGCCAAACCAGGTTTCCCAAGATCTGTTTACATCTCTTCTCTAAGGCCTTTTCCTCTTCCTCCTTTTGCTTCTATTAGATATCCTTGCTTATCCTTTTATAGTGATTTTTGACTGCAAGGGGTATGACCACAGAGATCAACTTTGAGGCATTTCTGGATCTGGCTATCTTCTAAGTCTCAAAAAAAGAAAGCTTCTTAAAGCACTGATCTAATTTTCCCTTGTGACTCCCAGAGTAATACTTCTATGCTGTTGTTCTGTTGTTTCTCTTAAACTGTCAGCTTGTATTCATGGGGTCATGTGGTCAATTATGTGATTAGGCTGAAAATTAAGTTTAAACAACAACAAAGAAATCTTCTTGAGTGAATCAGCCCCTCAGACACAGACATGCAAGTTCTTACCATGGGAGCAGCTAGAAATTCACAATGAAGAAAAGAAAAAAAGACTGTTTTATACTCAGATAGTGTATTCATAATTTTAAGACAATGAATTTGATTCATTTAGACCCAACAGTTTATTTTAGCCTTGATATTTCCCCATGAGAACTATGCTTAATAAAATGAAGAATCTGGAATTCCCACAGGGCTTCAAACACAAGTATTTGGTAAATATATTAAGCCTTCCTGTCATCTCTAAAAGAGCACACACAGGAGTGTAACCTATTTAACATACAGGAGTGTTTTTTTCTGTTTTTACTAAATTATCTTTGATCAAGAAAGCTTGTCAAGTGAACATTTGTACTTCTATAAGTGACATTTTTCCTAACTTAAATTTTAAATTTGTTGAAAGTAACCTATTTTTGCTGCCTGTTAAGAAGTTCAACCAGGTAAAGAAAAGAAACTCTCTGATGAGAGTATCTTATCTAGAATCCAAGAGAATACTTAAACCAATTTTAAAGAAATAAAAATTACAGAATAGGTACATTTGTGTTGCAGTGTAATCTATGAAAAATCAGCAGAAACGCTTCTGAGACTAATGTGTTAATGTTGTAACTTAGGAAATAAAACTTCATGTCAACATGAAAGACTCAAAAGAATGATCTAAGTAATACATAATTGGTGTCATAGTGCTACTACCAATTGAAAATTATGAGGGAAAACAGGCTTCTGACTAACTCGGCTACAGTTTTGCATTAAATATATTTCTTTCATATTCAGCAGAAAGAATATTATGTAGCTCAGTGTGATCACAGGACTCAATCTAAGCAGTTACATTCTCTATGTACGTATTGGATTTGCATGCCAAGGTTTTGGAAGTGGAGGGCAAGGGAGGTTTCAGGAGTGGCTTCTGTGAGAAACTGCTGGAAGCTTCCCCAATCTTTGATGGGAGCCGATGCCAGCTGGCTCCAAGAGGGACCTGCAGCTGGCCAGGGCAGGGCCCATCACAACAGTAGCAATGCCTGGAGGATTAGATAGTTAAGGGAAAACGTTATTGCTCAGGAGCAAATTGCAGCCAGTGGAGAGAGGTAGAATATGCAAGAGCAGCAGCTCTGCAGACACCAAGGTCAGTGCAGCAGGAGTGGGAGGAGGTGCTGCAGGTGCCAGAGATGAGATTCCCGTGCAACCCGTGGTGAAGACCATGGTGAGGCAGCTGTGCCCCTGCAGCCCGTGGGGGTCCATGGTGGAGCAGAGATCCACCTGCTACCCCCTGGGGTCCCCACAGCAAAGGAGGCTGTGATCCTGTGGGAAGGCTGTGCTGAAGGGGCTCCTTGCAGGACCTTGGGACCTGTGTGGAGAGCAGCCCACAGTGGAGCAGGTTTGCTGGCAGGACTTGTGACCCTGCAGAGGGCCTACGCTGGAGCAGTTAATGAAGAATTGTCCCGTGGGAAGGATTCAGGTCTAATAACCTGATGGAGAACCATCTCCCATGGGAGGGATACTGTGCTGTTGCAAGGGTAGAGTGTGAGGAGTCCTTCCCCTGAGGAGGAAGGAGCAGCAGAGCCAGCTTGTGGTGAACTGACCACAGCCCCCATTCCCTGTTCCCCTGTGCCAGTGGCAGGGAGGTGTTGGAGAAAATTGAGAATCTACCCAAGAAGAAGGGAGGGGTGGAGGGAAGGGGTTTTTAAGATTTAGTTTTATTTCTTATTATCCTAGTCTGATTTGATTGGTAATAAATTAATTTCCCCAAGTCAAGTCTGTTATGCCCATTTTGGTAATCGCTGACTGATCTCTCCCTGTCCTTATTTCAACCCACAAGCTTTTCATTCTGTTTTCTCTTCCCTGCCCAGCTGATAGAGCAGCTTTGGTGGGCTCCTGGTGTCCAGTCAGAGTCAACCCACCACAGAGTAATTATACTGTTTGAACTGGTGATGAGAGCCATACTGAAAACTAAGGCAGGGAACAAATATATATGTTTTCCTGAAGAAACAGATTTTGTGTTGCTGCAATTCATATTAAGAACATCAATCTACCTGGTTTTTAAAGTAGTTGAAATATCTTTATGTTGCTGGAATTAAAATGATGTCATTTATAGATTGAATGTACCTTTGTTCTTTGAGTCTGTCAGCAGCAATGCAGATTTGAGCTGAAAATTGCTTTTTCCATGTTGAAATTTTGCCCATGAATTCACTTTCTGCTTTTATTTCTGATCTTACACTTAACCTTTGAAGCTATTCAATCCAGTCCTGATATCTATGCTCTTATTTTCTGAATCCAGAAGTTTTTTCTGAAATTACACTTAAGTCTTTGAAGAATAATAGTTTTATACGTTCATTTGCTGTTCATCTTACGAATTTTGTCTTCCAATTTCTTTCTAAGAAAACCACATCCAGTGTTAGTTAGATGTTACTAACGGTAAAAATGTATTTGCTTTTGTATTTTTGCATATAATACAGTGGGACACCAGTATAATTTTCTTCTAGGTTAGAAGAGAGATGCAGAAACCTCTGCTATTTGCCTGAAGAGTAGAGTGAGGAGCAGACTCCCTACTTCGCACAGGAACCATGGCAACTGCATTATCCCACCAATATTCCTCCTGTAATAGGTAACTGAAGATTTTATGAAACTGGAAAAGGCTGATGTAAAACTCAGGAGACATCAACTGAAGTGTTCAAGAAAGATTTCAAATCATCACTGGAAATAATGTGATGCATTTTAGAGCACGAAACAATTATTAGTTACCAAAAAAATTTGAAGTGTATACACTGGTAGGATATAAGAAACTGATAATTGTGTTTAGATGATCTATATCCAGAAATGTTTGTTTGTCTTGATTCTATGTAGGCTACTTTAGTATCTCTGATAAATTTCAAATAGATTAAACACATCAGGGTGATTCCTGTCATTCTCACATCCATTGCACTCTATTACAGACATTATCAGACACTTTAACAGATCCATTAGTTTTGAATTTAAATAAGAATCATCAGTTTTTATAGAATCATAGACTATCCTTAGTTGGAAGGGACTCATAAGGATGATTGAGGTCCAATTCATGGCCTTGCATAGGACAGATACAAGTCACACCATGTGCCTGAGAGCGTTGTCCAAACACTCCTTGAACTCTGTCAGGCTTGGTGCTGTGACCACCCCACTAGGGAGTCTGTTCCAGCGCTCAGCCTCTGGGTGAAGAACCTTTCCTTAATATCCAACTTAAACCACCCCTGACACAGCTTCAGGCCATTCCCTCGGGTCCTGTCACTGGACACTACAGAGAAGAGATTAGTGCCTGCCCCTCTGCTTACTCTCATGAGAAAGTTACAGATTCTATTAGGATTTCCCCTCAATCTCCTCTTCTCCAGACTGAACAAGCCAAGTGACCTCAGCTGCTCCTCACATGGCTTCCTCTCTTCACCCTTCACCATCTTCATAATCCTCCTTTGGATGCTCTCTAATGGCTTAATATACTTCTCACATTGTGGCACCCAAAACTGCATCCCGTATTTGAGCAGAGTGGGCCAATCTGCTTTTACTGGCTGGCAGTGCTGTGCTTGATGTCCCCGAGGATGTCCCCCTTCCTGGCTGCCAGGGCACTGCTGACTCAGATTCAATTTACTGTCAACCAGAATGCCCAGGTGCCTTTCCACAGCACTTCTCTCCAGGATCTCCTTCCCTGGTTTGTGTGTACATCCATTCCCCAGTTTGTGCACACCCTTACCCAGAGGCTCTCAGCTGTGCCTTTGCCAACTGTAACCTCCATAAATTCCAGCCCTTCCATTATATACAACACCGCCCCCTCTCTCACCTCCCCTGCCTGTCCCTCCTGAAGGGCCATCCAACATGGCACTCGTGTCACAGGATTCATCCCACCAGGTTTCACTTGTGCCACTGAGTGGGCTCTGGGGCTAGGCCAAAACTTCAAGCGTCTCTTTGTTTGTTCGTCATGATGCTTGCATTAGTATAGAAATATCTTGGTTGAGGTTCTTTCTAGCCAACACCTCCTGGAACAGATTGAAGGATCTCAGTAGAGCTCAGTTCTTCAAATTTTGGTGTGGTCTCCTATTACTTATCACTGGCAAGCCTGATTTTGTCCCTTTCCACCTTTCAGTCTAGTTTAGAGCTCTCTCAATGAGCCCTGCTAATTCCTGAGCTAAAATCCTTTTTCCACTTTAAGACAGGTGGACTCCGTATCTTGCCAGCAGGCTTGGTGTTGTATAAACTGACCCATTAACAAAAACGTAAAATTCTTCTGGCAGTGCCAGTGTTGAAGCCAGATGTTCATCTGCATGATCTTCCTGTTTCTTCCCCCATCATTCCCTGCATCTGGCAGGACAGAAGAGAACACAACTTGTCCTTCACATCCCTTGACCAGTTGTTCCAAGGCCCTGAGGTCCCTCGTAGTTGTTTGCAGCCTTCTTGTTGGGACCTCTTTGCTGCCTACCTGGAAAACCAGCAGAGGGTAATAATCAGTGGGTTCTGTCAGGCTGGGAAGTTTCTTCATTATGTCCCTTACCTGGGCTCCAGGGAGCTAACACACCGCCTGTGTGCTGGGTTCAGCGAGCATATTGGACCTCTCAAAAGGGAATCACCAATAGCTACTACCCTTTTTTATCATTAATTGAGAAGTTCTTGATGACTGGTTCCATCAGTCAATCTCCTCCTAGGAGTCTCCAGTACTTCTTAGTCTTTCCACTTCATCTCAGCTTCACCACTAGGATGAGCAGATCATCAGCCTGATGACACCTCACAGTTGTTGTCCCTGCTGCCCTCTGGGAGCAGCACCAGCCCCTGGCACCCCCTACAGCCTGAGACCTGGACCACTGCATGCTTTTACAGGTGCTCCATCTGGGTCAACAGATCCTTTCTAGTGTGCGCAGAGGAAGGAACTTTTGTCTGAGTGGACAGAGTACCTGAGCTGTCTTGGTGACCACCAGCTGACCCTTCTCGCCCCTTCTGCTCACCCTGCGGCACAAACTGCCACACCCCACTCCCAGTCACTTGCACTCTTTGGAAGCAGTTCTTGCATGGATGTTGGTGGGCTCAGTCCCTGCTGGCACCATTCCCACTGCGTCAAAGCTGCCTCTTGAGTCAGGGTTCCACTGCCTCCCACATGGGATGGGGACTGGGGAACCTCTTTCTGCTCTAGTATCAAGGTCTTGCTGGGTGGGAAAGCTTGCTTCTTCTCAGGGGGATCCTTGACTCCAGAACACTTCTGTCCTTGCAATTTCCCTTGGAGTGTTCACTGATACTTTTTATCAAGATGGCAAACTGTTACCAAGACTGATAATTTTATCTTGCATATGTCTCTTGTCATCTATTAATTCTCCTATGAAGTCATCTCTGAGATTCCTTAATTTCTCTTTTTAATGTTTTGGCAGTTTTTTCACCCTGTGTAGTAGTTCAGTAAATTATCTTACTGTCTTATGCAAAAAAATACAGTCATTTTCTTGTGTCTTTGCCTATAAATTTGTTTGTGCACAGTAAGAATATACTTTAAAGTTTGTGTGGTCTATCTATGACAGTATGCACACTGGAAAACTAGATGCAAATGCTACAAAGCTCATTTTCAGAAGCACCTGAAATGTTCAAGTTTACATAGCATCTGTTCCTTGGGTGAGAAAATATGGACATACAGGTGCTTTCATTTGTTGCCATTTAAATGACTTACATGCACTGGCAGCTTTGTTTTTTCACTTTGATTTTCTTAAGCATATACTTTCTTTACAGTAATTATTCCTCCCTATGTGATAAATATTTAACAAAGTACAAAATTAACATTACATGTGAGAAAAACAAAAATGGATCATATCCAAGTCTTCCGTTATTAAATGCTTTTTAAAAGTCCTTGCTGAGAAGCATAATTGTGCTTTATTTCCAGGCCATTGACTCAACATATAGTTGACAATTGTCAAGACAAAATTAAATGCACTTTTATTTCCAGTAATAATCTTACATTCATAAAAGGTACATGTTCTAGCAAAAACAGTACAGGAAAGTAAATGTTCTTATGGAGTCTGACACCTTCTCTTTGCTAAGTCTATTGGATTCTGCTTTTCTAAATATTGTGTACAAATCAACACAGTAAACATGTTAGTCAAAAATATAAACTGGCTGCTTATTTTTCTCCACAGTCAATCCAGACATAATAGTAGGTCAAGGAAGTCCAAAGTCAAAATGCAAGAACTCACTTCATTAGCTCTGGGCAAAGAGGAAGTTTTGTTAGTTTTCACTAATACACTCAGAGAGACAGTTTTTATACAAAACCAAAATAAAATTATTTTAAGGATGCTGTAAACATTGACTATTGGTGCAAATGCACCACAAAAGTGAAAAAGAATGTACACAAACACGTGACATGCACTTTTATAGATTTTTTTCTGTTTTTAAATCATGGTTTTGTTAGTATGAGAATTAGATGTATAACTCTTTCCCCAGGCAGAGATCAGGCATAGAGTTCCAGGGAAAAATAAAGGTGGTTTTGTGATCTTCTACACTTTACACTTTTAGAGAAAAGCTGCTATAAAATTTACGGGTGTAATATATAAAGCTAAAATTTATAGAGAAAATTTACATGGGTATCTCCATCCATTCATTGATCCACTGTTTATTATTTTTATCCTTTCATTCTTTAACTCAAGTATAACTACACATCTTCCTGGAAGTTACCACTTCACTGATTAAAATACTGCCTTTTTTTTGCATACAGTTTGTAATACTGTTTCTGGAAATAGGAGGTCTCTTGCTATTATTAATATTAATATTAATATTATTTTACACAGCTGTGTAAAATTTCAGATTCCTCCTGATAATGTGTAGGTATTTTTTTTTAATTGTTTCACAGGTTCTGCATTCTTGAGAAATTCAAGTCATATGAAATTAACCTACTGCATTATTTTGATAAACTTTTTCATTCTGCAGTGCACAAAACATGTTTTCAAGAAAATTACAGGGCACAAATTGTAAGTGAACATGAATTCCTAAATCAGCAATTCTTCAGAAATTCAATGCAGTAATTATGTCCATGAGTCTTTTATTGATCTGGTCTTAGTTGTGCTGAGAAATTTCACAGTAGTTCTTGCAGTTAAGACCTTTGCATTTCAGACCCTTGCTGAAATCTTTTTTGCTCTATTTTCTTGATTGACACTTGTACTTCCTGCTCTTTAATACCAGCATTTGCCTGGTGGGTACCTATGTATTCACACAGTAAAGAAGCTAAATTAATTTCCTTATATGAAATTTCACTAGGGCAATGGTTGTTGCCCTGTCAAAACCCCGTGTTTATCTATGAATTTTCTGAACTTCAATAACATGAATAAACCTGATGATGGCATTTTTATTTGTTATGAGTTCCAAAGATTGAATGAGAGAAATCAATTTAGCAACACATTTCAAATGTTTAATCTATATTTATTCTTCCCGAACATTCTGTAGAGGTTTTTTAAACACAGTTCTGAGTTGTCTGTGAAGAGTTTGAAATGCATATGCAGAGAAATGTTTGATATCTAATGTTTTCCTAAGAACTATTTAGAGACTCAAATAGCTGGATTTCAATTTGCACTCAGTTTTGTGGCCAGAAACAAGGGAAGCTATCTTTGTACATTGATCATATTGCCTTCAACCCCAAATTCTCCTTTTGAGTAATTCCTACAGAACTACTTCTGCTTTATTTTTAGCAAAGATTGAATGTGCGTCAGCAGGAAAGTGATGACAGAAGTCTCATTTTCTGCAAGTATAGCCTTCACTTGGCAGCATGCTGAAAGGTGAAGGAATTTGCTTCTTCATCTTCATAAATGTCCATCTATTCCTTCAAAACTTCCAAAACCAATAGCAGATTATTACAGGCATATGTGAATGGCCAACGAGTTTGATTGAAGTGGGAAATAGAGCTATTCTTGCCCAAAACAGCATCCTCATAATTTATTTTAAAATGAGATTAATAGACACAGAAAGCATTTTGCAAGTGCATTAGACTGACAGTATATGCAAATACATTTTGTTGCTTAGATCACCTTGCTGAAATGGCAATTAAGCTTTTTCTTCTGACGTACCTGATATCTGAATGTTTTAGGACAGCTGAAGATGTAAATTAGGGACACAGCCATATATGAATTGCAGATTTCCAATTGCAGATGCTTTTGCCCAAACACAGAATCACATAACAGGAAACAGGTTGGATTTTCTTTTTTTCACAGCTGGCCTGTGAGGCAGCTATCATGCTATGGAACTGAGAAGGAATAGCAAAGCTATCACTTGGAAGGGAAGTTTCTTTTGAGTATGAGAATGTCTCTGGAAATGATAATTGCAATTCTGGCCTTAGATCAGTAAAGCACTTAGAGCAACTAAACTCAAAACTTATGTTTACAGTGAAGTATTTGTTGAGTTGGGGCTTCAGCAGGTGGCACTATTCATTCAGGATAGTTTAGTGGGAAATGACATAGTTTTGAACCTTGTTTTCATTCAGAGAAAATACATAAAGTTCAATGCAGAATCTCAGCTGGTGAAGCTGGCAGAGCACCAATAACTAGGGCTATGGCACAAACTGTCAAAGCGTGTGCTTGGTATTTGATTTTGGAAACTGACTGGATTCCATACTAAAATCAAAGTGCTGAATCTGGAAATCTCATATTGAAACAACCATCCCTGTTAGTTTTAAGGAAAAAACCCCTACATTTTAAAAAGGCAGAGAAACTCCTCTTAATAAAGTATATAATATTTCAGAGTGCATCAATAGAAGAAATATTTTAGTCACTATGGAATTTTCTGTTTAAAGTACCATTAACACTAAATAATTGGGTTTGTGTCCTGGAATTAATGTTATAGCTACTACATTTGTTTTCAAAGCACATGTGTTTATAATAGTTATGTATTTTTATATGTGCTCCTATTATACTAATGTATATCTATCCTTTTTTAAATATCTGTATACTGTAACTTTGAAGTCACTGTTTATATACAACACGCCCTCACTTGTAAAAAATAAATGAAATTTTAAAAATTCACCCAGACATAACAAAGAAGTGTGAAAATATAATTTAAAAAAATAGGTTTGCTTCATTAAAAAGGATTAGGCTTTTAAAAATAATAATAATAATAATAATAATAATAATCATCATCATCATCATCATCATCATCATCATCATCATCATCATCATCACCATCATCTTTGTTGTTATTGCTATTATTATTATTGTTATTATTTTATATAAATATAAAAATCTGGGATTTGGGTGTGCTATTGCACTTCTTGCACTTGTGCCTCTTTTAATAGTAACAATCTCTGCATATATTTAGTAACTCATCTGGAGAAGCAGCTTACAATATATTTCTTCATTTGAGGTAACACAACATGGATCAAAATAGAAGCATTTAATCTGTTGAGCTAATATTGAAATTTTGCACCAGTGCTTTCTAAGTCAGTAATTGCAATCTCTTTGCAAAGTATATGGCCCTGCATTGATTCAGGGCCCATCTCTTGTGTTTGCCTGGCATGTGAGCCTGCTGATGATCACCCTGACAGCTGCAGCAGGTAAAAAGCATTAGAGAATATGTGGTTTCCTCCTGGCTTCTCACTTCTTGATATCTTGATCAGTAGTTTAGATATATGTATTTCTGTACTGTCTTGGGACACAGAGGACTGTTTCAGTTGCAAAGCAGTTTGTTAAAAATGTGCTCTTTTATTATTATTGTTAGACCGATGTGATACCAAATAGAAAAGTTTTTGTTTAAGATACAGTGTGGAGAATAACTCTGGAATTGTATTTAATGCTTGAAATGCAGCATTATAGCATAAAAAGAAAACAGCAAAGTAAGATTCTAAGGATTTTATGCATATTCAGTTCAGCTTTTCAATTCACTATTTGAGGTGAACCATATATGCACAGTTATTACTGTCCAAAAAAGCTTTTCATCTTTTTATTACTTCATTAGCACAATTAGATTAATGTCATCATTCTCACATGAATGGTATATTGTTTATAGCATTATGATAGGGCAGTCACTATTTCCTTGGCAACAGACTCTGCCTACTTATAGACAGGTAAAAGATTTCTGCATTTGCCATGTTTTATATAGCAGCAATGAAATAATTTTAAAGAAATTATCTTTCTAAATTTGTGCCAGAGAATAATAAAAAAAAAAGTTTGTGAATCTAGAAACTAGAATATTCTAGAAGAGAGTTTTAAAGAAGTTAAAGGAAAAAAAGATTGAAGAATTACTACAGCATCTTTAAGAAGCATGCATTGGCACTCTTGTTTTTCAGTCTATTATCAGATATCTTCTGGCCAGGTTTCACTAGGTTTTCTATGCTACATGATTAGAAGCTTTTGAATGGTTTTGAAAGTAATTCTCAGAAGAGTTTCTAATGTGATCTGACCTGTATTGATCTGTGCAAATTCTTCTGTGTTGCTCTTTTAATTTTCCTGAATTTTACTTACTATAGTCAGATCAATAGTGAAATAAGTTAATAAATTAGGATATATTTTAGAAAATAGGATGGTATTATAGCTACAGTTCAAAATATGACAAAGTTCTACCTCTAATATTGAAATTTAAATGACAGATGCTTATAAATAGATTTGTGTGTCTGTTGAAGTATGTTTTAAAAGTAAGTTTTGGATATTTTTCAGCACAGTTGGATTTTCAGACCAAAGTTGTCTTGTCATGAGTGAATAACAAAGGTTCATTCATAAAATTATTTCAATTTATATATTTATATTCAATATTTTATATCAACTAAGTTTACAACCTTATGTGAACGAAGATACTTCATACTGAAATTATATAGAGAAAGAAGTAGTGCTATTTACAGAGTCCAGGAATCATCAATAGTTGAGTACAGTAAGTGACACCTAGACTTCCATACCTACACTTCCACAAAGTAGGTCATTATCTACAGGCGCAGAACTCCTTCTAAATACATAAGGAAAAAATAAGGTTTGAAAAGACTACATGAGTCTAACTTCCTCACAATTGAAACAAAAAGCAATCTATTAAAGAGTTGGTTACTTAGCTAATCTCCTCAAAGAAATGCAACCAGAAAGGGGAAACAAACTGGAAAATAGATTCTTTAAGAGTGGAATTCAGGAATCCCACTGGGATGCCAAATATTGGAGCAAGAGATACCCGATGCAAGTGTTGTAGAAGTGTGATCTTTCAACATTGTATGTAAAAATTTGCTGTTAAACAAACACCTGCATTTGCATTTTGCTTCCGTTTGGCTTATGTTAAAATGATGTCAAGATAAATGGCCATTCTTTCCCCAAGATCAACGATTTGGAGTGAAATTGCCTGGAAAGTGCCATGGAAGCACATATGAACCCAAGATCCCATGGAAAGGCTTACGCTTCTTGCAATACTGATGCTTTCTCTAATACATGGAGGGTTTCTGCATCTTACTGCCATTTTGGTTTTTGCGGTTGGTTTTTTTTTTTATTTTTCTTATGGCAGTGTCTCAGTTTGAGACAAATTTTGGGAGGAGACTCCGAAAGGGTGTCTCCTCTAAAAAGGCAGAATTACAGCCCCTTCCCCCAGCCAAGGTTCGGAATTAAAATCTTGGAGGAACGTGAAAAAGAACTGTTTATTTAACAAGCAAGGTGCATGCAG
Source organism: Pomatostomus ruficeps (assembly GCA_013400735.1). Lineage (NCBI taxonomy): Eukaryota > Metazoa > Chordata > Aves > Passeriformes > Timaliidae > Pomatostomus > Pomatostomus ruficeps. The sequence continues at coordinate 22,937 of VYZT01006713.1, read as the reverse complement.
GCACACAAGAAAACCAAACCAAAACAAAACTTGAATAATATTAGACAGTAAACCTTCTCTGCCGTGGAGAAAGATGGTGGATTTATCAGAGTCTCTCCTTTCTCTAGTATGTCACCCCTCCTGAAGGTTCGGCCCGGCTGGCCCGGGATGTCCGGCAGCTCCTGGTGAGGGTCCCACCGACTGTCTCCCCCGGAGATAGTCTGATTTTTCGGGTAGGAAAAAAACACGCCGAACAGTCCAAAAAAAGAAAAAAAAAAAAACAACAAAAGAAAACTGCAATCCCAGCGGGAAGGGGAAAGGAAAAAAAACCTCTGTCCTAACTCACAGCTGGACAGGCTACAGGAAGGAAAGAAAAAAACTTGCGCTTTATCTCAAAGAGATAAAAACAAACCATGCCAGTTTTTCTCTCTGCGAGCTCAAGGTTACAGGACCCATTCCTGGGCTTAAGCAGATGATCGGAAAAAGAAAGAGAGAAAACAAAAACAAAAACAAAAAACCCCCAAAAAACAAAAAAACCCCACCAGAGCATAAAAATCACCCCAGGACAGGCAGCCTAACTGTTGTGGGAGTTACCATCACCCTGGGCTTTCTGCTTACATAAAATCTCCATGGCGGCAGTGTTCCGTGATAGGGAAGGGGATTGCAGGAAAATTCCCTCTAGTCTGAAATAGAAGGTGCCCTTCCGCTGGACTGCAAGTGTCATCTTCCCAAGCTCTGTTTCCTAAAAATGATGCAGACTTTTTCTCACTAAATATATTTTTTTTTAATAGTGAAAATCACTGGTATTTCTTGCTAGTGTTGCTGCATATATCAGTCATATGTTTTACTATAATTAATTAGAGATACTATGATATGACTTACAGTTATTTCTAGCTAACCATCCTGACACCAAAAACTGCTGTTATATTAACTCTCGAGTATCTCATTGGACTAAAAATATACTCATAAAAGTGAAAAAAAAATTAAATAATAAAAATTATCAATGTAGACTTTAACTGCCTTCTTGCCTTTTTTTTTTTTTTTTTCCCTTTATCTCTTGCTTTCATATCAGTTGTTCAAGACAGGTAAACATCAGGTTTATGTGAAGCGACAACAGAAAAAACAGATTGCAGTTTAATATTGAATGATAAGAAATTTGAAGCTTTTCCTAGGTCAATAACATGCCCAGAACAAGTCATAGTTTCCTTGTCTCTCAATTTAGTTCAGAGTAATGTTACAGCTAGAATGTCTGCCTACCTCTTAGAAGTGCTTTAATGCCAAATAAGAAACTTATAAAATATTCTAATATATTTATATAAAATATATCAAGGTGTATCTTTTGATTTTTTTTTCTGGTTAAAAAATTATAAATTAAACTGCTTTAATATGAATTCTATTTTAAGACTACATAATTAATTTTGGCTGAGGAAGAACATAATACTCTAGATGCACAACGTTTAGGTATCCCTTTAGTGCAATAAGAATTTCTATTATCCTGTCAATCACAGAATTTAAATCAGGATCATGACCTTAGAACTCATTCACTGCATAAATAAACATGTTACCATCATGTACTTTTCTTTTGAGGATGAAATTATTTTTACCTGCTTAAGGACATAGACCTAAAGTCAGCAATCACATTCCTTTCCTCCTAATGTAATTTACTTTTATAAAATCATCTGCTATCCAATCTTAATGCCTGTTGCTAGACATTATAATAGCATTGAAACTTTTGTGAAAATGAACAGTTTGTTTCTCCCAATAAAAAAGTTGCCTTTGTTTTAGATTTTTACTGTTCTGACTTCTAACTTTATTTTATAAAGCTAGACATAATACCTAAAAAGCCCTACTAATATGAATCACAAAACTGTTTTCTTCACTCATATCTAACAGATCAGTGTATTTACTATTTCCATGCAAATATTTAGAAAAACTCAACAGGCACTAGTGTACCGTATTTCTAAAACCATAAGTTTTAGAAAAGAGTTCCCACTACCTACAGTTTTCCCTTTTTCTACATCTTCAGAAGAGTAATATTTCAGCCATGTTAGCTTCCCCCATTAGCTGCCCTCATCCTAGGTGCTGGATAAAAGCAAAATATTTTCCTCTGAACTATCAGTGTCCTTTCCATTGTTTGATATTCTTCTTCTAAATCATGTTCTTTGGAAGGACTTTTGGAGCAAATAGGTTTTTTATCCTCTGTAAGAAATCCACTAAACCTCCTATACTGGTAAGATTTTATGAGATTTCTCTTGACTCCTGATGGTTCTTCAGTTTTGAAGTGTGACATTTGCAGTTGATCTTCTATTCACTCTCATTTCACCTGTATATGGAAGAGAGTTGAAGTAAGGGTAATTGAGGAATCAAAGTGAGAGCAAACAGGCAGGAGAGTATTTTGTTTCAGCCATCCTCCAGTGTTTTGTTGCCCCTCTACCCTTCCCCACACCAATCGTGTCTTCCCCCTCAGTCTATCCAATTTCTCCAGTCCTCCTTTTAAAATACCTTCCTGCTTAAAATACTGATCTTCTCAACAGCTTTCACATGAAAAGTTACATATTAAGGATTTTCTACAGGATGCTAACTGTGTATCTTTACTGGACTGACGTCATGTAAACACTGTTTTGCAAGCCAGCTTGTCCTGTAGTCTTAGCAGCAAGTATTTGGAAGCAGTAGTAACCCACGGTCCACTTCACAAAGGAAGTGTGACTCATTTCTTGAGTCAGTTTCATACATGCTTTTCGATAAATGCCCTGAAAAGGTACGCCATGTCTTAGGCTGGAAAGTCAGTCCTCTATCTAGACAACGCAAAAATCATGACCACTAAAAAAACCCTAAAAACAGGATTATATATAATTATGCAATTTTTGTGCTGTAAACAACAAAGCTTTTTTTTGCAATAATTAATGTTATATCAAAGCATTGCAGGATTATTATTATAATTTTAAAATATATAATATTTAAAGAAGCATCATAATTTAAACTGGAAAGAAAAATTGCTGTGATGCAAAAATCACTTCCAGGATAAACTTATATTGTAAAACATCTTTTGTAAAAACAAACAAACAAACAAACAAAACCAAAACAAAAACAAAAACCCAAAACAAACAAACAAAAAACCCTCAAAAACCCAACAACAACAACAAAAGATATTGCTAACTTTAGTAGTTAACATTCCCAGTAGCTCATCAATTAAATTTTATTCATGACTGCCCCACATATTGATCAAATTTAGCTTAGCTGAGACATTAAACCAATGTCATCTCCCTGTATTTTACTGTTGCTGATATTTCTGTATTAGCATGTGCAAAGATAATGCTTAAGCTGTGTTGAATCAGTACTGTACACTTGCATTAGACAAGTATCTCCACCAGAACTAAACATAAAGGATGTAAGCAACAGTTGTGTTTACTAAATGCATAGTACTTATCTGAAAATAGAGTTTTATTTTTCCTTATAATGTAGTTGCATAAATTGATCAAAAAGAGTGGATAACATTTTTAAAAGATGTCATATCCTGAAAGTAACAGTATCTACTCCTTTTGAAAGTACCAATTGCTGTTTCTGTTGCAGAATTTATTAAACACTTTTTAAAGCTTCTAGTTTGCTGAGAGGAGAAACTTACAGTATAATTAACAGCTTTGGGGGAAAAAAATTACCATCTTTAATTTCTCATGGCCCAGGACATAAAGGTGGCAAACCATTTTTCAATGCTTTTTGTGAAACTGATGTTGCTCTGCCACAAGGCATTTCTTTATCATAACATGAAATTAAAACAGAAGAGGACCTTGTGGACTTAACTATCTAGAAACTTCAATTCATTTTGGAATTGTATTGAGTTGTTAAAAGAGTACAAGTGATCCATTCTTTCTCCAATCATTGCAGTTTTAGGGTGAGCTACTACCTGGCCTCCCGTCCAGCCCCAGCTTGTTAATTGGGCTCCAGAGACTACATCTTATTTGTGGAAAATATAAAAAACAAACAAAAAAAATTATAACAGAACTTGTAAACATTCCCCTCTCATGTAAAGCTTAACTGGATGTTAGCAAAGGGATTCTTCTTTACTATCAGTGGGCAGAAAACTGACAAAGTATTCCCAGCTTTCTTCAGAGCCTTCCCTTCCCTTCCCTCCCTTTGTAACTCTAGGTTATTAAGGAACTGGTTTCTGTGGGAAAAGTACTAGCAATGAACACCTGCCAGAAGGACAATCCCAAATTACCTTGTTAGACTCTAATCTCAACGTAAAATTAATTTAGATCTTGGACACTTAATAAATCTCTCTTTCAGACCATCTGTTCGTTGCTCCCAAACTACTAGGGGTATGCCTGCACTGCAAAAATAGAGGTCCCAAACCATTTAACCTAGAAGAGCTGTAATGAGGAGCTTTAGGCAGAGATGTACACTCCTTTTTCTCAAAAGCTGGTAGAGGAATTTACTGAAAACTCTGCCTGACTGATATCAGCCCAGAAACCAGTTGAAATACATATTCAAATATTTATTGGTTCTTCACTGCCCCGCTCAATGAGGACTAGTTAGTTTTTAAACATCACCACAGTTTTTGATTGCTAGGAAAGCTTTATTATCTCATATGGATTTTAATAATGTTGTGCTAATTGTAACCCCCAGTGCTTTTCCAAACCTTTGCCTTTCCCCATTTCAAAATCACAATGATTTGACTTATGTTGTCATTCTAAGACTAATATTTCAGGAATGAAATTCCTTACCCTGGCTTTTGACAAGAACAGTCCACTGATTATTTCCTATGTATGTATATACTGATATACAAATATTTACATACATATACTCATCTTTTAAATATGAGTACATGTTCAAAAATGGGTGTTAAAATTGTATATGCATTAATGTGCACTTTTTTTATTCTTTCCCTTGTTGAGAGCTCCTTTATCTAAGCGATCTGACCTCTTTCTTTAACTATGGAGAGCAGAAATTGCAGCTACGATGTACCCTGTAATAAATCTCATTTGTGTACTCAGTTCTCTGTGGAAGACAACAATGCATAACTTGGATCTGAACATCCTTAGGGATCCCTGACATTTTTCCCAGGAGGTGTATTGCTATATGACCTACCAGTGTTTGGAGCCCAGACTCAGCATTCATTCTGCAGCCAGATGTACAGAGATTTCTTTGCTATTAATAAAACATGGTTCATAATTTTGTGTTCCATCACTGATACTCTGTGAGAACCATAAGCAAATCTGTTTCATTCTGCATAGTTTGTGCACCAGGTAGCTACTACACCTTGAGAGTGCCATTAGTCTTTTTCCAGTATCTGATGCTCATTTTTTTGGTCTGTGGTTCAAGCTACATGTGGTTCCTCGAAAGCATACCCTTTTTATTAATTTCTTCTAACCCTAGAAGCTATCTGTATCCTGACTATTTTTTGTCATACTGGAATATATGTGTTAACTCAAAAAGAGTGCAAATACTGAGCAACTGTACTGATGCTTATATCGGTACATCTTCACAAACACAAAGTGATTCATACTGGTTTACACAGTTTAGGCATGGTTCTATTATTTTTGCAATCAGGTGATGATTAGCAAGAACTCATCTAGGAAATAATTAATCAATGTTGTGTTGGGAATGAAGCTGAAATGGAAGTTTCTTCTCTCTTACTAGTTTGAAAATACCTGCATGTACTGTTCCACAAATTTCAAAGCTTTGTTCTAATTTTGTTATAGTAGAGAAAAGTGCAAGTTAATTGTAGATGAAAGATTTACTGTTATTATTAAATGCTGTCATGTTGCGGTATGCTGTTGGCCAGGTTTTGTTTTCCTCATGGTCAGGCACTGCTGTCTTCCCCCCCCCCCCCCCCCCAGTATCTGGTTTCTCCCCCTGGGGGGCTCTGAATTTTGCAATCCTATACAAAGTCCGCCAAATTCAAAACCCTCACCCCTACCTCATAGGACGTTTGTACCACCCCCTGCCCCACCCCCTCCTGTTGGTATATATGTAACTGTAACTCTCTGTGCCAGTGCTTCTCTGGCATAACCCCGGTGCCAAATAAACCATCTGAGGAGCCCCTCCGCTTGTCTCTCCTTTCTTGGTGCACCTGTACCATCGGTGGGTTGGGTGAAACCTTGCAGGAACTTCGCCAGCCCTCCCGCACCCGGGGCAGCCCGGCCCGCCCCTGGAACCGCAAGCGGACGCCCGGTGCCTCCGGCGGCATCACGGCACTGTCATTAAAAGATGCCATTTCTCTTTATAAAAGCAGGCTGTATATAATCAGTTTTTTAATTCTGTTAAAGGGTCGCAAGTCAAAATATGTCCTGTTTGCTCTTGGCCTGGTAGTTCATGACACCGGTTTCATATGAAGTGGAAAGGTTTCAAACAAAGTAATGTTTCCAGCTACAAGTTATGGGAACTCAGCTAAAATATCTATATATTTTAACAGTAATTAAGTGAACATCTTTAATATGTTTTAGATATGGTTTTGGTAAGATAAATTGTTTCTTCCAGTATTTCTTGCTATGAAAATAAATAATTTCATATTGACAGAAGACCTATTTCATAGTAGGAAAAAAATGGTTGGGAAACAGCACAAAAAAATTGGGGTTTTTTTCCCTTGCAAAGAAGAGGTGATTGCAAGCTTAAACTAGATAAAAAAATTACATGCTATCATTATTATGGTTGTTTTGTAAGCTGCTAAATATAAATAATGTATAAATATATATATAAATTATGATGCATTTGAAGTGAATGTTTTAAGAGCAAAAAGTAAAAACTACAAGCAATAAAAATATTAAATGCCATTTTAAAGCAATTTTCTTTAATCTTAGTCCACTGAGTTTGGATTTGCTAGTGAAGGATGTTGTTTCCTATGTCAGGTGTGTATTAAAGTATGAATGTTAGCAGTATTTAGATCCTTTGTCAGCATAACTATTAGACATAGAAAATATCCTACTGGGCTCCATGACTGGGACCTACTAGTCATCAGCCTATTTTGGAAAAGAAACTTGTTTTTACAAAGGTTAACCAAGTGTGACTGGGATTCAGTTCAAGCTGGCAATACTCTAAGACACTTCATTTGATTTTGCCCTTCATCAGCTTGTGAGTCCTGTTTAGAAAACAGCAACACATTGCAGAATGATGTAAATGTGGAAACACCAATTTTCAAATAGTAAGTACTCAAATTGACAGTTGCAACAAAGAGCTTCTAAGCAGTACACAGGTGAAATGAATTTAAATGAATTGTTTGGCAAACAATTTTGAATAGGGAACACTTTTGGGAATATCAAACATTTCATGGACAATTGATAAAGAGAAGGAACACGTTCTAACAATTTGAATTGCTTCTGAGCAGATACTTTGAGCCATGAAAAATTTATGTTTGGTATCCTTGTGGACAAAGTGTCTTTTAAGTAAGAATTTCTAGTGTTCCAAAACATAGAAGAATATGCTTGTTTGGTATATAAGACTGTTGTTACTCAGGTTTTGTTTTAAAGTAAAGTTTGCTAGCTTTTCTGTGGCAGTGCTTATGCATCATTCTTTGTGAACATTAACCACATCTATATTTTATTTCTGTTTCATTTGCACTTTTTGACAGCTTGAAAATTTCTACCTTATCTTAAAGTTTCATTTAGGAAATATCTGCAGGCTACAGGCTGATAGTCAGAAATAAGAGGAGCCCTATCATTCTGACCTTATCAGGCTGCAGTGGACAATTTTTCTTCTACCAGCAGTACTTGATTCTTTTAATCTGATGGTTTTTATATTAAAATTTAGCATATCTACTGAAAAAGCAAAGCTGTCTTGAAACAAGACATGTTAAACTAAATAAGAATTTTCTTTTATTGTATATCATGTGTTTAAGGGTTAGCAAGATAATAATTGAGATATCCTCAGCTGCCCTATGGGTACTCTTAAAGAATTTTTAGTTATTGGTATGCCTTTTTCACTCCAGTGATAATAGAGTAATATATGCACTACAAATGAGTCCTTTTCACAGAAGTGTGTGGTGGTGGGTCAATAGAGTGAAATGCATAAAACACCACACATCTCCTTGGATGGAAGGAAAACTGTATGGCAATGACTGTTAACTGAGGTGTACATTTTGCAAGAGCATATTCTCAGTTTAGTGGGTTTATTTCACTTGAAGACTCCAAATAAGCACGGAAGGGTTGTTTTGGGTTTTTTTATTAAATTAAACACGTGTAAACCCATTTAATACAATTTAAAGTGAAAGCAGTAATAACATGAGTTTCTTTATGTACATAATTAATTTCCATTAAATTCGCCACCATCAAAACATTTCAAAGTTCTGTTTGTCAATTTAATTTTTTTTTTCTAACTCATATTTCAGCAAACAGCACATGCTTTGGAAACAACATGAATTCTAACCAGGTGCCTGTGTCAAGGACATGGATATTTCGGATGCAGTTGAATAAGAAGCATGAATGCATCTAAAACGCATTCTGTGTGGCATTTCCTTTATGCCACATGCCTTTATACCCCCTCCTCTGTGGTCGTTAGAAGAAATTGCCAATAAACATTGTCATAGGACTAGAAAGAGGAAGAAAAATGTCATGTTGCTGTTGCATGCTGAAGGTTTTAGTGTGCAACTATAGTTGAAAGCCAAAGAGACTGACTTGTACATTTGAGTCCTTTCTAAGGGTGAGGGAAATTTTGTGTACATGAGAAGCTTGAATATGGATTTTATTGTCAGAAGGATGCCACTGATTTCAGAAAGATCATACTAATAAAAAAGACTGGTTTAAAACATTCTTCCAAAAGATGAAAACATTTTAATATCAAAATTTAGTATCTTTGTGAGATTTGATTTTCTTTGTAGTTTTTGTGTGTTAGTTGTTTTCCACAGTCAACAAAACACTAAGTAGAAAATCCCAAAATGTAATTTTACAAATATAATACTCTAATAAATGTTTACTAGAGAAGAAACTGTTACATCTATCACAGTGAGTACAACAGTGTTTTGTTGAAAAACATAAAAAGAATATAAACTTACTTTTTATCATATTAAACAAACATGTGAATGTATATAGGGCAATATAAAATTTTAAAAATCCTGAAAATTTAATCAATCAAGCTGATAAAGTACAAAGAGTAAAGCAGTGTGACACTTGCAAAATAATTTTTTGTTTCTTCAATACTGAAAAAAGAAGATGTAATTGAATTTTTTCGTACTTTTGTCATTTTTTTTGGCATCCTTCCTGTATGTAACATACAGTGCTTTTTCAATACACTAATGACTTCTAGGACTTTAATTTTGAGGTGCTATTCCATAACATACCTGTAGTTAGTCTGGAAGTACTTCAGCAACCCTTCAGTTCAGGAGAGCTCTGCTTGTAAGTTAGTTCAGTCCTGCATCTGTTGTATACACTGATTTTCTGAATTTCTTACTAGACAAAACTGAAATTTAGTAGGAGAAATATCTTGGTTTGATAGATAATGGAAGGTGTTTTCTAATTGGATTGATATTTTTTAGAATTTTCTGCATAAAAGATTTTTGAATAAATCAGGAAAGGAAAACTTTGTGCTAAAGTAGTGTGTAGGAGCAAGTATTGATAAGACATGTGAATGCAAGTGATGTAGTTTGTCCAGTAATCCATGCTGGACTGCTGATCTGTATTGTATAGCTACATTTAAAAAAATGGTAAAATTCATTTTAAAATGGACAAAACACCTCAAAACTATCACTCATATTCATTTTGATATTCAAGCGGTGATATCATGCCAGGTACAGTGAAGTTAATTTTTAAATACAGGTGATCATTTTTAAAAATAACTAATACCCAGATTAGGAAGAAAGAAACTGAAAGGTTTTTTTACGTAGTTGATCTCCTAAATGTATGTGGCTGTTCTGTAATTTATTTTCCTGAGTAAAATTTTTCCTTTTGCTATCATCATTACTACCTAAGAATACTATCCATGACAAAATTTAGAATTCTGAATTCATTAGCTTACAGGAAGACAGTGGTTCAGGCAGAAAACAATCCTACAGCAACACATAATACATCACAAATATCATGCTTACCTTAATATATTATATATTATCTTAAATTACCTGTTTATCTTAAAACTACTAGAGCTATGCCATATCAGAAAATTATGAATGAAGTTACATTACAGCAATTACTGTAGGATGGTATTAACTTTAAAAATGAACAATCCCCTCCCCCATACCTGTCCTTTCTTAATAGACCCCTTATAATTAAATATATGACTTTAAATGGAATATTAGGCATTTTCACTAGCCAGTTTTCTCAGTGCCAGAACTTTAGTCTTTATAGATAATTTCAACTTCCTCTGGATTTTTTTTCCATATTTCATGCACTACATTATATCTTTTTCTGTTTCAACAGCTTTTTTTATGAGTGCCAATTTTTAATTTAGGTTAGAATAATTCAGTTGCTGAACCAAAGATTTAAGTTCAAGACTTAACATTAGGCAAACTTTATATTAATATTTCTAATAATATTTCTGTCATTCAGAAATATATCAGGTCACCATTATCTGCTGCCCCACAGGTGTAAATTTTACATATTTTACATAAAATTCATGAAAAATTAAGTTAGGGGAAGAACATTCTGCTGTGTGGGACTGTAATATTACACTTGATGTACTATGTGGACTCCCAACAAATAATCAGGTTTTCCATCATAATTAATAAAACTTTTTAAAAAGGGGTGACAAGGAATTGAGATTACAGACATATTTTTCGTATCTTGTATCTATGAAGTTATTTCCAAATAACACAGGGTACAGAGGAACTACAGAAGTTATAGAAGAAACTGGGTGCACTTTGAGCATGTGTTGGTATCGTTGGTTTACTCTGGCTCTGTACACACAGGTGTAAGAGAAGCAGCTGGCTTCAGCCATATGTCTTCCTCTCTTACCCTCCTACCTTCCCCGTATGCACTACAAATCTCACCATCTCTCTGTGCTTTGTGTCTGTTTCTTCTCCACTCTTCCAGCACTCCCATTATCTTGTAGCCCAGTGAAGCTGAAGAGGAACACGGGTGATCCCTAGGGAATGAATACATCACTGAATTTCTCTGGCTCCATTCCTTCTTGTGCCTTTCTACAGGACCCTGCACTAGGGCTGGAAGGGAAGGGAGCCAGGAGAGAAACTGGAACTGTGGAAACCAACTGCTGGTCCCATCCCTGAAATTAGAGACTACATTTGCCATAGATCACATTTCAAAAAGTCTGTGTTTGCAAAAATTATCTGCTAGATTTAAGCTTTTTAGAAAACCTTGCTCCTGGAGAAAACTGCAAACTTCATTTTTCATGTAGTTAATAGAACTAATATATCTTGTGAGCTGTATTCTTTTTGAACATTGTTTATCACTCACCACCTGATTCCACTGATTCAAGTGGATCAACACTGAGAGAATGGAAATCCATCTTTCTTATCAGGAGACAAAGGACATTCATATTGTAGAAGCTGTAATTCTGGATAAACTGCTTAATGTTAGTCTCAGGTGCAGTATTGCCAATCTTTGTGCACTTTTATGATATTTGAAGATCAAAAAGATTATACTCTGGATTACCCATAGATGTTTTCTCATGTAATTGCTTTTGGGGTAGTTGTCATCAATTTTGTAAAGTGATTTAATCCTTCTGCATGGAATAACTGTACAAGATGGAAAACAGCTTAATAGCAATGAGATTACAACTACAAGTGTTGTTCTTAGAATAATAGACTACTCTTGTTATCAAATATGAATGAATGATTGAGACTATCATTGTTTGCATCATCTACCTGGATAGCTTCTCACAAGCCAAACCTTATGATTTGGGAACCCGTGCTTCAGATTATGGCAGTGGCAATATTCTTTCATAATGGTGTGGGTGAGGAAGAGCAAAGCTATGGCCACTCCAATGGCAGCACAAGGCAATCATTCAGAAAACTTCCTTTCAGAAAGAAGCACTCAAATCAACCAAACCAACTGATCTCTGGGTTTCTTGGCTGTTGCATATTCAAATAAAATGTTAATTTCCTATTTTTTTTTTTTTTTCTGTTAAATGACTAATTTAAGCTGAAAGGGCTTTACTGTTCTGAAGGTGTGGTGTGTTGACTCTGGCCTGCAACTAAGAACTCACCAGCTGCTCATTTATTCCAGCAGTTTGTGGAACAGAATTGGAAAAAAATGGCAAAAGTGAGAAAAATTAGTGGGTCAAGATAAATATAATTTAATAAGTGATAGGAAGCAAAGAAGGGGGGAAAAAAGGTGATGCAAAAGCAACTGCTCACCACTTCTGACCTGAAGACCAATGTTTATTTCTGTATCCTCTGCAAAGGGATATTCTGTTAATCAACATGGCATGTTTCATAAATTGTACTTCGAAAGAAAATGTCAGTGCCAACTTGCTCATGAAACTTTAAACTATGTATACAAACCTTCTCTCATAAAATAATAGTAATTTAATTCCCAGTTCCAATGAACTACAAGGTATTTTGATGGTCTCGTTGCTTCTGGCCTATGTACTAAGACCAATAACTTCTAAAAATCTGGCCTATGCTAGGTGCAGTATAGACTGCCATGCTGCCTTTGTATTCACCCTTAAATATGTTGCTGCTTAGAGAATTTAGCATTTAAGATATCAGTAAGTTTCCTTCAGAGTATTAGGCTAATTTTTAACTTCAATTCCAGGGTAAGCTGAAAGCAAAAATAACTTTCAGTGTGGAGATCATATCTGCCCACTGGAAAACATTAAAAATCTTTCAATTTCTGAAAGTTACAATAGCTGACCTTAATATTTCCTCATTTTATGAATTAGAAGACTGTGATTTTACGGTTTTATTTCTACATATTAGCTTTTCTTTTCTTAGAAGATCTTGCAGCCTAAAAAAATGAATTTGTAAGTACTTGTATAGCATTTACTGAATTGTTTGTACTGCCCTGGCTATTGCCCTTTTATTTTAACATGTTATGACTGCTGTGAAATAGATATAAAATAGAGGTTAGATGCTTTTCCAGTTAGTCTACTTTGCCTTCCATAGGCATTCTATCAGTATCAGAGAATGCTGTGAAGGTTACATGAAGCCACAAGAAAGAGTGTGAAATCACATTGAATCAAATTAGTTGAGGCATTAATAGGGTGAGAATGATTAGCTTTATACCCTAGCTGTATTTTGAGAATCATATTAAAACTGATAGGTACTATCACACTAAATCTTTTGAGTGAAGAATTGCACTGTGCAAGAAAATTTCTTGCTAGAATAGCACACTGTATTGCCTCTTAAGCCTCCTGAATCATAAGATAACTTCATGAAGTCATCTCAGTAGCCCAAAATTTTAAGGATGTTAGATTGTCTACTTAAGGTTGAGAGCATTATGAAAGATATTTCCAATGCTACTTTAGCAGGCAGTTCAAGCCTCTCTTATATCTATTTAGAATCCTACACAACAATCCTACACAATTTGAAGAGAACCAGTTTAACCAGGTGGAAGCCAGCCATTTGATAACTCAGCAGTCATAGCAACAGTCTCCCAGGCATGGCAAAGAATTTGTCTTTGTTATCTTGCCTCAAAATACAGCCTAAGAATCATTAGCTGACCTCAGTATCTCTATAAAATAATAAAGAGAGAAATGAAAGATTTTCTGGGTTTTTTTTCCCAAGATCTACAACAGTATTAAAAACAAGTATGTGATACAAGTCCAGATGCAGAACAATTATTTAGGCTGTAATAGTTTGCAATGATAGTAGTCCTTTCTCTTGAATTATTTACATTTTTTTAAAAGAAATATGTGCCATTTACAAATGCTGTAAAAACAACCCATTTAGTATAGGCCTGTTTGTATATATATTTATGCATGGGTATATATGTATGCATATATTTTAATTTATTTTTATTTATTATTTTGTACTTTCATAATATTTTTTCACCAGTTTCCATTTGAAGCAAGTACTTTATCCTCATTAATTTTATGTGTTGAGTGTCCTGTTAGTTGATACCTGTAATTCCTAAGCACAGCACTTTTCAAAAAGATTGATTTTCAGTTCAGACTGGTCATCTACCACTGCTGAAGCAGATGATCATTTTTGAGTCCCAATATGAGCAAAAGGAAGGGAATAACCATAATATATTTTAAGAGGATTTTTTAAAATAGATTTGCTTTAAATTGGGAGTCTCCAAAACAGTGCTTGCTGATATATTACCAAGATGCTTATTCAAGTTACTAAACTTGTTTCTGAAACATTTATGCTAAACAGTATAAACTGTTGTGAATCCTCATCGAATTAAAAAGGAGTTTCTGTGCTTAAAAAAACCACACCTTCTTGTAAGACAGGAATACTTCTAAAGATCATAAAGTTTAATTCGGGTTCTTTAGTTTTATTTGTTTGAATGCACCAAGAATTTTCAATGTTCTAGCAAACTGTGAGCTATAATTTTTTGGGTTTGCGTGGCAAGTATTTGGTAGCGGGGGTGTGACAGGGAGGTGAGGGGGTCTTCTGAGAGAAGCTGCCGGAAGCTTTTCTCGTGTTCAATGGAGACAATGCCAGCCGGCTCCGAGATGGACCCGGACAAAGCAGAGCCCAGCAGCGGCATCAGCATCGTTAGGACCTCTGTGATAACAGACTGAAGGAAGGGAAAAAAGCCCTCTACGATTATAGCTGTGGACAGGAGTGAGAATGTGTGCGAGCAACAGCTTGGCAGACAGCGAGGCCGGTGCAGAAGGAGGGCCAGGAGGTGCTGCAGGAGCCAGAGCCGAGATTCCCCCGCAGCCCTTGGTGAAGACCTTGGGGAGGCAGCTATGCCCCACACTGAAGCAGGGGAGGAGTGTGAGGAGTTCTGCCTCTGAGGAGGAAGGAGCCACAGAGACAACGTGTCATGACTTGGCAGCAACCCCCATTCCCTGTCCCTGGGTGTGGCAGAGCAGGGAGGAGTTGGAGAATTTGGGAGTACAGCTTAGCCTGGGAAGACAGTAGGAGTGGGAGCAAGGGTGATTTTTAATATTTTTGTTTCTCATTATCCTACTTTAATTTGCTTGGTCAAAAATTAAATTAATTTCCCCAAGTCAAGTCAGTTTTGCCCATGACAGTGAGGGCTGAGAGATCTCTCCCCACGCTTATCTTGATTCAGGAGCCTTTCATTTTATAATCTCTCCCCTGTCCAGCTGAGGAGGGGAGTGATAGAGTGGCTTTGGTGGACACCAGGCATCCAGCCAGGGTCAACCCAGCATATAATATTATCATATTATTTTAACAAATTTTTAAAGCAATTTTTAAGTAAACCCCTTTTTTTTCTGATGAGTGAATCATTAATCTTCTGTTATTTACATACCTTACGTTTTCACCAAATCTTAAAGATGTAATTTTAATTTTTACACACTCCATTTCGTTAATAAACTAGCAGCAGAGTTAGCATACTAGAACACTTTAATGTAAAAATTCTATACCTTCATCAAAGTAAGATTAAAAATATCTCCTAGATTAGGAACATCCATCAGTGATTTATTTAAGAATAAGATAAAAAGTGAACAAAAGGCTAAAATATATACCCTGTAAAGCAAAGCAGAAACCTTGTTTTAATAACTAGATATGTACTAACAGGCATTGCTCCAATGAGTGCTTCCTCAAGTTACTACACTTTAACCAAATTTCATTGAAATCATGACTCCATTTCCAAGGTGATCACCAGCTATGGGATGACAACTGTGCTCTGTAAATTTCTCTCTGATACAATAAGGGGTACACGAAAGTTGGTAAATTTCTACATAAAAGAACCAGAGAGCATTCTTTCAAAATCCACAAACTAAAGCTGGAAATGTTCAGAGGTAACTGGATTCCTGTTCGCTGGTGTCATGTAAAGCCCTGAAGTCAGGCTTTTTTCATGGATTTTCTGAATAGGTAGGATTTCAATGAGTTTCGCGTGTTTGGTCTGTACTCTAGCCTGGATTTACAAAAATCCACATACAAGGCAGTTAGAGTCAACGTTTTTTGCTGGAATATCAAGCCATATATGCCTGATTGTGTCTGGAATATCCTGAGTTCTTTGTCCTGCCTGTGTATTTAGCCTGCTGGTCTAGGGAGAGTGATGTGCTAGTGCTTCCAGGGACACTTTTTGTTTAGTCTCAGAATAAATTGTATCAGCACCGTATCTTTTTCTCTATCTTTAGAAAGATCCAGACAGGGTCTTCTTTCACACTGCTGAAACTATATGCTGCTATTCGGGTTTGGGAATGGGGCACTCTGAAGTCTGCAATATCCCTAATGTGTCTTCAGATCGTTGGTTGAATGCTTGAACACGATGAACTGGAACAGCTTGTGGCAATGAGGCTTAACTGAAAGCAGGCCTGCTCCCGTTGAGAAGGCTGTTTGTTTAAGACCGGTTTTGGTGTTACCTTTTGACAAAGGTTAAGCAGCTCCCTGCTAAGAGCGTTGGCTGTTATAGACCACATTGTTTATGAGGTTTATTCTTCCCTTGCTAATACAGCTGCAGAAGAGAACCACCTAGCTGCCTAATTGGACATAAGCATTCTGCTAGAGACACAATAGGAGTACTGTTCCTAGATAATCAGTGAACAGGAATTTAACCCAAAGATATTTAAACAGACATTTTTCCATACACTTAGGAACAGCAGAGAATTTTCTAGTGATTCATATGACTGATACTTTTATTAATTTTATGGATATTTCTATTTTTTAAATACAGTAGATGATGTTTTAACTATACATTTAGAAGGAATGCTGTTGACTTTCTAAAGCACTTTAATATTAGAAAAGCATTAAAATAGCTATCAATAATGATGAAATTTTATGCATCCCTAATGAGTTAATTAGAATGACAGTAATGTTTCAATTTTAATAAGAACTCTGCTGCTGTCAATGAGATGAAAGTATTTGGGCAGATTTTTAGCACCTTACCTTGGTGCCAGTGGACGTAACAACAGAAATTAAGCACATGTAATTAATACCAACAGAAAAAAAATAATTGTTAAAAGAGATAATTGCCATCTGTTCTTGTCATTATTATTAATGTGCATAGAATAGCCTCTATTGCAAAATAGCTTACAACTGTTGTGTTGACAAAACTTGTTTCTTTCAAAGTAGCTGGATTTGCATTAAAGAAGGTAAGGTGAGCAAACAAATTCAAAATGTTAGCACAGCCTAAGAATATTGGTGTATCAGCCAATTTATAATTAGTTGCAGCTTGCAAGGAATGCAGATCTCATGGGAATAAAACCACAATAATACTTGTGGATAAGGTGCTGAACCATTCATGTGTTATACTTTGATATTAACTGTTAGAGTTAATCTGGCAATGTAATTTTGATTTCTTATTTTCTGAGGAAAAATTATGCCTTGTTTCTGTTTCCATAGCTACTAGCATTCAGTTGATGTATTTGCTATGCAAAAATAAGCCTTTTTTCAGTTTTTTAAATTTAGTATACTCTATATTGCAAGATTTTTGAATAATTTTCTTGGCCTAGAAGGAACAATTTAATCCAGTTTAGTAAAATGATACTTTACAACTAGTTTTCATCAGATTCTCTTCTAACATAGTTTCCTAAGGCTTGTTTGTGTTCTCAGGTTATTGCCAGATCCCTACAGTCTCCTGAATATCTTGAAACCTGGTAGCTGCATTCTGCAACTTGGCAGAGAAGTGGAGGTCTGAAGTATTAGGTTCTTATAAGATTCAGGGTTAGGTAAAAGAAGTGTGATTTAGGTAAAAAAAAATAGGTAAAAATAACATGATTTTATTCTTTAGTCTCCATAGTACAGAGGAGGATGTTCTGTGAGCTGAGTCAGAACTCATAGCAGAGCAAGCCAGTTGCGGATGGCCTATGGTTGTAGCTCACAGAACATCTTTTTTCCAGCCTTGAATAACCAAATGCTGCCAGTTCCATGGATTACTGAAGAACATGTGCTGGATTTTTTTCATTGGCACAGGATTCAAATTACATTTCCTCTGAGTTTGTGGAGAAATTAAATATACATTGATATTCAGGGATGTATAGCTTTAATTAATGTTTATACTTAGATTTTCCCATGCTGAAAAAATGTTTGAAACACTTTCTGAACTGAGGCAACAGAAATTTGTCTCTTGAGGCTGTGAACTCTGCAACTTAGCAAATTCATAGAGAAGTTCAGAAAGATATCAGTTTAGGCAGTGAAACTGAGTGCCTTGATGCTATCAAGTATGTTTAAGATTTTAACTCTTCAAATTGTTCATCATTGGGACATTACCATTCATTTCTATATATGGATAATATATGACAGGGGGTTTCTTCTATGATTTTCACAGGGCTCTTCAATTGCTGTTTTTAAGGCATAGTTTGAGAAACATTAAGAAAATTATGGCATGTTAGGTTTAATTAATCTGAAAAGAAATTTAGATTAAAAAATGTTCAGCTCAATATATAGAGGTTGATGACCAGAGAAACTCAGTACTTCTAGAAATACTTTGTCTTCATATAGTAATTTCAACCAAAGAGAGAAAATAGCAAATTTCATGCGAGAAATAATGACATTTCTTAGTTCAGCATTCAGAATCACCGAACATAAATATTTTGCTGATGCTGACAAAGAATTTATGTATTCCTTTTATATTTTTTTAACTTTCAAGGCAAGAGTAATCACTCACAGCAGTTTATAATTCTTATAGCTCTGGTCTTAAGTCTCTTACCAAGAACTTGACTATGATAAAAAAATCTTAGAAAACTTTAGCTTATTCAACAGTTTTGTGGTTTGGATGTCGCCCTGCACTGGAATAAGGGGCTTTTAATTATTTGCAACAACAAATTCATTACTTTAAGAGATCAAAAAATAAATGCTAATGGAATATTTCTGATTAAATTACATGAGTAGATGTCAGTAGACTGACTGGTCTCACTGATCCTAATTATGGTGATATGTGTACAGGTTATCCCCTCTACCACAGGATAACAATTAACCCCACAATTCTGTGCAGTAATTCTGTAATATGATGCTGTACTAGTTTCTTTAAACATAAGACACTACTAAGTAGCTAGACTTTTTAAGTTCATAAATGCACATACTAAAAACAATACACCACGAAATTATCTGAGTTTAAGGCATGGCCGGCACAACTAAGAAGGTATGTGAGTTTAGGGCATATAATACCTTCCTAAAGTCAGAATGTATGTAAAGGGAAATGCCCAGACTTGTGACTTGGAATTCCATTGTGAAGTTGTTGAGTTTTTTTCCTAAAAGCTATGTTCATATAGATAGCGAGTTTCACATTTAACCTCGGTTCGTTGAAGCAATTCTCTGCTTTTGTTTTGAACAGCAGGAATAACACTAGATGATCTTACGAGAGAGTCTTGGTTTGGATGGTCTTACAAGGTCATCTGTTTTTAATTTAAAGAATTATGTCTGTAGATAAGTTCTTATCACTGGGACAAATTCTAAATGAAGAGAGAATTCCTCAATGTTTAGCTTCCTAAAGAATTACAAATGCTAGACCAGATTTACAAAATTCATGATGCCACTTGTTATGAGACCATACCGTTTGTTTCTTATACTTCGTGTAAGTACAAAAAGAATAAATAGACTTGCTTTTGTAATCTAAGCAGTCCCTAGTTTTCTCCAGGAAGCTGTCTTGTTGCTAGATGCCATTGATAAAAATGAAGGAAAAATGATCAAACTTTTTCTGTTTACTAGAACATAAAAAATAATTGAGAACTTCTATTTGTACTCTTGCTCTTGCTATGCTGAACTGATCAATGGGGAAGACACCCAGGAGGAATCATCTCTGAAGAGCACAGCAATTTTGTTTGTTGTCAACTTATGCAAATGTTCATTTTACATTAATTGTCAGTGTTATTCAAGCAGCTTTCAAATTAATGTAGTCAGTAACATTAATGACCTTTAAAAAGCAAAGGAAGAACTAGCACTAGAATATTAAATATAGAAACCTTCTGTATTTGACATCAAACTACAGGTATTTCTAAAATGGTGGGCACTCAGAGAGAGATACTAAATTTGTTAATCAGATATTGAAAAACCATATGTGTGGTAATAAAAACTTCCTTCAGTGACTTTCTCTTTATTCTTCATACATACAAATTAATTTCCCCTGTTAGCTGTGTGCATTGGTACAAACATCTTTTGATCATAATTTCTTATGTGTAGTGTGCAAAAATAGTTTGCAGGTGCTGGACTTAAAATTGTCACTTCAACTACCATTCAGATGGACACAGGAATGCAATTTCATCAGCACTATAAAGCCTTATGCTTCCATTGTCTTTATGCAGCTGTCTCGAGGACCATATGTACATGTAATTATATAGTATTATTAGTATTACACATAATTTTTCTTCCTGTTTTCCTTGTTTTCTTTTTTGAGTATGGCCATTTGTGCTGCAGTCACTTAATTCTTTTCTTTTTGATAGGTCTCTGTACAAACTAAGACCAAATACTATGACTTTTAGAGAGACATGGATAGAGGCAAGATATGATACTGAACCAACATTGGAATATCAGTTACAGAAAAAAAAAATGTAATGACCGATTACTTAGATTTTTGAAACTTATATTTTCTTCATTGTCTTATATTTTTATCATACAGATAGTGATTCCAAAGGCTTCAGAAGGATATAGATAACATAATTACAACACTGTTTCTCTAGTATAGTGGATGGGTCAAATTACAGTGATGGTGAGCATCATCATATTTGGCTTCCTGTGAGATACTTCTTATTCATTCATCATCTCTAACATGTATTTTCTAATTGTTTAAGTGTTTCATGCAATTTTATTAGGCTCTGACTGGGTTATAAAGTTTATGCTCTCAATGATATATGGGTAGATGTTTTCCTGTAAGTCTGATCCTCAACATTTCTATACTATTTTACTGTATGTAAGCTAGAAAAAGAGAACAAAAATAATTATAATAAACATGCCCCCAAAACAAAACCCAACAAATAAAAATTCAAAACCAAACACAAAAAAGCCCATAATAATGTCCAGAAGGGTTATTTTTTCATTGTGTTGAGTAAGGTTTTCTTTTTCCTTGGACCTAGAAGATACAAATTTTTATTTGAGTTGAAAAATTAGGAGATGAGCAAGATGGCAAAACAACTTCAGTGGAAATATTTTCCATTCTCTGGTAACTTTTCTGGTAGTATTAGTGTAAGGGGATGTGTGGCTTTTTTGGGTTTTCTGTGGTTTGAGATGTCAAATAGAAAGGCATTTAATAGTAGTTATTGTATCATATTGTACCGCTGCATGTGTTATGATCATAAGGGTTTTTTCTGAATGGATAGTTGTTTCCCCCTCGAGCTGCAGTATGTGGGAATTGCTTGTCATTCTCTTCATTTTTCTACAATCTAGACAGGTTCAGAAAAGTTCCCTGAAGTTTGTGTAGTATTTAAAAGAAGGCTGCTTGTGCATCTCTAAGAAAAAACAGACAATACTTTGTATGTTATATTTATCATCCTTAAATTTTGTTTTCCTTTTAATATGTAAACCATTTTACAAATGGAATTATCATTTAATTCTTTTGCTTTCCACTTACTACTTCATTTCACTTTTAAGTCGTCAGTGCATTTGGCAATTCTACAGCTAGTTTCTCTGTTTTAGTAATTTATGCAGATTAGAAGCAATGAAGATCTGAAAACTGACTCCCCTGTGGCCCTTTTCAACACTTTACTTGCTAAGCACTTCACTTTAATCAGTTCTTTATCTGTTCCCATGTTTAACCTGAATCTTTCCTGCTTTCAGTTTAAGATGAAGACTGTCATTTGAGACACTATCAAAGACTTCATGTAGATCCAAATTATGGTGCTTGTAGTCCTATTATCAATTGTATTTCTAATCTTCTCAAAAATAAAAGATGACTGGTTGTCAACATTTAAATTTCTTTAAAAGTATTATGAAGGTAAACTGTTTAAAATTATTTACAATT
This sequence comes from Pomatostomus ruficeps, assembly GCA_013400735.1. NCBI lineage: Eukaryota > Metazoa > Chordata > Aves > Passeriformes > Timaliidae > Pomatostomus > Pomatostomus ruficeps. The sequence continues at coordinate 1,098 of VYZT01006713.1, read as the reverse complement.
ATTTAGCTCTCATCATCTTTAAATGAGTTACATGCTGTTCTGTAAACTACAAATTTTTAAGGTCAGTTCTGTCACTTGTTTCCTTTCAATGCCACCATGTGTCACTCAGTGTGTGTGTGTGTGTACTCACACACAAACACCAGCTGTAATGAGGCAGGCAAAGCAGTGAGTAGGAATTATTTTGCAGTTTCAGCATATGCAAAGCAAATTCCTATAGAACTCCTGGGGGCTGCAAGAGAGTTATGTACCTTTGGTCCTAACAGATCAGATGAGACCGACTATGTAGACAGTCAGAGAAATGAATCTCAAAGCTTTTCTGCTCTCCTCACTGCCCATCTTCATGTTAGAGAGGTAATAAGACCACTCCAGATATTAAATACCTTACTGGACTTTGAATGTGAGTGATCTTCTGAGCCTAACACTGATGTCTTATGATTGTAGGTCATAATAATATGACCTATCACTATTCATTAGATTTTTAATTTTCAAAACATATCCTAGAGCTAATAATGTTTATGGTAATATCTTATGTAATATGTGAATTTTTCATTTACAACTGAGAACATTTATGACAGAAAAATTGGAAAGCTGAAGGAAAACCAGAAAAACTTAAAGTAATAGCTAAAATTACATATATGTATTCAAACTTTCCAGTCTAGTGCTTAGTGTCTGATCTATTACAAAAGGATTTTTTTGTTGGCAGCTGCTGAAGCAGGCTCACACTGATTGGTTGTGAGTCGCTTAAGTCAGATTTTCCTACTTAATTCTACCAGAGGTATAAAAAACCTAGTTGGACTTGATGATCTCAAAGGTCTTTTCCAACCTAATTTATCCTGTGATTCTGTGATCAAAATTATAAAGGTTTATTTGAGAATCTAAGGATTAAATTGAAGATAATGGTTATATTTTTCTTACTCTGATTACAAGTAAAATTAAATGGAAGAATGGGCATGTGTTAGGGGTTCAGGATAGACATGTAATTCAGGATATGTTGCCAATTGCATAAATTATTCTGATAGATTCAAAGTTAAAGGAATTTAAAATGCAATGAAATGAGTACAAATTGATTCAATATCTGAAGGGAACCTACAAGAAAGA
>VYZT01006710.1:15267-125666 GCA_013400735.1 Pomatostomus ruficeps | reverse complement strand
CAGAGCTGCTTCCCAGCAGGTCATCCCCAACCTGTGCTGGTACATTAAATTATTCCTTCACAGGTGCAGGACCCTGCATTTGCCTCTGTTGAATTTCAGTTCCTGCTCCCCTGTTTCAGACACCCATCTCACACAGGATTACCTCTCATCCACTTTCTGAGAAAGACAATAAAAGAGATTTCATGTTTAGTTCTTCATCTTGATTTGTAGAGTCAGCTCACTACTCAGTCCAGCAATTGCTTCTTCTGATGCCTTGCTCAGGCAAAAGTCTCTGTCAGGAGTTACAGGTCTACAGGCATCATTTAAATAAATGCACTCTCAAACCACAAGAACCATGTTGCAGTCTTAAATAATGCATTTATCTAAGCAATAAAGCATATAATGTATGTTGACAATTTTCAATGCAAACGTGGGCCTAGCTCCACAAAGACATCTTTTCTTTGTATGATTTATAGCATAAAAATACTCTCTCTTAACATCATCTTATACGACTAATCCTAAAGTGGTCATGTGAAGAAAAATCATCAAGCTGCTGACCATTTTTATTATGTTCCTAAGTTAAAGAACAACCCCACAAAATCAAAATGAGGACAGTTCAAGCCATCAAGTCCTGCTGAACATTTGTAAGAGTAAAGCAATTTGAAACATGCATTGACTCACTAAACCGCTGGTACTAAAGATAAAAATACATTTTCTCCAACTCTAAGTGCATTGGGTTACATTTGGAAAAACTGAGACCAGAATGTCCTTGAAGTAAAATGTGAGACACTCACCACTCCAATTCCAAAACCAGTTCCTGTTTCAGAGGAAAATCAGAGCAGAGACTTGCCTCCAAAATATAGATAATTGTTCTCGGGAATAACTGAAGAAGTGCCCTGCATAGACTGCAAGTCAAAATGAGAAATGCAATTTTAAATTTAGGAGAGACAAGCTCATAAGGGTTTAGATAATATTAGCTTCATGATTCTGCCTCAAATGCTTTTTTCCTGTTTGAGACAATAAACTAACAAGGATTCTAGCCTACACATTAACAACATTATAAACTGCAACAGCAGTTTACATTGTGTTCTTCACCATTTTGCGTGACTGAGAGTCAAAGGTACCAAGACCAGAAGAAAGGGGCTTTGATCTCAGGACTTCTCAGCACACTGACCCATTTCCAGAATACAAAGGATAGCAACATTTCCCACCACCTTGGAGCCGACTTTACACCTCTTCTCTTGTGCATGGAGTTGCCCTCAACTGTCTTGACTCAAGGTTCCTCTCTTGCCTATCAGCCCTTTGCCATTCAAAGAAGTGATATTCTGCACTTCCCTGACACAGTGCTTAACATAACAAACAGCCCATGATGAGCAACACATTGCATTTTCTGTTAGGTATTATCTTGAAATACAGGCGATCTCTAGATTTGGAAAATAATCAATCTAATTCAGCTACTGCCCAAGAAAGAAAATCATTCAGTACCCATCTTTTACTTTCAGTAGCCTCAAAATGCTCCCTGACCACAATCCTCAAAGGATACTGCTACAGACAGATTTCCAGAATGCACACTGGAGAGAAGAAAAGCACACTGCAAAACCCCATGCGTTATTTTTATTATCAGAATTGGTAAAATCTCACTTCCAGTTTTAGTAGCCTGTTAAAGCCATAAAAAACCAGGGAGACAGCTGTGTGTCAGTGCTTGGGCATCAAGTTCACAGTATGGGATATACAAGCAAGCACACTGCTACTCTGGTCTCAAAGCTCACTGCAAGATAGCATCCTAGATGCTTATATGTCAAGCTGCAAATATTTCTTTTACAGCTACCCTGAAGAAGAACTTTTTCTAGTATATTGAACTTTGGGATGAGGCTGCTCCTAAAAATACTGCCTAATGACTTCTTCTAGCACTTTCCTTTAAGCAAAAGTCATTGGGCAAAGAGACAGACACTTTACCAGGCACAATATTGTCTCTTTAAAGGCATGTAGATCTGTTTCCGGATTTTCAATGTGCTTTGTAGATTAAGGACAGAAAATGCCATCTGCTAATCTGCTTTTGCCACACACAAAGAACCACTGCCTGGGCTGCTTCTGATGGTTTGGGGTTACAGCCATTCTCTGCTGCTCAAGAAAAATATGCAATGCACGTCATGAAATCAGTTCCACTGAGTTCTTTGTAGCTTATCCCACAGTGCCACTGTCTGCCACGGGGGTTCCTGCTCATCCACAGCCAGTGCAATGGTTCTCCAGTTACACACGACATGGTAAGCTAACCAGCTGTAATGGTTTGACCAGACACTGGCATTTAGCAATGCCTGCCATGTGCCCAGCTGCCTGCTGTGCTGCCAGAAGCAATTCCCCTTCCTCCTTGGGTTTGTCCTTTGGTGAGAAGGTAGGAAACCTCGGCGCTGGCAGTGCTGTCTGCGGGCAGTCACCCATTTGTGAGGGAGCACACGGACGTACATACAGTTCTGGAAGAACAACACAAGCTTTGACCATGCTGCAGGAGGCTTGAGAGACCCTGGCCTTTGGCACAATTCATGTCAAGAGGACACAGCCAATAAAACAGAAAACACTGCCTTAGGACAGTCAGGGTGAAGCAGCGAGTGGCAGCAGAAGGGACATGAGAGTGATCTCCATTTATTTTATACAAAGAGTTCAAATATTACTCCAAGCCATATTCTGATCTTAGGCCTTCTATTTCTTAATGAGAACTAAATCAAACCACACATCTCAAGCTTCTGGTCATGATCAAGAGGTAAGAGAGGAAGTAAAAATAGAACACAGTTGTGAATACTCCAGAAACTTAACTAGAGCAGCTGCAGCTGAAAATGGGATGGGCAGAGAGGGGGGATGATTTTTCTCATTAGTGACCACCTGAAAACCAGGCCTCTGAGTTATCTCCTGCCGAGTACTGCACATCACTACTTTGAAAATCTTGACCTAAAAAGCAAATGTGTATTTTTAAATAATTAATAGCATTCTCTAAATGGAATTTTCCAGCCCCAAACGAGATGTGCAGCTGAGTTCCCCTGAGAAGAGGTATTTATAATGGAAACATTGACACAACTGAAATGATGATGCACTGAGTAGCATTAAAGCTTAGCACATGCTTAGTCATCTCATTCTTCTTATCAAATTGGACCTGGTCCAACAAAATTCTCCTTGCACTTCGCCTGTTTGCTTGGCCTCAGTTTAAACATCTACACAGCTTACAAAAACCCATTGCCTGGCCAAGTGCTTTCAAAGTCTAAATTAATAAGCCCCACAACTTGATACAGACACAAAGAGCAAGGCCTGCACCCCATGACCTTTACGTATTTAGGGCCAAAATCTGCCCTTTGCCATATATGTATGTATGTATATACACACACACACACTCACATATATAAATACACATTTTTTACAGACCAAAAGCAACACAAACTATGTTTTTGAAGGCCTTGAAAGGTCAGACCCAAACCTGGACAGCGTCATGACTTTTTTCCAGCTCTATGTGTCTCAGTAAGATTTCTCCTCTCTGCATGTTGGAACATGTATAGCCTGGACCTTTACTAATTGAGGTTGCTTTTGAAACTGGATCTCCTACCTAAATTTTATGCTATCTGGGACAAAGCTGGACTAGAACGTCCCTGAAAAGACTCAGGATATGCCATAAAGCTTATAAATCTACTTTTAGGACAGACCAAATGGGCAGAATGACAAAGAAACAGGAAAAATCCAGGGACAAGAAAACTACAGGAAATAGCTGAACAAAACATGTGATTACTTGGTGTAAGATATAGAGATGCATACAAGCGGAACATCTGTGTCCTTGCAGGCAACAGGATGTTTTCACTGATTTCCATCAGATCAGCTCATTCTCTGAATCTTGTCATGACTTAGACACAAGCAAAGAGAAGTCAAGTGGAGCTGGTGATAAAATTTGGACAGCACAAGAGAGAAAATTTCCACCAAAAAAATTACAAACCTTCAGCCAAAAATCAAAATACTCTAAGCCAAACCATTAACAGTATATATACTTCCTGCATTCCAGAACCAGAGGAGATTCCACCTGACATTAGCCATACTCCATCATTAAAACAGGTATCAACTATCCACCAGAGTCATCATCGTGCTCTGAAATAGGGACCAAGGCTTTTGGGTCAGTCTACCTTTGCCATGATGAACCATGTTTTGCTTTTGTTGACAAGAACAAGCACATCCTAAAAAACCCTCTGTGATTCATTTGTCACATCTGAGATAAAATGGTAATAAAAACATTCTCCTTTTGAATTACAGTGTTCAGCATTTCAAAGCCTGAGAGCACAGACTCACTCACTCTGACAGAGACCATGAGTTAAGCTATCGACCCAAAAAACATCACTGGTTTGCAATAACGTATTTGTATAATCTCATACATTGTAACAGTAACTCTTTAAGGTTTATCACACTGGCTGCAGGCAAGAAATTTCTTGAGCGTCAGAGAAATCGTGGAAGATGAATCAGGGAACTTCTACGTCAGCATCATCTTGAATAATAAAATACATGCTGTAATATTTCCCTGTGGTATCCAGGAGCCAGTCAATAAACAGGAAAACAACCCAAACACATTCTTACCTTCCTAACATCAGTCTTTAATGTAACATTTAAATTCTATTAGTGACGCACGTTGCAGATAAGTAAATAAATAAGCAGAGAATTAAAAAAACACAGCCAGGCAGGTTTTACGGTGACGTAAGGCCATGATGTTTTATTCATCTGCTGAGAAGAGAGGAGCTTGCAGCTACCCAGGGAGAGCTCTTTCAGATGCATGGGGAAGGGGAAGAGGAGAAGGACAGGATGCAGCTCAGTGATGCTGTTAAGCAGCAGGGATGCAGGTGGGGAAGAGCAAAAAGATATTCGCCCTAAACATTCAGGTGGCTCCACTGGATGTTTATTAATCACGGCAACAGCTATTTCTTTTTTCAGACAGCAGAAGAGGCAGCTGCTCTGTCAAAAGCAAAAAAAGGGACACTGAGGACACTGCAGGCTGCTGTTTGTGCCCGATGGCAGGCGTGCGGTGTCCCTAAGCTGTGCTGCTGCTCAGGGATCAAATGGGCAGCACTGGGACCAGCTGCCTTTCGGTCTTGTTGGACACACTGCTCTCTGATATGCTTCCCTTCTTATTTGGCCATGGCAGGGTAGAGCAGGATCTAAGCATAGCATTGATTCTGCAATGGATCCTGACAGTGATAACTACAACTGTCTCAAAGGCTGTGGGGTAAGAGAGCTGGATTTACCCTACCTGCACATTATGCATCCTTTCCCATGCCATTTATTTTTACAGAGCCATTTGCCCATACTTTCTCCAAAATACAGATATATCCTTCAAACTGAGGGAAAATCAAGACATTTCCTAGGTTTGTAACATGGGCTTGAGTAGATGTGAGAGCAGCACCCTCCAACCAGACCACTGAAGCAATAAATGGTGTTTGCTGCACCAGGAGATGCAGATTTCTGGGTAACTGCTACCTACATTCCCTATTGGAAAAACACACTTTAATAAACAGAGCATGCTGCAGTGGCAGAAGGCATCACAACTTCTGGGAAGTAACATCATTTCAGAAATGATGGACAACGAAACCTCCCACTGGGCTCAAGAGTAGCTTCTAAGGCTCATCACTTCTGAGAGGCAGGCCATGCTGCAAAAGCAGTAATGGATCTTTGAAGATTCCAGTATTCAAGCCATAAGCTGAAAAATGCAGATAGTAATAACAAAAAGAGAATTAAGCAAGAAAATAATTTCTGTGAAGGACGGGTAATAGAATGCAAAGAGGAGCTCACTGCTGATTACAGCATGAACCAATCTCCCTTGTGAACGAGAGGCAGTAATATCCATAAAATGCAGAAAAAATACCTCTGTTTCAGTTGACCTTATGTTCCACCTCACTGACCTTCCACGTTGTTTACACTGGCCACATACAGGTGTAATTGCTTGCAGGGACTCATCAGCACAATTTAATACAAAAAAAGGAAGAGAACTGGCAGGAAAAAAAGCAAATGGTTGTTCCTCCAGACATGTCTAAAATTCATATCCATGACCTCCCTGCCTGAGCAGCTGTAGGACAAGCTGTAACAGCAGGAGGCCACACACTTTTACAGGAATTCTGCAAACACAGGAACTGGACTCCAGCTGCAACAGCACCTAAGCAGTACTTCAGGGTTTCCTGTGACACCTCAGTGCAGAGAAGAAATCAATCAATCAAGTCCCTACTTCAGCCAAGGCTGGTAGATTCTGCCTTCATGTACCACCAGCAGGACCCAGACAATCTAGCCAGTTACCCAGACATTATGTACCTGTCTCTTCTCTTTTCCACATGGAAAAGACATAGTCTTCTGAGTCACTCCGTGCCCAGAAGCTATTCCATATCTATGGCAATACTTTCATACTTGCTGCCCTTCTCTGAACCTTTTCCAGCTTTAATATATCCTTTAGAAATGACGGGAACAGCACACAGCAATCAAAGCATGTGTGAATCACAGATCTATACAGTAGCATAGTGACATTTTCAATTTTGCTCCCTGTGCCTTTCCCAATCACTGCAAACATTTGATTTGCCTCTTCAAGTGCTGCTGAGATACAAGTATCCCCAAATGAGTGTCCTGGAAAGTTTTATTCTATGCCACCCTTAATAGAGTTCACCACAGGCAACTGCAGAAGAAGAATGTTATTATTTCAAAATACTTATTTCCAGACAGATAGCCTCCTACCTCTCTTTGGTTTTGAGTATAAAGTGACAATATACATACTAAATAGAGCATTCCAAGTGCAACAGGGAAAAGTACTAGATCACTCTGTGCACTCCAGTCCTGGCCTAAGTTAAAAATTGTGAGGACAGACAGGCAGTGTGAATAGGCAGCTTTAGCTTGCACCACTAGCAATAGGGAAAGCAAAAAAGTGAGGTGCAGTGGGGTTTCATTCCATGCATTCCTCTTGTTTGCCCTGTCCTTTCCCCTTCTTTGTGCCGACAGCCCCGGTCCCTCACAGGGCCCTTGCACCCAGGCAGGGCAGGGCAGCACTGTGGCACACAGGCAGCATGAGCATGGAGGCACTGCCTAGCCAAGGTGAGCTGGCTCTGACCTGGAATGCTTCAGATTCAACTTCTTGAAAACGTGCAACAGAAATTCTCACACTGCTGCTCCCAAGTCCCCTGACTGCGCTCTCCTGTGTGAAGCATTGCAGACACGAGACACGGTGATCCATCAGCAGCATCACAGGGAATTCTCCATATGGGTGCACAGTTAACTGTGAATGGTTCTACATCACACTGCTATCACCCCCCAGGAGTCACAGTCACCAAGGGGTGTGATAATTTCCAGACAAGCCAATTCTATGTCAAAGCATTTCATTTACAACCTTCCTGCCTCAACACAGTGTGGACTTGGTTCCCTGCAGCTGAGGGATATGATGGAGTAATGATCAGTGAGTGCTAAAATTTGGCAGTTTTGCTGAGACAACCTAGTAAAGGAGATAAAGAAGCATCTGACAGGAAAAAAACTAGTTATCTGCTGAAGCATTTCCCCTTAGTGCATGTAGGAGCCAAAAGCAAGAGAGACAGACAGAGAAGAGAAGCACTCTTGGGTGATTAAGTCCAGGAAGTGAGTGCTGAGAGCAGCTCCAATAGGATAATTGAGGAACTTCTTGTTTTATCAGATTTCAGCAAATTAATCATTTGAAGAAATTGACCTGTTTTGCCAAAGCAGCCATAGCTAACAGGCAATTTCCACTTGAAAACTTGGTTTGTTAGCAAATTTCTAACAGCCCTTATACTCCCTGCTGTTTGGGAGTTCAGGCTTCAGGACCCTAACATTTCCAGAGCAAACAGCCATGCAGAATGTCCCTCCATTCCTAGGACACCAAGGGCTGCAGTGCCAGGGAATCAGCAAGAGGGTCGTCTTATAGCCTTCCACAACTCTGTCCTCTGATGGTCTCATAGTGTACTCTGATCAGATTTACTTCCCTCTGAAGGGAATTCAGTGGGAGAAAAATATCTGCTTTCTGCTCAAAACCCCCTTCATTCTGCACATGCACCTTGGTGCTCAACGATATTAAATCTCTCTGCTTGGTTCTGCAGGCACATCAGCTATTCCCTCTGTGTGCTGGGTTCCTCATCTGCAAGGCAGGCAAGACAGATTACAGATTTAAGGGCTGGTGTTCACAGTAGACCAGTGCATTACCATTAATATTCTACAGAGATCCTTTGTCCACCTTGCAGCTGAACATGACCAGATTCCCAGTGACCTCATTTTCATTTATGTTGGGGGTCCCTTACACAATGCAGAAGTACAGATGGACCATAAAGCAGAAATAGATCATATTAATTGCAGCTCAGAGTCAGTTTAAACCAGACAGAGTGACATAAAGGGGCTTTTCTGTAAAGGAGAATCTGGTCCATCAGTCTTTTTAATGCCCACAAGCAGGTGATAACAAGCTGCAGTGCACTTTACAGATGGCTGGCAGCACATAATACAGAGTAATACACTGTAAATAGAGCCACTACACTACGAAGCCATCGGGTGATGCAAATTGTCAGAGGAATAATGCTTTTAGCAGGGAACTTTAACACGGGGCTTGGGTTAAGGATCAGCTCCGGGTTTTCACACATGAAATTTTTCCTAACAAATGCAAGAGTGTGACTTGGCCTTAACTGAGCAGTCAGATCAGATGGCAAATATAAAGGAAAATACATTATTTACTCTGTTTTAAAATTATATAGAGCAATCATTTTGCTATAACCCTTCAGTTTGTAACCCGTTCTGGACACAAATATGATCACCATAAAGAGAAATTATTCAGCAACAGAACCCCAATATTGTTTCATCTGTGTCCCAGCTCTAGATGGGTTGTGTCTGGGATCTGATCCAATGAGACCGTCAGATCATACAGTGTCTTCTCCTTTTTTTCATGTCTTTCAAGATAGGATTGCATTCCTCTTATGCAAAATCTGAGAAAAATAGCTGAAGAAAATCCCTGTATGAAAGTTCCATCCAAACCTACTACCAGCAGCAGTCCTGGTGCATCAGTGGACAGCTCTCTCCCTTTCATGAAATCCATCCCAACCCAATACGACAAATCACTGTAGTTCCTGATTGCCCATGTATTTCACCAGGAAGAGTAAAAGTTTTAGAAATACTTCAGCTACTTCAGGTTAACCAGATATTTCATGTTTAACTTGAGCAACAGCACAACTTCATTGGACAAAAAAACCCCAAGTGTAAACATAATCAGAGAAAGAAACCAGTCAGATCAGATGGGGCAGAAGGGTCCATCCTGAATGTTCTCTAAAGGGACTGCTGGTACCTTCAGCAAATGCCAGAGCAGCTTTCTATGTCTCTTTTTACGCCTCTGTGTAGTCTCCCCATTCAAACATGATTCTTCCTTTCACAAGCACAGTTTCTCTGTTGCCATAGCAGAAAGTGACCTTCAAAAATCAACCAGGACAAGTTTTTACAGTAACAGGACCTTTGTTTTATGAGCTTAAATTAATCAGGTAATCTTATCTACTGTGGAGATGTGTTTGTGCTCCAAAGCTGTTTCTGCCTGCAGCAAGATTTGTTAAGGCTCCAGGATTTGGGTTCAAAGCTCATGAAAAGGGCATCCTCAATTTGAAAAGCCCCTTATCTGATTAATCCCACTATAAATGACAAGAAGTATTTTACATTATTTGCTTAGTGGAAGTCCTCTGCCCATAAGCTTTCATCACACCATAGAGTCAGGATCAGTAACCTTTGCTCAGAAGATCTTCTGCATGTGTGTGCACCTAAAGACTCTCCTCCTGTAATCTGTCTCTTCCATTTGGCACTCTCTGGTGTATGAAGACACAAAGCAAGTTTGTCTTTAACAAACAGTCACAACATCTCAACCAAAGCAATTGAGACTGGACTGCATGATGTAATGAGAAGTGGTCTGCAGCTCCTCCCTAAAGCCATAATCACAGAATCATTTAGCATTGGAAAAGCCCTCTGAGATCACAGGGGCCAGCCTTTGACTGACCACCACCATGACAACCAGACCATGGCACTAAGTGCCTGTCCAGTCATTACTTGAACTCTTCCAGGAATGGCGACCCCACCACCTTCCTGGGCAGCCTGTTCCAGTGTTCAACACCTATTTCTGTGAAAAAGTGCTTCCTGATACCCAAGCTGAACCTCCCATGGTGCAGCTTGAGGCTGTGTCCTCTTGTCCTGTTGCTGGCTGCCTGGGAAGAGACCAGCCCTCACCTGGCCACAACCTCTTTTCAGGGAGCTGTAGCAAGCAATATGGTCACCCCTGAGCCTCCTCTTCCCCAGGCTAAACAACCCCAGCTCCCTCAGTTGCTCCTCATAGGACTTGTGCTCCAGACCCTTCCCCAGCTCTGTTGCCCTTTTCCGGACTCTCTCCAGCACCTCAGTGTCCCTTCTGAAGTGAAGGACCCAGAAGNGTTGCTGGCTGCCTGGGAAGAGACCAGCCCTCACCTGGCCACAACCTCTTTTCAGGGAGCTGTAGCAAGCAATATGGTCACCCCTGAGCCTCCTCTTCCCCAGGCTAAACAACCCCAGCTCCCTCAGTTGCTCCTCATAGGACTTGTGCTCCAGACCCTTCCCCAGCTCTGTTGCCCTTTTCCGGACTCTCTCCAGCACCTCAGTGTCCCTTCTGAAGTGAAGGACCCAGAAGTGGACACAGCACTTGAGGTGTGGTCTCACCAGTGCCAAGCACAAGGGGACAATCCCTTCCTGGTCCTGCTGGCCACACTATCCTGGCTGATCCAGGCCAGGATGCCACTGGCCACACATTGGCTCATGTTCAACCACTACCACCTAGCACTCCCAGGCCACTCTGCCCCCAGCCCATGGCTCTGCACAGGGTTGTTGTGGCCAAAGTGTAGCACGTGGCACTCAGCCTTGTTGAACCTCATATCCCTGCCCTCAGCCGATGGATCCAATTCCCTCTGCAGAGCTTTCCTGCCCTCCAAGCAGATCAACACTCCCACCCAACTTGGTGCTGTCCATGAACTTACTGAGGGTACACTTGATACCCGCATGCAGATCATCAGTAATTACAATTTACGTTTGATTACAACAGTAATGATAAAAGAGTTGCTGTGGTTCTTGGGAAATTTCTGATGGTGGACAAAGGCCCACTGATCTGCAAAGAAATGTGATCTGAGAAAATGCATGGTAAACTGGCCTTTCTCACTTTGACTAAAATAAGACTTCACTGAAAATGAAAACCAAATTTTGACTAGATGTTCACATTTCATCCTCATGTGTGAAACCTAGCAACAGATGAGGGCTGGTGTAATTTCTGATCTGCTTAGAGCAAAACCAGGTTGAGAAGTAAGCCACAGCTTCCTGAATACAGGAAGTAGTAATGTGTAATTTTCAGAAGGTACTTTGCCTTTTGAAATTCTAAATCCTATTGACTTTCAGTGAGAATTGTCGTCACATTTTTGTAAGCCCTTAGGGGCGTATGTACCATTCTCAGAAGTCAAACTATTATGAGCTTAAAATGATGTGCATTGATGTAAGTCCATAAAACTAAGTTCCTTTACCTCTGCTGAGAATGGAGCTAAAGGAGCCTAAGGCCTCTCAATAGCTGTGGAAAAAATTACACAGGAACCTATCATGCTAATGAACTCAACCACCTGAAATATTTTATTCTCCTAATTGCCGTGTATAAATCTGACCACACTGGCCAGGTCTTCACAAAGAAATTAACCTGGACACCAGAATGTAGGAGGACAGATAATGTTAAAAACCCAACCCTCTCTTTTCCAGCTCCACCTCATCATGCTGATCTATTAGATCCATACATCATCCTGGCACTGCTCTCCTAGTGATGGCTTATAAAGCATTTGGCAGCAGCAGAAAGAACCCCCAAGGAAGCTATTTTCTTTTGATATAATTATTTTTCAATGTTATAGATTAAGTATTTAATTAAAACAGAAGAACAAAGCTTGGAGAACCACAAGAGAAAGACATGCATTAAATCTTGGTCCATACTCTCAGAGGCTCACAGAACTGAGGTGCCTCAAGCTGATGATGAAAAATGAAGACAATGAAGAAATGTTTTCCCAGATTTCACCATAAACAAAATCTCAAATGTGCCAGGTATTTGCAATTCCCATTTAAACTACCTGTCCACTCAGCAGTAGTCAAGGGCACACCTGGGGTGCACAAATTGTGTGAACAACTGAAAGCACCATCAGTAGCAGCAGCTCCCTCAGCCACAGCCATGTCCAAACAGAGCTTTTCTGACACTCCTGGGTACATCAGTGATCAGACTGATTTTCTGGCAAACAGTTCATAAAGTTAAAAATATCTCAAGCTATGGTTTCAGATTAAACCATGCACTTGCCTTGCACTAGCCCTTCAGCTGTTCTGATAAGATAGCAAATTGGGTCAAAGTAGAAATATGCAGTAACAAAACATAAGTTGTTGATAATTAGAATACTTTATTTTTAACTCCTACAAAACTGTTTTTCTAGTTCATATGATGGCAAAAATAATCGTCTGAGGCAGGTGTGGCTGTAACATGGATCTTGTTTAAATCTGGGAATAAAAAGCTTTTTGGTTATCAGTACAGTAAACAGCAGTGCTTGCCAAACCCTTAATCTTACTGCAGATCTGTTTTCTATTGCTGCATTTCTTTACATCATGATTTTCCCCAACCTGATTAACCAATGAAACTGATCTTACCAAGAGATCAAAGCAACACCGTTAAAAAGGTGCCCATGCTGAAAAAAACTCCATATTTCAGAGCATACTTGGGAGGAAAAACAAGTATATTTAAACAGACAGCTCTCCAGGAACAAGGAGGAGAAATATGCTCTGAACCAACTCACCACAGATGATTAAAATAAAACTGGTTTTCACTGGATTTGTCACTTCAACCCCAGATGGGATTAAAACCATTTAATCAATAGTACACACCTTTTATCACAAAAAAAAAAAAATCAGAAAATGCAGTTAAAACTTGCAAGCATTGATCTTCATTTCTACTTAAGTTTTATAAGATTTAAAATCTAGTCTTCTTAAAAGCACTGGTCACTCCTGGTTTATTTGGCAATTTCGGTCCATTTTTTACCTATTGTCTTGAGCCTTCTTTAACCTCAAGCTTGATTCTTTTTCCTTCTAACTAACCTTTCTTAATTTGCTTAAATTTTGACTGTTTATTTTCATAATTGTGTGCCCAACTGCAGGCTCTCAAATTCCTACCTAGATGCTTAAATAAGGACAGATTTTTAAAGAGCAAACCATTCAGCAGTATAATTCCTAGAAGAACCCAACTCCTGTCAACATAACTTTTTAAATCTTAATGCATAGATTTCACACAAGAGCTCATAACATACCACTAAGCTTGTGATAAATCTATAAATCCATACAAACCTCACCAATCAACTTGAAAGATGAAAGTATGTACATGCTGTAAATTCATCTATGTTTAGAAGACTATAACATTTTGGCCCAACTGGCAGCAAAAGAAACAGACTGTGATTACAGCATCCTTTGATCACAGCATCCTTTATTGTTTGGTCCCACAATAACAGAAACTGGGGAAGCAGGAAACCTCACAAACCACAGATTTGCTACAAAGCCTCAGTCTGTTTTGGGCATTTATTTGCAGCTTGGATTAGGGCCTTCACTAATCTCTCTGTGAAACAGCAAACCATTATGTCCCAAGGATGCAAAAGCATCACTTCTTTTAATTTCAATTATCCATCCTAGAGTGGGCTACTATAATTCCTCACTAATGTAGGATCAACAGAATCATCAACATTTCAAAGTGTCAGAGGCTGAGCCTGTCAAAAATACACTCACACACTTTATCAAGGGCTTTTTTCTTTAAACATGAGAATAGTGAGCAGAGAGAACCCCTACAGTAGCTAATCCTCCAGACTCTCATTTAAATAAATTCATTAACTTTATCCATAAATTTGACTGTTAATACCAAGTCATAAAACTGAATCCAAACAAACACAAGACACTGAAAACCAAAAATAGTTATCAATCATTACCCAGCCATGTTGGATTGGGTCAGGCATGTATCTATAGAATATCATCAGATTTATCCAATGCCCCTCCTTTAAAAATCTTGCATGACAACTTCAAGCTAACTGAGCTAGGGTTTCAAAGTAACACATAAATAATTTAATAATCAATAAAGAAAGATGTACTGTTTCAAGACCAATATTAACTAATATTTGAAAAAGACAACAATTATTTGAGTGAGAGTACAGATGATTCATGGACAGAGACTAAACTACTATTGGCTTTGTAATGAGAAATCCTCTTCTTTTCTTTCAGATAGCACTAATGTCTGGCTGCTTAGTTGGATGGTACAGGGTAAACCAAAGTCTCATTCACTGGAAAATAATTTTGCCTGCCATCCTTCCAGATAGTCCAAAATACTCAATTGGGTGAGTTCTTGAATGAATTTCAGACACATTGATTATTGTCATCATTTATCCTCCAAACTATCTGTGCACTCAGAGACCTCAGATGAGAAGAGACCCCACTGTGCCCCACACCAAAACCCTTGCACTGGGACTTGGTGCCTACACCAAGGAGCACAAAGTCAGAATGAAGGGCAAAATCCATGAGCAAGTTAGGAAGCAATTTGCCAAGCAGCCAATGTGCAGCAGAGCCAGGACCCAAACCCAGCTCTCCAGAGCTCCAGTCCCAGTTTCTAACCACTTCCTCATTTAAGCCATTCCTTTTGGAACAGACCCCACCACATTCTTTCCATGTTACAATTTAAATTTCAAATCCTTTGCTGCATTTCATTTGAAATAGTCCAGTTTAGTTAGCACTTCCAAGCCGCACTTGAACACACATGCAATTAGCAACTCTTTTATCTCACTCTGATAGCACAGTTTAAATAAAAAGAAAGACCCATAGAAATGTATAGAAAGATAGTTCTGCTTCTCACTCCCGTGTGAGGGAGACATAACAGTTCTTGCAAATAATATATTATAAAGACAGTCCTGTGTTTCCTGACACTGTGCCATTTCTGTCATATGGACATTCAATATAGCACAGAAAACTGTGGGTGCATACAGGCATAACTGAGAGCAAACTAGAAACGACAGTTTGGGGGTTCATGAAACGTGGTGGAGTTTTTCATATTTCCATGCTGCCCTTTTCCCCATCACTTCTACACCTTTCATATCCTGGCCATAAGTAGCACTCTGACGAAGTCAGGGGTACAACTCCTATTGACTTACCATGCCAGAAGCCAATTTCCTGAAATCCTGTAGGAAAATCTTCTCTTACACTACATCCTCCATAACCAGAGGAGTACTAACAATCTACAGACTGTCCTAGTGGGAACCAAACATGAAATCTCCCCTTGTCTCCTTGATTTTCCTAACTTACAGTTTCACTCTGTAATTACAGGGCCATCCTTCAAAACAAAGCAGTCCTCTGCTTCCATACTCTTTTTCTCACCATCATCAAAAACAACATAATTCTTTAGACTGATGGACTAGTACAAGAAGGAGAGGGACTAGTATCAGAAGAAGAGTGATTTGATTATGTTTAAAAGGGCAACTCGGCAATATATTTAGCACTGGAGTAATGCCTTTTCATAAACTCATACGAGAGATTAAAATGAAATGTCCACCATGATTTTCTTTACCTTACACTGCACAAGGACCGTTTTCTCTAGCAAACCACTATCAAATACAAAAGATTTATCCAAAATGATGGCCCAGCTTAAGAAACATCTTGAGTCAGTTCTTTTAAGTGGAAATCATTCTCCATTTACCAGATCATCTACCTGAGACACCCATTTATCATTTTTGTTCCCCTTCAGACAGAGGACACAGAAAAAGCGAGGCAGCATGATGCTACCCACAAACCAGAAGGAAGAAAACTGGCTTTCATAGCTTCCACATCATTTTTAATCCAAGAGTCTCAGACTACTCCAATTATTAAATATACTCGACTTCCACTTAGTTATAAATATACCATTTCTACTGTTTGTACCTCATTTCCAAAAAAAAAGACAGATTACTTTCCAAAGCACACAGGATAACAAGCTACTGGTAGAGTCCAGCAATACACGGGGCTGGCACTCTCAACTACTCTCTCAGGCTTGATTAAACTCTCTCAACACAGAAACAAAGTATAAGGTATCATCTGTAAAAAAGATATAGTGACACTGGAATATGTCATTATAATCAGTTAAATTACTATTTACATTTGTTAGAGCTTTGTGATTGTTAGCATCTTACCTACAAGGATCATTAGGAACTATTTGATTAGTCTAATTTTGATTCATGTAATTACAACCAAGGTGATCTCTATTGCGTAACTACTGAATACTTTGTATTTTCAAAACTAATACTGAATTTAGATCTATTTGGGATTTTCTGTGATTTCAAGCAGAAGATCCTACCTTTCCAAGATCTAGAAATCCAGCACAGGGACATGTTTTGACTTGAATTATCACAACTTGCATGCTGGACATTTGTTTTTGGCTTGCTTTGTCACATGCCATGCACAGTGCCCTGCAGAACTCTGGAACTGACCCTGCAAAGCAGCACCTGGATTTAAGATCCTCTTTTCAAAAAAAAAACAACAACTATGACTAGAGCACCAAAAGACTGGCAGAATCACTTGGCTCTTGCACAGGCCAACTATCAGCAGGAGAAAGTCTCATTATCTTCTTTTTCTCACCACCCCTTTACTACAATAAGTTTCACAGGAGGGCTGAATGTCTCCCACCAGCTCAGAGACAGCAGGAGCTTCCCCTCTTCTGGTAGCTACTGCTTTTCTGACCAAAATAAAACACAAGAACCGGGTATTTTCATGTGCCTAGGGTGCCCAGACAGGTGCCTGTGGATCTTTTGTGGGACACCTAAAGAAAACAAGATTAGGAAGAGCATCAAGGGCAGTCTTACTCATTCTCTGTCCCATTCCAATAGCAACAGTACCCATAATTCTTTTCCCAGAAATTTATTTACCCTGTCCTTAAAAACCTCTATGTCAGTAGTTTATGCAGCCCTGCTGATAGGAAGCTCTTCCCACTAATACAATATCCCTCCAGTGGAGTTTAAGCCCTTCACTGCTTGTGCTGTGTGTGCCACACACTTCTCTGAGGCAGCCATCTTACTTTATTTTATGAATTTTCACAGCTCTACAGCTACCTTATCTCTAGATTAAACAGATTAATTCTTCCATCCTTTCCTCACTGCCTGTGTTCTCCAGATCTCTGACTTCCACACACTCCACACCTCCATGTGGGGTCTGGAATCAAACAAAATGCTCCAGCTGCAGCCATACCAGTGCCAACCACAGCAGCAAGGTTGTTTCTGGTGTTTTGCAGGCTAAGGTCTTGTTTATGTTGCCTTGCAACACTGTGATGTCCTCAGCTGCTGTTCAGTTTGTCATTCACCATAACCCCATGTCCTTCCTTGAGAGACTCCCAGCTAGCTCTTCATTCGTCTGCTCATCTCACACATAATTTATACCTCATCACAGGACTCTGTGCCTGTCCTTGAACTGAATCCCACTTAATTCAAATGAATTCTTCTAATTGTCAGGATTCTTTGTTAATCCTTTCATCCAAGTGCTTGCAGCCTTTCCAGCTGTGCATGGTCTAGAAATGCAGGACACATTTTTTAGTTCCTACTCTGTGAACGGACAGGCACTGGACCCACCACACCCTCCCAAGGAATCCCACACACTGCATCATCCCCGTTTCACAGAAACTCACAGATAGCTGCTCTTTGAGCCTCTTCCCACAAGACTTCTCTCATTTTGTGTCTTTATTTCGCTTAGGAGAAGGTCATTCAAAATAGTATCAAGAAGCTCTCCTGCAGAGAAAATACGAGTTGCAACTTCCTTATTGACACTGTCTGCCATCCTGATGTGGAAGGAAATTATTTTTGTCATGGTTTAACACATTTGGCTGTATCTACACCTCATCATATTCAAGGTGGCTTGTTTTAAACTTTTCATCCTACTGTTCTAAAAACTGAAGATCTCTGCTTGTCCCCCCACCCTCTGCCTCCATTTTCAAAGCTGACCCTCTCTGGAACCTCATCCATCTTTCACCAGCACTAAGAAGCAACCCTTGATGGATAATAACTGAGTCAGCCATTCTCCTTTCAGCTCTAACTTCCCCAACTTCTTCCTGTATTTGAGCTGTTATCCATTCTCACCAAGGCTGGCTGTAGCACCTGTCTGATCATTGCTAAGAACTTTTTTTTTCATGAAATCCGAAGAAATAAAAAAACCACTCAAGAACATTTACTGGTTGTCCCTGATATCAGCTTGTTGCTCAGATAGAAGCCTTATGCTGATTTGCCAGCCAGCTCTAGAGAACACAACGTGACCTTTCTTGTTTACCCTGACACTTCCTGCTGGCCGAGCTCCCACCACACTGAGGCTGTGTGAACAACCCTGCGGGCTCCCTAACCCTCCACCTCCTCCACCTGCACAGCGTCATTCAGCTGTGGGATTTATCCCGCTCTGTCTCTGCTGTGGCTAATTAAGCCATCTTTCTGATTGCACAGAAAAATGCTCAGGTCATCCTGCTAGAGGCAAATATCTTTTTTGAGAGAAGAAAAAAAATTGCTTCTAGAACAAAATCTCTAAGCAAGCCATCTCCTCCAGGAGTACAAAGTAGGATTTTTAGGAGCCAGAACCTTATTAAACTGCTTTAATTTACCTCAAGAATAGGTGAATTAATTCTTCCTATTACTCCACTCCTGATTATACTCAATTAAATATCCTATAAAACAGTACATAAGCTGCTTGCTTTCTTGTTATGCTTCCTTATCTGTAGCATTTAAGCCAGTTATATTATTTTTTTCACTAAGAAGCCGATTTCTCAAAAACATGTTGACAAGTAATTTTAATTAGAACAACTTGTTTTTCCTATTAAACCTTTCTCTCCATCCCATTTTAACCCTTAAAATGTGAGAATCAAAAGCTTTAAAAGCTTCATTGTAATAAGCATCTGATGTAACCAACAATCACAACACCACTGACCAGAAATAAAAACAAAATTCTTGAGACAAACTATGTAAATGGCCAATAAATTTTAAAGGAGAAATGAGCTAAAGAAGTTAAATACGTGGCTGCTTGGTGTAATTACCTTTGCCCTCCTTCCCCACAATTATTAAATCTTATTTTAAATGAACACCTCCTTAGGTGCCTTCTCACCTGGGTGTCAGCTTTCAGGAGCACTCAGCCAGAAGAGCACACAAGGACTGCCACAGTTACTAACCCTTGGGTACAAACCATTTGTAGCACGTTCATTTGAGAAAGCAAAAGGTGGTGCTCACATTGGGGGGGGGGGATGGCCTTTAGCTCCCATGAACAAGACAAGCAGTGAGGTTTGCTGTCACCTCAGAGGAGCCATGGCACACCTCAAAGGATCACCAAGGTCTCATCAACTTCCTTTGAAATGTAGTTTCAAAGATACCTTTGAAAGTTTCAAAGGGCCTTCCTGCAAAGCTTAGCGTCACCAACATCCTTGACACAGCACCTCTCCTCTGCTGTGGACCTCCCATGCCAATTCCCTCAGCAAATTGTACATCTAATACCAGCATTATGTGGAAAAACCCAGCATAAACGGACATGGAAACACTGATGGGCTAAAGCACAGCAGAGCCTGCGTGTCCCTGCAGCAGCTCCTGGGAGAGCCCAGCCTGGCTGCCGTCGCCCCGGAGCAGGGAGCTGCAGGGAGGGTCACACAGCGGGCAATAAACCCTGGCAGGCCCCGGGGGTAGGGAAACCTTGGAGTACTCACTAGCTCGCGGCCTTCCTGGAGAGAGTTTCTTAGCTCCATCTGGTGGGCAAACAAGCTGCTTCTGGCTCACTAACAGCCATTCCCTTTAATAGTCACTGGTTTTATGAGAAGAGATTATTAAGGAAGACCGTCTTCATTAGCAGCAATTTTTGCTTCTCCTGGGAAGAATTCCATTTATAAAGATTAAAACACATCACTGCTGGCTGGAGTTATTTCCTGTGTATCTTTTTCTATTCATATTTCAGCTACAGATCTGTGTTTACCTTCACAGGTCCCAGAAAACTGAAACTACAGTCCCAAAAAACAGTCACCTCTCCTGGGACGCCGAATACCCTGGTGACAGCAATTATGAAGCAATTCATGAACAACTCATAGGCAGAAATGGAGCAAACATACCACCTGCGAGAGAACTCTTTATTGTTACTACTGAGCACAACCACAGCAGAGTCACTGCCTACACTCACTACCAAGGGGTGTGGTTCTGCTTGGAAGAGGGGAAGGAGTTATAAATTGCCCTCCCACTGGGCATGTTTTCTCAATAAAGACCTTACCTCGCTCTTCCCCAGTGAGATGGATGAGACGTAAATTAACTACAATGACATGAGCTCATGACAAAGAATTCAGCAAATCCTTGAATTTGTCCTTGCCCACACGTTTCAAAAAAATATAAAATTTACATAGGAAAAAGGCCCAGTGAAAGACAGGAGGTTATAATACATGGCTGTGCTTTAATTCATAATGGATTTCATTTGTTCATCCCACTGACAGGCTTTGGAATAATTCTTCATCCTCTGTTGTCAGATTTTTTTATACTTGAGAAACAATAGAGGTCTAATGATTGAACTAAGGAGCAAGACAATCCCAGCCGTGTTGTCTATGCACCCCAGCTAATGACAGAAGCAAAAAGAAAATATTTAGTTAAGTATCTTTGTCTGCAGGCTGGATGCAAACCAACAGCATAAATAACCCTCTTTAAGACAGACATATGGACCAAAGCCTAAGATCATATCTCTGTAATTGTGATTACAATAGGTTTCTAGTCGCTGAAATATGTGTCCCAGTTTAACAAGGTCCCTGCTGTCACTGTTTTTTTGCTGAAGTTAAAGCAATAAATAGTTCTGCACTCTTGATTTCAGGTTTAAAAAAGAAACAATCCTAATGGTATTCCAACATCAGATTTCCCTTCTTTGTCCTTTTTGTTATGTTTGAGTTAATTTATTGCAAGACAAAAATATTTCTCCAACTTACAACCATCCACTTTCAAGAGCAACTGTTTTGATTTGATTACATTTAATAATTTCAACTTATTTAATTTAGAGCTGAGTAAAAATGATTCCCTATCAAGCAAATCTACTCCTTAAAATACACGTAGTAGTTATCATGACCAAAATGCAATTTTTTTAACTCCTGAAGATGCAGACTTAGTTCATTTTAGACTTGTCGTAGCAAAGCATTTTATAAAGGGAGATACTGTCCTCATTGTACAGGTGATGGGGTAGCTGAGGCACAAAGAGATTAAGTATTTCATCCCTGGAGGTGAAAATAGGAATACAGCCTTTCTGATGGACTTCTGATGCAGTACCATACCCCACAATGTGAATACAGATCCATCATGTACTCTATTGCTAAAGCTGCTTGCTATGTGAAAGCTTCTCAGTTTGCAAAGGTTTCTTCTGGCAGCTCTGAAAAAAAGAACAGATTCTGTTTAAATTCAGCTACAATTTCTGCTTGAGCTCACATGGTGGACACCCTCCTGGAAAAGCAGGGCTGTGCCTCTCACTTGCTCATTAAATGACATGCAGCTGTTTATTATCCACAGTATCTGTGTTTCCCAGAGGAGACAAACTGCCTAACTATGCAGATATGAACTCATATGTGAACAGCAGTGATGAGTCAAATCATGAAATTTTACTTGTCTAACCTAATTGAATCTACCCCAGACAGTAATAACACTAAAGAAAAAAGAAAAGGAATTTCACAGCCTCTGTTCCCTTTTTCATAAAAAGCTCAGCTCTGAGTGTAATACACCAGGGCAATATTTGAATGCTACAGTGCACAGATGCAGTCACACAGAAAATTAGAACTCTCCAAATTGGGAAAAAAAAAAAAAAAGCTATAGTACATAGCTGCATCACTACCAGCTCAAGAGTGGAAAAGTACTTCATCTGCTTAGCCCCTTTCTACTCTGTTGGTGACGTCAGCCAGGCACTAATGAAAGCCCAATTAGCATATCACCTTGTGTGTTTGAATGTACAAGTGGAGCAGCTGATGATTCTCTTCTGAGATTTTAAATAACCACCAAAGCTGAGCCAGAGCTGCTGCTTGGTAGGGAAGATTTAGCTTCACAACATACCCAGTTCCCTGTGCAAAACAAATGTGCCAATGGTGGAAAAAACCCCAACCTAGAGCAGATGCATTTCTCTGAGCAAAGCAACACAAACCAGCTCCAGTTTTGAACAGCATTCATTTGGCCCTCACTGTAGAATAAAGGTTGTAATTCCTAACTGAGTTTGAGAACTGCATTGACTATTTGCTCCCAAAAATCAGGGCACAGACCTTGGTGAGCTTCAGGAAAGCAGCACCCTTGTCAATGTCCTGCCAATTTTCCTGTTGATAGTGATTGAAGAGCAAACAGCCATGGGACACAAAATGCATCCTTCTGCTCTAAAAGAACATGCTGCAATCAGCCAACATAGAAAAGAAAGGGAATTTGCAGACCATTCAACTTCAGACATTGCTGCAGAACTCACTGGTGGGGAGGGTTCTATGTTCTTTGATTTCAGGGCTCTGTGACTCCCTATTTAGCCACCAGTGTCCAAGGGAGGACAGAAGTGGATGCCTCTCATCCCATCCTCCTTACCTGAGCACCTGCAGCAGCTGTTTGTTCCATAAGCATAGATATGAGTGCTGCCATCCAGGGAGCCACAAGTCATCCTCATCACAGCAATGCACCAACTGGCACTGGATTTCAAATCACCAAAATGAACAGTAGGGATGGAGATGAGATGTGAAGTCAAAGAGGAACCTGCTGAAGCACTGCAATATTGACAGAAAGGAGTGAAAAAATGAAAGGCCTAAGTCTGTAGCAACAACTTGCCTGTTAAACTTCCTGTGCAGACACTGAAAGCAGGACTAGAAGCTCCTGAAAGATCTTAGAGAAATCCTAAAGGGCACCACTCTTTTGCAGCATCTGAGGGCTAGAAACTGAAAAATCTGTTTGTGTCAATCCAACAGCAATGACAGGGAAGTGCAGTGCTCTGAGCAAAAACTTCAACCCTGACCTAGATAACAACTATCTGAAAGAAACAGGAATTCAAGCCCAGCAGGACTTCCTTGGAGTCTCTGTTGAAGTGACAAGACTACTTATGAGGTTTAACTAGATTGGGAAAGTGGTGGTGTTGATCATTCTACCTAAATGGACAAAAATCAAACCCCAAGCACAACAAATACACCAAGAGCAATACCCTCAATTCCCATACACCCCAAAGAGCTTCTGCCCACTCCCAACTCCCTTTAGATGCTGAGTCTTCCTGTCTGACCATGGCAGTCATGGAACACAAAACAGTCTGTGACAATCAGTGAATGCCTCACAAGCAGACAGAACCACAACAGATTTTAAAAAGCTATGTTAAATGAGAACATGTCCTTGAGTGATTTTCAGCCTCAACCCATCCTCTTACTCATAGTTGATCCCATCAGCATATGCCAGGTTTTGCACAAAAAAGGCAAAATGCTAGCAAGTGAAATAGCTAAATAATACTGCATTTAAGTCCTTATTAAACACGGCCACAGTGTATACAGATGTAATTAAAGCTTGGGCTTTGATTTGGCAAGCATCCTCTATAAATAATCTTTGTTTCACTGTTCTTTCTCCTCAGTGCTTCATCAAGCTCAAGAGATGTCCTTCAGTTTCTCCCCCACCCTTGGGATTATCAAATATTTTATAGCTCTGCAAACCTTAAAACAGCCAAACACTGCAGCTGTAGATGAAAGGGAATTATCTTCAAGGTGCTTTCTCTCAGCAGTATCCTCATTTTCTTGCCCAGGGTGGGGAGACTTACCAGAGAGCCAGGATGAGAGAGCAGGGCCCCATTCCAGAGAGCAGAATAAGAGCACATACTCGATATTACAGCTCCTTCCAAGTGGTGATCAGTCTTCTAAATGATCTATGGGAAAAGGAGACAATATTGGAAAACTTTAACACCGGAGTGAGCTACTTCTTGCCAAATTATGTATTTCATCTTATCATTTCTCATAAGAGATATTATTTTGCTAATTATGTCTAATGATTTCTTATGGTAGAAGTTTTCCAAAAGATTTTACATTCATTCTCACAGCACTAAAAAGAAACTGTCACGTTGATCTAAGCCCATATTTAACCTTTGTAGCAAATAAAGAGGGAACAAACAGTTTGTGATTTAAAAAAATCCGTTCATAAATAGAAATATGTTTTATTTTCTATTCTGCAAAAAGCCCCAAATCCTTGTTTTTGTTTGAAAACTTACTTTCATTAAATCATAAATTAAAGCAGACCAGAAATATGAGTTGAGCTGACCCCTTCTTGCATTCAATAAACTCAGTAAACAGCAGAAATCAGGAAAAGGAACACCAGATGCATAAACAACAAAGTAAAATTGACATCTAATGGTATTTATTTCAATACTTGGAATAGCATCCGAGACCAGCATTTTTAAACCATCACACTATGAATTACAATACAAGAACGTCTCTTTTTGATCAGTTGGCAAACCAGTTCTGGCAAAGGGGTATTTGAACAGAGCAGCAATCCCAACTGGATCTGATCTCTGGAAAAGTTTTCTTCCCAGTATTACAATCTCGAAATCCCTCAGAATACCTAGATAAGATCAAAAGCAACAGCAGTAACACAATCGAGAAAAACTCCACGAGATCTTCTACCCAAAGTGATCTAGAGACACGGAGTGTAAGTGATTTAAAGGTGCTCTTGTCCATTTTCAGGCCATTAACACCTGCACAGAGTGGGAGTGAACTGCTACCGCATCCAAAGGCAAGGGTTTGCATTCCTCATGCATCAGCAGCTCCAACTAAACTTCAAAAGTGTCCCCAATGTGCCCTGCAACAACTCACAGCCAGCTATACCCTCCCTTATTCCAGAGGAAACAAAATTTAAATGCAGTACAGTCAGCAGTTTCATCCAAGTAAAATGAAAGGAGAACTGAGCTTTCTCTTTCAAAATTGACAAAGTGATTTGCAAGCTGTAATGGAGAGTTCCTGCTTCCCCTTCCTGGGGGCTGGATAATGCATCTGCACGGGGAGTATCTGGGAATCTAGAAGTAACCACTTCTCAAAGGTTGCTACTTAAAATGACTAATCTGAACGTATGTAACTACACAATTGATTCTTTATTTGCTTCCAGTGGTTGCCCTTATCGACTTACAGTGTACTACATTTCTAAAAATCATAGGGTTCTTTGTTTGCTTCCAGAAAAAACACTTATTTCAGATAATCTTGCCTCCACAAAGTTATTTTTCAATTTTCTTCAGTCACTGCTGTGCCTTCAGGAATGTCTGATTACCCATAAAATGCCTTCTGACAGCTCAGATTCATTACTAAATTACCACATTTAAATTTTTCATGTGTACAGGGCAATTACTTTTATGAATGACTGCCAGCAACATTTCACTAAATCTGAATGAATTTTTAAAATATTCTAATTGCCACTTATATGCCCCTATAACTCTTGTTTTTAAAGGCTTTCATGTCATTTGGTCATAGTTACCTGTGTTCAACACAAACATGTTCCCTCTCACATTTTAAATCATTGAAAATAATGTACATCAGGCACAAAAAAATATGAAGCTGGTGGTGCTACATAAGCAGATAGACTGCACAGTAGAAACGATTCATAGCCAAAGTCTTGAGAATGAATAATTTTCTGTAATCCTCACTCGGAGCTCTTGTGTCAAGTTACATTAGTCATTTGGGTTTTGGCAGGAGAAATTAATGAATTCCAACTTGACAGACACCTTAAAAAATTATAATTTTTTCAAGAAGTTGGGCCAAACTAAACCTTTAATATGTCCAGTGAAAGAAAAACAGAGGTACACAAGGAATGGTTTTTCACCACTGAAATTTAAAAAAACACAGATACAAATACGTATTCAGAAAAGGCAGGTGAGTTTTAAATTACACCACTAAGATGGGCTGGAGTTCTGACTTGTCTCCCAGTGGAGTCTCATCAGGAAATTTCATTAGCACAGTCTATTTTTTATGCCAGGGTTGCTAATGAAAGTGATAAACAGGATCAAAAATAAACTAATCATTGATGAACTCCCCCAACAAACTCCAGCTTGATGTTTCTCTTTCAAGTGCCACATTTTGTGTACGTTCTTCATCCAACTGCTTACCCACTTCTATTTTTCTTTTCATTTTTACTGTTCACTATCAGTTTGGAGAGAGGCATCAAATAATATGTTGCTTTGAAAACCAGATGGATTAATTCTTTCTTAATTCTTTTGTCTAGAAAGTCAAAGATCAGGGTAACAGGGAAGAAACATGACAGGATGTCTACCATGTCTTGTGCACAAGGAATGAAGTTTTTTCCACTGAGGCCTAAGGGAAACATTTGAAGAAGGTCCCATCAAAAGGGATATGTTGAAAAATAACCTATAAAAATGGCTTGCATTTCTTAAATTTTATGTGAAGCAAATACCCCATTAAAATCTAAGACTCTTTGATTACCTTGCTGGTTTTCCCACTGGCTGACTGCAGAAATGTAAGCAATCCAGTGAACTTCATCTCTGCCCCCCTTTTTAGTGGAGAGGAGAGGGGGGAAAACATGTGGCAAGCCCACTTCTGTAAAGATTTTGAAATCCTCCAATGAATGTGCTGCAAGCCATTTTTAAGCAATATTAATCTTCTGCAACAGCAAACCTTTTTCACTGTGACCTTCAACAAAGGCCAAAGCCTGAGGGATGGCTGCCAGCAGCAAGTTACGCCTCAGTATCCAACCTTGCACAGGATCCAAGAGGGGTTTTCATCTGCATCTAAACTGTACTTACCAGCTCTCAAAGCTGTGTTTGATAACTTTATTCCAACATTCAATATCAGCCCTTAATAACTGCCCGTATTACTGTCCAAAATACACAGCTATGGATGAAGAATTGCTTGAAAAAGGTGAGTCCAGCAAAAGCTGCCACCTGCAAGAAATATTCCATTGTACCCCAGAGGCAAGGACAGGTCAAACTGGGCTGAAGCTGAGCCAAGGGAGCAGTAAACTGCCAGTGTCATTCCCTGGTTCCCAGCGCTCCCACTGACCTAAGTACTTAATGAATCCTGGTCTTCTGAGCAAATCCAATACAGCTGAGCTGGACTCTGGCATCAGCCTTACTGGCATGCTTAGATACAGAAAAATGGTATTTCAGTGTTGTGGAGTGATGTAACAGAATTCCATATTGCTAAGAAAACTGCCTATAGACACAAAGAGTTCAGGTTTCCGCCCCCCCAAGCCCCCCATACATTGGGGTACATCTTAGCATTTCTAAAGATCCTCAACATTTTACAAATCAAAGTCCTACCCTAAAAACTGAAAGAGTTTGGAGAAGCTACCTCAACACATTCTCTTGCCTTCTCTCTTCTCTAGCTTCCCACTTTAAATTCCTGCCAGATGAGTCATACTGAATATCTCTCCAAAAACTTTGAGGGTTCTGTCCCTCTCATTCTGAGAAAAAAAGTTTTTTATTGCAAAGAACACCATTTATGCCAATTAACCCCTTGCTAACCATCCTACCAGAAAGTTAATTTGACAAATTTTGCTAGGTTTTCCCAATTACAATGGTAACTATTTGAAAAACAGAGGCTGTTTCCTTTGAACTGTCAATCATGTTACCCAGACATTAAAATTAACTGCTTACATTTATTCCCTAAAAACATTACAGTGACAAGAACGAATGCCAAACCTGAATGGTGCCTGTCCTCATTCCATAAAGGGACCACTTCCTCCCTACTGCACATGGAGTGTAGCAGACTGTCCTTGGCAGGACAGAGTAAACAAGAACAAGCAGTGGATACTGGGCTTTATTTAACAGCTTTTACCCAGCCTGATTATCTCACATGCATTCATCTGCTCTCCTCCAAACTTTATAGGTTCACTAAGAGCTGACTTGCCCCTCCGCAGAGGAAGATCATTGCTAGCCTGAGCAAGGTAGGCAGAAAATCCTTTCAGTTCTTGCTATGCAACTGTTTGCAGGCACCAGCCTCAGGCATGACTGGCCAGGGTTCCCGGCACATCCCCAAGCATTTGTCTCCATGCAGCTCACTGATTTCCAGGATCTACACACATATCCAGCACCTGTGCTCCAGCCAGAATCTCCACCACCATCTTCTCATGTAATCTTCTTTTTAAGACCACTTTTTCTTTTTGGGAAGCCACCTTTCTGGTTCCCTCTTCTTCCCAGCACCCAAGCCTGTGTTCTCCTAGTCTAAACCAGGACATAGTCTAAGGCAGAAGCACATCATCTGATCAGTCTCCTCATTGCTGGTTCTTTCTCAGGCCTGCGTATTAATTGTAGGGTTTGGATTGTTAATTGGAGGATTTGGGACGTGCCAGTACATTTTAGCCCACATACTATCAGAATTTACAACTGAGCAATACCAACTGCAGCCAGCAAGCAACAGGCTGCTGCTTCAAAGTTCAAAAGTTCAGTTTCAGACACTCACATACTCCCAGGCCCAGTTATCTGCCAGCTGTGTGTGCTCACAGTTCAGGTTGTTTCTTCACCTAAGACACAGACAGATAGGTTATAGCCATGCTGAGATGAAGTGAAATCTGCAGATCATTTCCACGTAAGAGCCACCTCTCTCAGGAGACCCTAGGGTAACTGGATTAGTCACGTGTCATCCCCTAGTCTCAGTTAACTCCCCATACGTGCTGTGGAGCCAGTTCAAAAGAAAGCAAATTGCCTTCATCCAAAAGGCACTGCAGCCCGTGGATGGATTTCTCTAGTGAGAACAACTGGATCAGGCCCCAGTCTGGGGCTGTCACAGTGTCTGGGAGTTTGTCAGGGCTGCTCCACAAGCAGCCACAGCAAAGCATTGGCAAGGCAGCACAAAACCACAAGCCCTGATTCATTACGATTTTTCATATCTCAGTAGGAAAGAAACAATTAAAAGTATTGTAAGAATATTCCCAAGTGGATTTTTAAAAGTTTTGTAGCTGGTTATACCTTTTATTCAAAGCTGACAATGGTTATTCTGAATAGCTCAGAGTAGGAACATTTAAAGGCTTAGGTAAGGCCAAATGACAGTCAGGAAAACCCAGAAAAGCTTTAGACCTTCTACAGGATCTGTTTTGTTCTAGCTGGATCAGTGGACCTAATAAAACTTTATCTGCCTCATATCCTTAGGCTATCAAAGCTATAAAAACACTATCTTCTTATTAACTTAGTGCTTTACCAACACTGAGAATCTGACTTCATGAACATGTTTCCTGTTAGAAAGGAGACAAAAACAGATGGAATCACACTCTGTAAGACTCACCATGCTATTTATACCTCAGGAAAGATATTTACTTTCCATGGGAACTCAGAGCTATCCATCAGTTTTAAGTTTATGAGTTAAGTGTCTTTTTAAAATTTTCAAATAAGACAAAATACAATGTGTCTGGTTTAACTGCTTTTCCCCCAACAGATGAAGAGTCCATCTGCTGAGTTTATCAGTGGCAGAAACTTTCATTAACACTCAGATAACTGCACATTATACCTACACTCTGAGAAGAGGCCACTTTATCTTGTAGCTTCCATCTGTTGAGTACAGTCCCTGGACTGCAATACACAGGCAGTTCAGAAATGTCACAATAGAACTCCTCTCCTTGAGACTGGGGATATTCCATCGTTCTTAGTTTGCAAGTAAGGCATTTAGGCAGCATGACATGACTGATCAACCTAAAGACACCTGAGGTCTAGAAACTGCTGTAATTTGAACTTCATTCACCTGTGCCCCAAGCTGATGGTTCTCAGTTCAGAGCAGTCCCTCCTGGGGGATGGTTGTTTCCCTCCACGGTTCACTTTGGATGGCCCTGTTCCTGCACTGCTGACAGAACTATTATCCATCACTTTATTAGCCCTCTGTTCACTAAGAACTGAGGAAGAAGTGTTGAGAGCTGAAAATCCCCCAAACATAGCTCAATACATCATGGACAGTCACAGCTAGTGGCCTTGACTCTAGGACTAACAAGAGACAACACTAACAACATCGGGAAAAAAATTACCCTCAGTCTAGCCATGCACTGCCATCTCCTCTTTTTTTTAACTAGCACATCCCTGTCTCTTTAATTACAGCAGGCAGGATGTGAACAGATGCTTACTGCACCCAGCAGCCCAATGATTCAGGCAAACTTTTAGCTATTAGCAAATCCTTTAGGTAGCTGACTCAGGTAAATAAGATGTGCAGATTCCCCTCAACTGATTAACCACTGGGCTTGCACAAGCATGGCTCATTGACCACAGCTGTTGGGGATACAAATGTCCTCAGCTGACAGCCCTGTTCTCAGTTTCATCATCATTTTGGGTTGAAAACAAAAATGTCAGCATTTGCTGACATCTTCTCTGGAGTTGGGACAAAAAACCCCAAATCAGTAGGAGGTGAGGAATCCTTCCATGAAATGAATCACAGGTTGAAGTTATCCAAATAATAAAAAAGAAAAGCAGAGATCAAGATATAGGCTACAGGGATAGTCAGCCTGCAGTTCTCCAGATAAATCCTATGGATTTATGTACTGCTTACAGATGTCTCAGTTACGAGGCCTGGCTCTCAAACTACCTCCCAAGGAAACAAAATCCACACAGATCCTCAATGATATACAAGCAGCATGTGAATTCAATTTCTTTAATAATCAAACCTAAGTCCCTAGCAGTTCCAGCTGTCATGTCCATTTCTAGCTTCTACAGGCACTTTGTCATCCTTTACTTCCAGAGCTGATGTCACACAGCACATCTGCTGGTTACTGCTGTGAAAACGTCCCCAATTTCACACCTTCCAGAAGGCAGATCCTCCAAAATCCTGTGCTACAACATGGAAGTGCCTCTTGACAGCCTCTCCAGCAATAAGTAGGCACAGTTCTAGAAAAACTGAATGGATCTTGCAAGCCTTCATCTCCCGTCACATCTGTGTCTTTTCCTGCCAATATTTCACCCTGCCCTCTCCCTCCACAGCCTCTCCCTTATCCATGCAAACAATCCCTCTTTGGTAAAGATGAGGCTTTCACAATCCACTTGCTGATGAAGGAAAACAGAAATAGAAGTAAGCACACATGCCTTTTTCCTTGCTTACTTTCAGGATGCCATAGAATTTTTCTTCAGCTCTGACTGGATGGATCTGAACACTGGAAAGATTCAGGCAAGCATTTGGGATGCCTGCTGTAACAAAACAAGCATTGATGTTTAACATGGAAATGATGGAAGAAATTAAGTCATGTTAATTGCCAAAACTCAAATTCCCTAGAGTTTTATAGTTTTTTTTTAAGTATCACAGCAAATTATATCCAACACCCAGACTTTCTGTAATGGATGCCACAGTTTAATTATATGGGTTCTTGAAGTTTTTTTCCCTTTCAGCTTCATGGGTCCATATTGTAAGTGTAGATTCCTCACCAACAAGAAGCAACCAGCTGTTCATTAAGAGTCCTAGGCTCCTAGGCTGCAAGGTACTGAGCATCTCTGCAAACTTCAGCCACCTGGGAACAGCCAGTAAAAGAGATGGGGAGCACAGCTTGTGGGATCAGGCCCTGAGAACAGTAGCACAATGCAGGCTGCCAGACCCAAAGACTGTCCAAGGCAGTAAGTCTCCTCCTCCAGGCATAGCAAATAGGCTTTAGTATAGCCTGAGATGCCAGGGAGTGGCATCAAAACATGTACTTGCTATTCAGTAGTTTTATTATCTTGCTGTTGCCATCCAACATTTTGTTCCTGTCAAGTAAAAAGTCCCATGACCTTAAAGGCACCTGTGAGTCACTTAAGGTGTCCATGTAGTCCAGTTGCTTGACGGACAAACATTTGCTGGTGAAAAAGAAGAAAAGAAAATGAGGGGAAGTGGAAAGAAACCCTCCTTCCTATGGGACAATCATTCTGGATTAGTGATAAGTGTTAAAAGAGAAAACTGCATTGCTAGTCATCCTCTCTGGAAAAAATAAAAATGCATGTTCCCATCTTGCAGCTGCAAATTCAGAGCCTGCAGTGACATTTTGGATTAGCAGATTGCAGCATCACCAAACCCACTTACCAATTAGCCTTCTAATAATTTCCCAGGTCCCAAGGAACCAGAGCAGAGTTATCATTAGTGCCCAGCACTAACACAGCATTTCAGCACTCTAAACATCTAACAGGAGAAATGACATAAATAATTATAATAAGAACTCTACTGATTCTTAGCCTTGCTAAAATAAACAGTACTATTTGCTATCCTATTATAATACAAATACTTTGCATTTCCTATTATATTCTGGTGCCATTTCCCCATTATTCTGAATGATCACGAGGTCAGGCTGGAGGGAGGGAAAAGAATCTGGTAAAATGCTAAATCTACAGGAACTGAGGTTGCTTAGCAGTTCACAGAAAAACCCATTCACATCGTCCTGTAACTAAAGCTCAGCAGAAATCTGTAGAGGAGAAACAGCAGTTCTGCACAACCAAAAAGCACTAACCCAGAAAAAAACAGGGTTTGAAACATTTTTCTTTCTTTTATGACTCACCAGTGCACTCCAGACCATGTACTGACATGTGTAACAGTCTGAAATTACTCTTAAAACTTACCAGCTTTGACCGCAGCATCATTCCTGAGAAAAAAAGCTCAGATTAAGAATCTGAACCCAGTGACCTTTTCCCTGGTCACACAGCTTCCTTCACAAAGGCCACTCTGAGAGTCCAGACCAGCCTCTGCACCCCAGCCTCATCCTGAACACCTCCAAAATGCCTGAGCATCCAGACACAGGCACGGCCACATCAGCAAAGTGAAAAGCACTAAGTGGAGTGAAGAAATTAAAAATGAAGTTTGAATTGATCCTATAACCAATGTGATGCTTTTAGACAGAGTTTTTTGTTGGTCTGTGGTATTGATGTGGACTGTTCTATTTGATCATTGTTTTACAAATGGTTTCTATCAGTACCTATGACTGACTGATTGCAGGGTATGCTATTGCACTTTAACAGGCTATTCCCCACAATATAGAGAGAGAAGTTACTTTCTGGTGAGATTTATGAGGTTTTCCCCACTCCCTTTGTTTTGCAAAAAATGAAGTTTTAAAGCCTATCAACTCATGACACTACTAAAAACACACCTACAAAGATATTATCAAAATAATAGTTTAAAAGAGTTTTTTAAAAAATAAAAATTAGACAGTTATGAGAAAGAGAAGCACTCAGTTATCCAAAAGGACATATGGTAATCACCAGCTCAAATCAACTAAGAGTTTTGCCATGTACATATTTTCAACATTTTGCAACAGCAAGTGCCTAGAAAGCTGCTCCTCCGAGGCTGTACATTCCCTCAGCTTCCACTGGACTAAGTGATAGCCATAAACTTTTCACTCAGACATGGTTCTTGGCCGCATACTCTCATAATATTTTAATAGTGAAGTTTAACTAAATGTCTTCATGGTTTTAAACTCAGTAAGAATTAATTGCTTACTCCGTTTCTTACTCAGTGTTTCTGAATTTGGAGTTTCTTACTGGGTTTGGAATCCTGAATCACTGAATGCTCCCAGACATTTCAAAGATAAACATATTAAAAAACATATAAGAAGCCTACACTGCCCAGGCAAACTGCCTATAAAATAAATTTATTCTAAATGGGTAGACTGACTGCTCTCAGGGTTATACACAAGAACTAGCTCAAAGTGGACAAACAGGATGTTACTCAAAATAATTTTCTCATCTAACTCTACTCCCCACCAAGCAGTGAATAGTAGGTTTTCTACAGATCTGGTTTTATCGTCTTATCTAATATCCTGCAGGGGAAATAAGCTTTCTATTTTCTTCAGAGTATGGCCATAGTGAAGAGATTTCAAGATATATCTCATTAAAGGATCTCATGGAGGCATGAGAGCCTTGAAGGCATCCACATTTTTGCATCAACATTTTATTTCTTCATGGCAGATGGGCTGAAAATACCTGTATGCAGGTTCAGATGCAGGTTCACTGCTTGAATTACAGTCAGGCATGATGGTTATTACCACAGGCTGTTTTTTTCTTCCTTCACTTCCTAGGGGAAAGGATCATGCAGAGACCCCAAAGTGTAGGGAAGAAAGAGCGTTGTTTGCTAAACAGCTGATGCAGGCTAATATGTGTTTATTTTACAGCATATTCCTACACTAGTAACAGAATTACAAAAAAATGCAGTGGAAAGCATCCTCAAAAAATTATA
The DNA here is from genome assembly GCA_013400735.1 of Pomatostomus ruficeps. Classification (NCBI taxonomy): domain Eukaryota; kingdom Metazoa; phylum Chordata; class Aves; order Passeriformes; family Timaliidae; genus Pomatostomus; species Pomatostomus ruficeps. The sequence goes on along the minus strand of VYZT01006710.1, from coordinate 91,528 downwards.
TAATCCATATTTTTCCCCTTGGAGGAATCTGCTGTACCTTTGTCCTTTCTGTCAAAGTCTAGTAGGTCTTTATTGTATTCCAGTGGCCCCACTGCCTCCTCACGCAATATCTCCGTTTGCTCTGTTTTCTTGATTATCCAGTATCTGTCCCAAATCCTTCTTGTTGCCAATTAAGCCCACTCATTTAGAGAAGAGATTATTCCTTTCTTCCTTTAAGAGTGTCATTATTTCCTCATTACATGGATGGCTCATACTCTCCCTTCATCCCTTTCTCAGCAGATGTCTGGATAGCTCAGATTCCCTCCAATTCCCTTACCGCCAACCTTGTGCTTCAGCCAGTTCTCTTCATTTTTCAAAAAGCCCCACAAATCTTCAGCTATCTCATCTTGCTGGTGTATTAAGCTGGAGAAGGTATTCATCACAAAGTTGTCCATGTTCTTCTCCCTTTCCACACCCATGAGTCTAACTCATATTTTGGATTTCAAAGCAAGCATGCATGCTATTGATAAAAGCAGAAACCCTACTTCTTTATTTACATCTCACTTCTCTGAGCAAGTGATGTTCCCTTTTATCCCACTTCACATATAGCTCTCCAAAGAGGTTCCAGATAGGCAGGTAAGTCCTACTGTTTATCACATATCAAAACTTCCAGTTCCTTTTATTTATTCCCTCACTTCACTATAGTCTTCATCTAAGAGACCATTTGTCCCAGGCTTTATTCCTAGCATGTGTCACACTGATAGAAATTTTCAGTTGGGCTGTTCAATATTCCATCTTTTAAAGAGCTTTAATTTTATATGACTTGGCTCAGATAAAAAAAGGTTTAAAAAATCTGCCTTGTTATAACACGCTCACCTCCAGTCCATCCTACATAAACAGAAAGTTATAAAAAGCCTAATTTACAGTACTTTTTGTCTGTCTGTTCAGTGTCATTACAGAGTTAACATTTATAATGCTGTTGAAAGGCAGGTGTTGTCAGCAATGGGCTAAGTGGAAACATTAATGTGACAGTTTATTAATTCCATCTCACAAACCCTAATGTAACAAAAAGAAGCATAAATAAATTCCTGATCTGTTAAAGTAATATATGGCCTTCACACAGAGACCCACTTTGGGGGTGGGCTCACACTGGGCCCACTTTAAATTTCTTGGCAATTTGAAGTTCAGGCTGCTAGCACTTTGGAGGATAATATACTAGGTAAAGGCATTAATGGTTTAAGGGTGGTTTGTGTTTGCATTTAATTTTCAGTGAAGTTCAGTACTGTTGAAAGGTGCTGGATCAATAGTGCTGGGTTTGAGCATATTTATCTTGAACTTTTCCCCATGGTCTTATCCACATGAAATGGGATTCAGCTCACCTAGTACCTAGTTCACCCCTCTGATCTCTCAACTTGTGAGGATCAATCCTAATTATGGAAGATAGCAGGAATGAGTCAGTCTGTTGACTTATAGGGAAAGCTCAAAAGTAATGCTCCAGCTTTAAGCTGGGATATTTACAGCTCTGTGCCCCCTTGATCACCCTCACTCCCATGCTGTCCCTTCCCTTGTGCCGACAGACAAGGCTGTGCCTGCACACAGGGAACCAGAGGGGAGAACTGGGTTAAAACAAACCTGTTCATCACAGTGGCACTGCCACGAGGCAGGGGCTGCATGGGAAGGAAGGATGGGGAAGGGGCCAGCTGTTTCTTTAGCTGTTTCTCTCAGTAGCTGTGCTGGCTTCCTCCCTAGCTATGGCACTCATGAAAACCCAATATCCATGTACTGCCCAAAATCAGACAGGATGAATCCAGGTCTCCCTCATTTCCTCTCTCCTGTGCATACACAGACTGAAGGGGAACTGCACTGTTCAGCTTGGACAACATTTTTGCATGGGGTGAAAGAAAAATGAGTGAGATAAAGTCTGTCACATTCCTTGTCATAATCATACACAGATGTTCCATATTAGAAACTAATATTTACTGAAATACTTTCAAAGTTGCATCAGAGCTCCTCAGAGTGTGTTAAAAATAAGCACATGCAAAATATTACATTTAGCTGGGAGCCAGATTCCTTCACCAAAGCTACAGACAGCTACACAACTGTTTCTCTGCTAATACAGTGAGCCAAATCAATCCCCTTCATCTAAACACCTCTGAACTCTGGGACTGGTTTTATCTGAGCCTGTATTTGGCCAAGTGATTGTTACCCTCCAGTGAGTACATGACCACATACAAAAAGTTCACTGCATGATCAGTTTATTACATGAAGAAATGTAATAAACTGTGATTTAAATTTAATAGCCTCAGACAAATTTGCCTGTTTGTTCAACAGAGTGAACTCTCAACCTCCACTCATTTACAGAGATCCAAGATTCCTGCACTGCACACAGCAATCCAAATTGCCTGAGCAATTCACAGACATAAAATGGTTTGGGTTGCAAGGGACCTTAAAGACCATCTAGTTCCAATCCAGAGCCATGGGCAGGACACCTTCCACTAGGCCAGGTTGCTCAAAGCCTCATCCAACCTGGCCTCAAACATTTCCACAGATGAGGCATCCACAGCTTCTCTGGGCAACCTGTGCCAGTGCCTCACCACCCCATAAGGAGTATTTGTTTCCCCTAATAATGATAAGTCACAAAAACAACAACAACAACAACAACAACAACAACAACAACAACAATACAGCACATGTGGTTCTGATAAGACTGAGCCTCAAATTCCTATTTGATTAAGAGACCATCATATGACAAATCCAGCAAAATCAAGTATCTGTCTGAAACCCAGGGAAAGTGCTTGATTTACAGCCCTACGTGGATGTCTGCCATGATTTTCGCACACTTTGCTATCTTGGCTGACCTCTCCCAGACGTATTTTCTGCACACCAACAGATTTCACATGTTTTTAAATACAGTGACAGCCGGGAATTCATAAATAATATATCTCCACTGAAATATAACTGCCACGTCTGAGCAGTTCCGGCTCCAGGCTGGTTCTGCAGCAGAGCCAGACAGCTCAAGTTTATAGCAGCTCTCCCCATTCTCCAGCTATGCTCTTAAAACAGCTCCACTCGTACTCAGCTGCCCAGACAAGGAGAGCTCAAGCTAATGGTACCTAAACACAAGTTTGAAATATTGCCTCTTGTCAGGACAAGTTACAGTCATGCATGACAAATTTCAGCAGGAAAAAGTGCACAAAGTACATGAGACAGAGTGTGTATGTGAACACTTTGTTTCAAAAAACAAAGATGAACTTGCTGGATTTGTGTTTGTTGTGTCAATTTGTCTTCAGTGTCATTCCTGCCCATCAGATGGGAATGTCAAAAAGCATTCATGGGCTGGAATAACACTTCACTCCTGGAACCCAGGCCATGTCCCCTGCACTCATTGCACAGTACTTTAGAGAATACTCATTTTCTGTTTGGGTGCTAAATATAAAAGTCAAGCTTGCTGGAAATCCCTCTATTCTTTCTTGCTTCTCAAATTGTTTGAACTGTTACCCTGGATCAACAATCATAGGAAAAACAAGATTTGCTCTAGACCCTCAATTTGCCATTCTAGCCTTCAGCATGAAAAATAAGCAAGAAATAACAAACATATAAGGAACTTTTCACAGAGGCAAGTATACATTATTAGATACTTTGGTCACCATGTCCCTAAATTATTTTCATTTTTCTTCTGAAGTTTTTTCCTATGTTTCCCAAGCCTCTGTGCTGAGGACAATGTATGCTGCTTGGGACACCTCAAAGCATCAGATCTGAAATCACCAGTACCAGACTGACTCATGCTAAAAACCTTTATCTCTGCACATACACACACACACACCCCTCACTAAAAATCACCAGAATCCACCATGTTCTGCCTGGTTACAACCATAAGGGACAGCAACTGAGACCAGACTCCCTTGTTACCCATCTCAGATTCAACAGATTTGTAAATTAAAATGTTCCATCTCTCTGCCATGTAAGACATGTTATAATTCACACAGGAAAAACTGCTCAAAATCCTAAATCATGCCCCAAACAGCCACGTAAGACAAGACTTCTCAGTATGCATGGAAAATCTTATTATCTTCAGTATCTTGGATGCTTGGAGCAACTTCTAAAATTACTTTAAATATTCCATGTAGGCACCCACACACAGGGGATTTATAACTGTCCTAAAAGTTTTTAAAGTACTTAGAGAAAAGTTAAAGCAGCCACCAAAGTACCTTCACCACAGGCAAGCGCCTGGTATTCTGTGGGTGGGAGAACCACAGAAGGCAGACAAGACCTTTCGGCACAGAGAAGGGGAGTCCTGGGACTCACTTCACTCAAACGTACAGCCCTTGAAATGAGAGGTGGGAATGCCCAAGGCATCTCCCAGCCTCAAAAATGGAGGATCATTTCTTTGGGTATATCCAGCAATCATCAGTTTCCAATTACTCATATGATGTATTATTCTACTTCCCATCCTGGGAGAGTATCTGTTGGTGTAATAAATCTCACAGCTATGCAAATTTTCTACTTGCTCAGCTGAAATTTGTGTTTCCTTTGTCTCATTCCATTACTCCTAAACACCACTCTCAGAACATCCTTCTGTTGGAAATTATATAACTTTCCTCATTAACTTTTCTAATTAATTGTTTTAATTAATTCTTCTAATTAATTGTTTTAATTAATCATAATAATAAGCTGTGTAATCTTCCATTTTGGCCAGCACATAGCAAAGTCTTTTTCACAGACTGCTGTGGTTAGAACAGTTTGGGAAAAGCACTGAAATTTTAAGTTTTACTAAACCAATCTTGATATGCTTTAATGAACAAAGCCTGGGGGAGAGACATATTGCTGAAAACTGGACACCAGGAATGCAGAATTTACAGACCACAAGGACAGGTGCAGAAACCAGAGATAAAGAAGAGACTAAAGAAGACAGTTCATCATTCGTACTGAAAAATCTATCAGGGAAAAAGATAATAAAAAGACTGAAAAGGTGGATTAATTAGCATGAGAAGTGACAAATCAGTAACCAATAGAAGATAGAATACTAATTAATTAAGAGAATTATGTATTTTGTAACTGATGAACATTGATTTCTTTGTTTGCTAGAGATATGTAAATAGTGAAAAAGTTTTGCAAGTGGGTGTGCATCTAGGTGGAGCTATCCCCATGCACCATGGTGCTGTAAATAAAGTAATGCCTACTTTCTAATGCCAAAAAATAGTGTTGGAGAGTTTGATTTACCCCAATGTTTCCAGCAACACTTCTAGGAGGAGTTGTTCATTCCCCTTTATTATGTTTGCATTTCTAATTAATCACCTGGTCCTTTTCCACGATAATGTTGTACTTTGGCCATTTCAACCTTTCACTGCTGTTACCAATGATGTCATTTCCCACTCCAGCTAGGTGGAGCTAGCGGGGAGAAAACTTTGTTAAGAAAAGGTAGAGAGAGTCTCCAGGTTGCTGCTGCTGCACTGACAACATGAATTGTTCTGCCTTCGGAGAACACTGTAATGAAAGGAGAGTACATCCTCCTAAGCACTAGAAAAATTCTAGTGACTTCTCCCTCCTGTGGTGTGTCCTTCCATCCCTGTTACAGAAAGAACCACAACACAGGAGGCAGGAATGTGTTGGTAGGGCTCGTGGTCTTGTTGTTTACCGTGGATATGGACGAGTCAAGGAAATGCATGTTGGAGCAGGGAGCAAGCTGATCTATATGAATTACGCAAAACTCAGGGTCATCATCAGATCGACAGTTAGGGTGGATCTGTGAAATCCAGGGCAAGGCCAGGCATGGGGAGCAAGTTACAAAACATCCACCTGCTCCAGTGAGGGCAGGACAGCTCCAGAGGCTCAGCCATGTGCCTGGCTGAGTCCAGTTAAGTGCTTGCTCATAGCCTATGCACGTACTGGGAGCTGTAATGGCTCTTGGTGAGACGTTTTCCAGACACTGCCTGGCTCTTCCACAGAGTGGGCAGCTCTTATTAAAATTTTAATAAATTGGGTCAATAATTGCAGCAAAAACCCAATGCTCTGACACAGTGCTAGGCTGAAAAAAGACAGGGAACAGCACTTGTCTGGAGCACATGTCAGTGCTCCACAGGACCACCTCTGCACTTTTAAATCTGGTCAAATGCAGTCTAAAGGTCACAGTGATCCTTCTGAGAAATCCGATTACCGTCAGAGCTGCCATTCACCAGGGACAGGAATGTTTCATGGTGTGCTCCTAGCAAACAGGCAGTGAGCTGCTCCAGAGCAGCAAAGGCAGGCAGAAATCCCAGGAGCCCAGCAGGCACATACAGCCCATCAGCACATCCACACCACAGCAGGCAGCTCTCAGGCAGGTCCAATAAGCAAATGTGCAGGTGGGCACAATGGTCTGAAAGGGCAAGGTCTTACTCTCCTCTGATCCACCAATACCTTGTTCATTTCCTGTGACGGGCCCCAAGCCAGAAAGACACATCCTAAATCCCATCTTTATCTGGCGACAGATCAAACAAGCTAACTTAACATGAAAAATTCTTCCCAGCATTGCAACCCTTTTCTTCTGTAGGAGATAGACAAAATAGGTATGTGTTTTGAAAAAAAAAATTCTTGTTGCTCTTTGAAACCAAACCTTTTCTCCTCTGTTACACAGATCTTTCAAAGGAGTCCCAGCTCAGGTTGAAAGGCCAGATACTTCCACAGTACCCATAATGGCATCAGAACTGGCTGTGAATCTGCTGGTTACTATTTGCCCTGTGCTGCACTCCTTCCAACAGCTGTATTTTGCCTTATTGAGCTGGTAAATTACCATGTGCAGTCTTCTCTGTTGTGTAGCTTCTTCCCTCACGGGCTCTGAACACAGATCCTGAGGAACAGAAAAGTTTTGAATGTCCAACCCATATGGATGACTGCCTGCACTAGCTAACACCTCTTCCACAGAGACACTCTTCTTTGATTGAGGGTACCGTATGAGAGGAAAGCTAATGTCTTTACAAATAATTTGATGGGTGAAGGTGTGGGTGTTAATGTCTTTGCAATGGGTCTTAATGTCTCTACTGACTTTGGGCAGCAGGTTTGATGCAAAGCCCAGGCAGCCTGGCTCCTAAAACAAGCAAGGGTCTGCACAAGCCTGAACTTCTGAGTTTTGGGGTAAAATAGGTTCAAGGTGGGGAATATGTGGTAGGTGGTTCGGGAAGGCTGTACCTTCCTAGTGACTCAGCCGATGGGGAAAGGAAGAGGGCACCATGCAGCCGGGAGTTTGGGATAAAAGGAGGCTGCGCCCTCCAAAAACCTCAAAGACAGAAAACCCCCCAGTGGACTCTCTCCCTTTATTCAAGTAAAGTTGCAGGACTCCTCTGTCTCCTGACATAAACCTCTGGCGTTCATGGATTTTCCTGTATGTCCAATCAAATCCGATGTCATTATGAAGAACTAATGGAGCAAATCATGTAAGCTTTTATACAATACAGCATTCCACAGAATAAGATATTTTTCTTCTTTTTTAATACAGGTAAACATTTAAAATTCTTTAGTCTATTCTCCATATGCAAATCTCTGTCACTAGTTTGTTTCTTTCGTTTTCTTTCTTGTTTTCAGGTTTAAATCATTCTGTAAAGAAAAATAACTGTTGGAGGGTTTTTTAAACTACTGGAGTAGTCCAATTTTATGGGAGGCAGTTCTAAAAGTGCACAAAGAAGGACCTGCTCATTTAAAGGTGCAAAAAGCTGAGATTTAGACTTGTACCTTCAAAGTGCCCAATCAAACTACAAAATAGTTTAAACTATTGCTCAGACTGTCAAACATCTCTTCTATGAAGGGTTCAAGTTGCAGAAATGGTAAGTCATCTGCTGTATATTTGCAAAATTTCCATTGTTATCTCACTATAAGCAGGAGCAGAGTTCAAACTCTTTGGAGCAGCAACTACAGAACCTCACAAAGAACATCCTTTTGACCAAGTGTTGCTTTTCTAAGTGTTGCTTCTCTGCAGTGCAAAATACTTCAGAAAGAGTAGCAGCAATTGTGACATCTAAAAAGGTAACACCTCCTGTCAGGTAAACAGTTTAAAAAAAATTAATGCTGTTCAACATGCTGAGTATTTTTTTTTTTTGCCAGAGGAAAATTTCTTTGCTTTAAAGCATCTGATGGTGTCTGCTCTCCTTTTGTTTTCTGACATCTGCTCTGACATTCCACTACTTTGCAATTGTGTCACAAAATTAGTTTTTGACAAAAGCAAAGGCATCCTTTAAGGAAATTCACTCCTTCCATCAAGAATTAAACACAGCCTCTACAGCTGCACCTATAGCAGACTTTCACTATCACAGACTAAGAAAAGTGCTCTCAAATGAAATTTTGATTTGGAGGTTTAAAAGCAGGCTTGTGTCTGCAACAAAAAATGGACGTGCGCAGATACATACAATTTATAGAATAAATGTATAGCAATGCTTTTTGTGTTTTACTTTCACATAAGCTTCTTATTACGATAGGACAAAACAGAGAATATAGGTTGAAGCCCCCTGAAAACATCAGTGACAAGGATAAACAACAGGTCAGTTACTGGTGATGAAAAAGACATGCAAAAATCAGAAAAAACTAAAACAAATGTTTTCAGTGGAGCAACGTCATCCTTTCCCTTTTTTTTTTTTTTTTGACAGCTTATCAGAAATGAGTCCAAATAGCAACTCAAATTCTGTTTTTATCTGAGTTCTTTTTAATGATAAGGAGTAAATTGTAAAAAAATGTTACATAGAAGAGGTTCATATTCATTCATGTTGGATCACAGCCAAACTCAGCTGCAGACTTGGACTCCAAATGTGACAAAGTTTAGACATAGAAAAAACAACACTATTCATTCTAATTTTAATAAAATTATTTCTAACTTCTAACTCACTTTCTCTTTTCTGCTGGGAACTGAATGAAGAAATCCCAAAGTAGGCATATGCTGTACCATCCATTTATACACTTACACAGGAAAGGAAAATACTGAACCCTGCAATGTGCAACAGGACAGTGAGTCAGAACTGCAACTAGAATCCCAATTCTGTACTTCTGGACCTTTACCTCTTTTAAATGTGCACTCTTCACACTCAGCTGGCATGAGATTTTGCATTTGTACTTAAACACAACACTATTTTCAGGAGCTGGATAAGGAAGCAAAAGCTCTCCTGTAGCCTTGCTTCTACCACCAGTCCATATTTGTTTTACGGGTAGCTAAGTAAGGGATGCCCGGCCTTGCTGGGCAGGATCTTTGCACATCCCAGCCTTGTGCTGCTCCTCCCCTGTCCCTGCTGCTCCCTGGCACTGCTCAGGGGCTCCCAGGGCAGCCCCAGGGCCTTCCACGTGAGCTCTGATCTCTGCTCATCCCACACAGTGTGCAAGGCCTAACAGGGTCTTGCCATAACAGCAAGGTGGCTCAGGAGTCTTCTTTCCATCCATTACTATTTTCCAGGGATTCACTTTCTCTCCATATAATGAGCAAGCAGGAAGAATGCAGCTGTTGCAAACAAGGCTGTCAAATCCTATAGTCATGTACATGACCACAGTACTGAGATCTAGAACTGAAAGCCCCTCCACTGCTGCCTAGGACAGAGCATCTTAACATCTCTGCTCTTCTGCTGTCACTTAACAGCTTCCATTAAAGAATAAGTACCTCAGAGAGCAAACCAACCCCAGCAAGGATGATAAAAACACATCCATCAAGAACATCTCACACCACTTCCCTCTCCCTCTTGGCATTAAGGCAACCGTATACTCTGTGTTTTAAGAGGGAAAAAACCCAAACCCAAATCAAAAACCCCAAGCACATTATTTTCACATCTCATTTGCATAACAGATGAATAGTTTCTAAACCAAATTACATCAGTAAGCCCATTACCATCCATAGTAAAACACTGGGAAGATTCTGCAACACAAAAGAGGAAAAACTCTTGCTTCTCAAAGATATGTCCCTTTCTTGACCCCTGCCCACACTAGACTAAGGGTAAAAGGGGCCTGAACAGTGAGTTAGGAGGCCCAAGCAACCACACATCTCATGGCATAGAGCAGACACTCATCTCTGTTCCCTGAGATCCTTTATATCCACCAGAGCAGTGTCTGGCTGACAAGGACTGTCAAGAGGCAGGAAGGATGTGACAACTAGAACTGGTGCAGAACAAAAGACTTTATACCCAGCACCTGCCTTCTGAGATACCTAGTGGCATTCTAAAAAAACCTGCTGCATTTGCAGAGAGCTGGCAGTGCTCGTGGTGCTGCACAAGCTGCAGGAGGATATAAACTGATACAAGTCAGCATAAAAGCTCTGCTGATTTATACTACCTGAAAACTGGCCCCAAAGATTTTGTTACCTAGACAACCAGAAGGAAACTAATTCTTCTAGTACCACAGCAATTGGCAAGATTGAGCTGTTTACAAAGTCTGTTCTTGAACAACATTTTCCTTTTTTTTTTTGGTTTATAAATTATTTGGGCCTTTCCATAGTAAGCTGAATTATATCTGTCATGGTTAGCACAGATATAATTCATCTCATTAAGGAGGGGTACAAACTTATTTTGTGATGAATTCTCCAGGCTTGCTAAGGAAAATAAGGCATTTGGTGCTCAAAGCAGGTTACAAACAACCCCATGGTTAAAGCACTACCAGCACTGGTCTGTACCAGATTCCTCAGTGTTTTTTCAGACAGACACAGCTCACAAGGTTCCTGTTTAAACCCACTGTGCAGCTGGAACATGTAGACATGGGGCCGCAGAGCTCTGAAGTGCTGTGGCAGCATGGTCACAACCCAGGCTGCTCCCAGGACAGGGGTTTCTGCCCATTGGTTCTGCTGCAGGAAAGAGGGAGCTGGTTTCCTCTAGCTGGCTTTACTTACTGGCTTTATACAGGATGCCATGGGATTCCTGAAGCCCATAGCACACCTTGTCTTGAAAGGCATGACCATGCGTTCTTCCACAAATCATGCCACTGATTTCCAGGGAGCTGTGCTTCAGAAACTGGAATGGCCTTTCCTGAGCTCCCAAGGGTTCACAGAAGGGGTTCACATCTGCAGAGCGTGAAAGGAAAGACTGGGCTGGTTCACCCTCATCATTACCTGACCTCACCTTGTGCCTTTGTAAGGCCTCGGCATTGGCTTCAGCAGGGCCTGAACAGAACTGCAAAGAATTCAGCAGCTGCTCCAAAACTCACACCAGCCTTTGGATGGGCACAGGCCAGCTTAGAGTCCTGTGGGATCTCAGTGAGAGTTTTGGAATGACATTCCCCATTCCAGCTACAAGAGTCATAGTCCTGCTATCCTGGACAAAAGATGGGGAAAAAATATTTCTAAATTAGTTCCTTCTTAGTCCCTTGTATGCTCATTGCTGTGGGAGAAAACAATTAGATCCTTGATATTTAGATCAGCAATCCATTTTCTCCCTATTTGTCTCTCAGTTGAGAAAATTCATTCTAAATATTTAAAAAATCTCCTTAAGAGGTTAAGGAAAAACTAGAAAATTCAATACTCAGAACAAAAAAATACAGAATAATAGAAGAAATAAATTTGTTTGTAGGTCTAAGTGGAAAATGAGAAGTTTTCAGCCTTCTAGTCCAGCAATATATCTATCTGCTTACTGTATTTATATAAACAAAATTATAAAAAAAAATTATAAAATGGAGAGGCAATCAGAGTAGCACAGTCCCTGCTGGAAAAACTGTTCCAAGCAGCACATGACCTTTGCTATAGTGTTTACGCCTTGGAAAAGCAGCTTCACTGTGGAGAAGGCGCAAACAATATGCAGCAGGAGAGACCTTTAGCCTCCTGGGGAAGGTCTGTGCTAATTACCTGGGCCAAAGGGAGGCACAGCTATCTCCATCTTCATTGGGAAATCATATTTGGGTATGGACAATACACAAAATAAAATGTCTGGAGCATCAGCTCATCTTGCAAGGTGCTCCTGCAATCCTCCAGGAAACCTGAAGCAACCTTGAGGAGCCTTTTTATGCCACCCCTCAGCTGTGGGACTGCAAGAGATCAGTTTTCACTCCCTTATGCCTGTGGCACACAGCAGACAACCAGGCCTATGAAAAGAGAGGGGTTCAGTGTTCTGCTGAACCAGGTTAGTGCTGATACTTCATGTTCAGGCAGGATGTTTTACTCAGAAACCCACATCACACCACAGGAATATTAAATTCAAAATTCCATTACATGCCTCTGTAATGGAAAATTCCTTTTACTGTACAGAACTATAGGGGCTTGAGTGAAGGTAAGCCCAGTTATCAATAATTCACCTAAATAATGAAACAATCTTGAGACCTGGAAAGAATGGTTCATGTGCCATTATTTCATGAAAAAAGTTCTCTTTTTGTCTTTCTCTGCAATTCGGATTTCCTTTTTTTTAAGCAATGCCTACTTTCTGTCAGAAATAAAATTATTGAATGGCAAGTTTTCTTAGCCAACCAAAATGCTAATTTTTTTTAAGGAATTGGTCCATATAAACACAATCTTTGGCTGACTTTCCTGGAAACCTTTGAAGAATCCACTTTGCTCTCCAGCTCATACACTTAAGGAATGGGTGGGAAGCTGAGCAATGTATCCATTGCTTCTATCTCCAGCTTCCCACCACTGGTATTCCTACATTGGGACACACAGCAAGGTCTTAGTTACATGCTGGGCTAGACAGCCTCATGAGAATTCAAGTAGAGTTGGAATGTCTCCACCCTGCTTTTTGCCACTGTGGGATAGACTACTAAACTTGCCCCCAATACATTAAAATTCGGGTTCTGTTACACTCAAGTTCACAGGCTCCAACCCTTGCAACACCCTAAAGAAATAATATAAACGTTTTGCCAATCAGAGATGCATTTTGGCCTTCAGACACAGTTCCAGCAATACAGCAGCTGCTATGGAACATCACAGAGCCTGTATTTGTACAGTGCCACCATCTCTGTCCTTGGCACAGGGGCAAAGGCAGGGAGAGGGGTGTGACTGAGGCATTCTGTGCTCCAGAAATAGGAGCAGTTGGGTACAGCATCTGCAAGAGCACCCACACGGGCTGCTCTAATTTAAACTGGCCCCTGAGCAGCTGAGAAGCTGAAGAACAGAAGCAGGCATGCCTCAAGCCACTGTTGTACTCTCTCCCTGAAGCTGCACCTTCTGAAGCACAGCAGGAAATAACAGCAGATTGTAAGAGGGCCAGGAATGATGCTGGGCAGAACAAAGTCTCCTCACCCAATGGTGTCTTTTACCCAGACACCAAAAACCCTAAAATTGCACCCTGCTGCGAGTCAGCATTGCTTGCTGTGTCACCTAAGAGGGAGACGGAACTGTCTCAGCTTCTGGTCATTTTTATCCCAGCTCTAGTACTGACTAACGTCACTTCACTTCCACAGCATTGCTTTGGAATTACCCATTGGAAACCAGGAGCAGTCAGCCCCTCTTGGCACACAGAACTGGTCAAAATTTGAGTTTTGATCTTGGGATCATCCCACACAGAGCAATCACTTTGAGGCTTTTCCTAATCAGAAGAAGAGGGTTAAACAGGTGACAAGCGAAGAACTCTGCTGTGCCATACAAGTAATGAATCTTGCTCAAGAACAGTGCACTCTTAGCAGACAGTGTCTGACAGATTACATTGGCTGTTAAAGCAACTGCCCTTCCCTAATGTTATATGCTCTCAGTGGGAAGAGTTGGGAATGGGAGAAGAGGGAGAGAGAGGGGAGCAAAAGGGAATTTAAAAAGCAGTTCAACATTTATCCCACAGCATGGTGAACACACAAAAGCTGAAGCAGGAAGCTGGGAAGTCTCTCATGATCCACACAAGCTGTAAGAATCTCTTGGATGCTCAGCCCTGCAGGTGAAAGACTTTGGCAAACCCAGAGGGGAGAAAAGCATTCTTATCTACCACTGCTGACTGCTTATATCTGATGGTGGGGCACAAGTTCTAGCTTAGCAGTTCATTTCTCATCTGGACTCACTCACTTCATATCTGGAATTGAAAGGAATGGGATGACCTCCAGATATGTCTCCAGGCACAACTGAGGTTTGAGTCCACGGAATGTTCAGGATTTTATTTCAAACCAAATCAGAGTTAGGCTTCTCCTGTAAATTTAAAAGTGATTCTCCGGAGATACAGGTTTGCAGAGCCTTCTGTGATCCACAGCATTTCTGGGAAATACCATGTATTCTTGGGCCTAATTACTGGCAGATTCAAGCACACATATAGATCCCTGGCCTTCAAATAATTTTAAACAGAAAATCTTTGTTTATTGGCCAAAATTATCTCAAAAACTGAGTCTGAAGAGGCTGCAGTATGCCAATTAAAGCATTTCTCTAACCACCTCTCTTACCCTTCCGTAGTGGCTGCCCTGCTTCTCCTTGTCACCTATAAGAGAATGAAAACCTATTCCTGAGTTTTCAGGTATGGAAAGGCAGCATCCTCAGCCCTCCTGAGCTGGCCAGCATAGGGCACACCAACCACACCATGAGAGGGCATTAATAAGCTCTCCATTGAAAGAGGAGCTTTCCTGAGCCCACTACACACCACATCTGCATGCTTGTCATGGGGAATCTCCCCTCAGGAATCCACCTCCCCTCAGGAATCTCTTTGCAAGTTATTTACAGGGTTTCTTCTGCCTCAGGGAGAGTGAGCACCCAGAAGCCAGCAGGTGTGAAACCAGCACTAAAGGGGCTTTCATGCAGCTGGTGTAGTCTTCCGTGAAAGGCAGCTTCTCCTAAATGACCTTACTTCTCTGTGGGTCCTCCCACTGCTGCTATGAGGGTAGCCATACACCCTACCTCACGTGGGTGCTACAAGTGCATCAAAGTCTTTTAAGTGCTGTGTAATCAAGTAAACCAGTAAAACACAACAAGAATTGGTTTGGAAAGCAGAATAATTTGTGTATTTATAATAACAAATACAAAGAAGCAAAAATAACAATGCCAATTTTTGTGGTTTGGATTGGAGGGTAAGTAGTCATTTTGCAAAGACAAGAAGGGCCAGAAAGCTGTATTTTAGCCTAATTAATCAAAATTAATGAGCCCCTGAAACCTTGTTTCTCTCAATCAGCACACTATCAGCAGCGACACTATAGTAGCCTTTTCTCCATCAAAAAGCAGCCCAGGGGCCATCTAATGACACTCCAATGTGAGCATCTCTGAGTTTTTCCAGAAAGTAAAGCTTGCCTAAATTTCCAGACCAGATGGTTGAACTGTGAGACAAACTGTCAGATGGCTCTGAAGTGTTTAATACAATTAACAGTATGCAATCTGGAAACGCCCTGGGCTCAGACAATTTTTCCACAGATTTCTGTAAAGCTTTCAGAAACAAATCCACACAGTCTCCTTCTGAACAAGCTTAATGATTTTTTAGCCAACAGCAAGGGAATCAAAGACCACAGGAAGCAAAGAAAACCCCTTGCCGATGCCTTCTCACCCCTGTAATGGGCAGGACAGCAAAGGAGCAGAACAGCATCTCAGGAAGAACTTCACTGAAAGAGTTTTTAAGCATTTGTATGGGTTGCCCAGGGTGGTGGTGGAGCTGCCATCCCTGGAGGTGTTCAAGAAACAACTGGACATGTCACTTAGTGCTGTGATCCAATTGACAAGGTGGTGCTTGGTCAAAGGTTGGACTTGAAGATCTTAGAGGCCTTTTTCATCCTAAATGATTCTGTGATCAACAGTTGACAAACGTCATGAAACAGAATCAGTTTCTCAATAGCAAGCATTTTGTGCTCATAGTGCTTCTCATCCAAGCAAGGGAAACATTAATTCTCTCTGCGCTCCTCAAAGACTTGCAATTTCGCCACCTGCGCAGACAGGGGAACTGAGGCACATTGCTCCACAGCTCACCCCCATCCCAGAGACCAGTGGGAGAACAGCACATACTGGGCCTGCCTTTTCCTCTTTACTCACCCTCTTCTCCCTTTCTCTGCTTTCCATCTGCACCAGCATCAGCCTAAGGAAGTAGCTTGCAAACCCCTAACGTTTTCACAAGCTCAGGAAGACAGCTTCCCTTGGGCACCAGGAGAGACAGAGAGCTCCCACAGAATGAGGAAAGCCCACACCTCCCACTTCAGAGCAGCAGAGCTGAGTGGAGACTAACTGTGAGCAGAATCACACCAATACATGGCCCCAGCTACCCTCTGTCAATCCTTTCACCAATACGCATATCCCAGTACCAGGAACAGGAGCACCCAGTAACAAACATCCCACATGTGACACTACTCAGTTAAATACTTTGTCTGGTCTGGAGTAAAGGGAGAGAGCTACTGTCTAAAATGTACACTCACAGGTGGAGGAAGAAAGGAAAAGGTCCAAGGAGAGGCTGAGCTGTTGTAGCAGAAAGCTAAAAATGAGTACCCATAGGAGAGTTCAAGATCTCCTGCTCCCAGATGTGCATTCTGACCTGTTAAAGAGCAAGAGGGAGATGATCACAACACCACAGTGGGTGGTGTAAATCACAGAATCACAGAATTGTTAGTGTTGGAAGGCACCTCTGGAGATCATCTTGTCCAACCCCCCTGCCAAGGCAGGGTCACCTCACATCAAATCCACTCTACACAGGAATTCATGCTCTTTGCTCTCTAAACAAAAATATATGAAGGCCTTGAGAGTGCTTAAAATAACTTGAGGTACACTGTACATAAGGCATATTACCTGTGTTTCCAAAACAAGCAGTGAAAATTCAAGGTATTCAATTTAAAGAAATCCATGTTAGATCTGGAAAAAAACCCCGCATATAATTACATGGCTAGAACTAAAACCTTTGAGTGCCCAGAGCCATGAGCTCTGGTTCCATGACTACTTTAAGCCAACATAACCACCAGCTGCTGCCAAAAAACAACTTTCCCACTTCACACTCCTGTCACTCCTTCCCATTCACACCAGCAACTAGGATCTGCATCAAGCTGTATTGGTTTATGAATGCCAGCAGGACTGAAGAAGCAGAGGTGGGAGTAAAATTCTGGAAGTAATTGTGGCATTGTCAGCCCAAATTAAATTCATCTGCCTTTAAAAGATACATGTGACTTCTTTTCCTACCCTCACACCAACCTTGCAGCCCATGTCTGACTCTTCCTGCCAAACTGGTGTGTGCCTCCTCTCTGGGCTGAGCTTCACAGCTCATAACATTACCTTTGGACTCTGCAGCTCATGGAAGAGGCACCTATGGGGCCACACAATTCCCATACTTCCTACTGCTCAACAGCCAGATGGGAAAACATGTCACTGCACAGCTGAGAATTGTACTGAGAACTGTATTTGTTGCTGCACATGCTCAGATGAACAAATAAAGGCCTTACACATTATTTTCAGCTCCTGCTCCACCAGCTCCTGGGTGTTTGTTTTCACACATTTCTTTTCTGCTTCAGGTATTCGGTTGGGATATATCTATGCATACAGGGAATATCCTTTTCCACTGTGCAAGATTCTCTATGTAGCTATTCCTGGTTAAATGGCCACACACTGCACCTGACAGCACACCTAAAAAAGCCAGTGGAAACCTACTACTACATATTGGAGTATGTATAATAAATGGAAATCATTCCTGTGAAAACAGAGTGGGGAATCTGATGCTAGAGTACAGTCCGAGAGCAAACAGGCTGCAAGAAGGTATTTCAGGCTGGAAGACCCCATGTACCTAACATGCCAGAAGATCAGAACTCAATAAATGTATCTTTAATGAAATAGGATCTCCAAAGCCTGCAAATGCTAGTCAAAGGCACCTTACAACCTTCAAAACTAGGGGCTTGTGGCATATCAAAGCTAAAAAGATCACATGCATACCTGCCTTAAATATCTTGGTTACTATCTCTCTCAGAAAGCTGGAAGGACAACACCACCACAAGTTTCAGTGTTTGGGGCTTGCTGCTGAATGCAAGACAAGTGCATAGGGATGTAACAGGAGCAATTAATTACCCTCCTTGCTGCATGTGAGCCCAGTCAATCAGGCACTAGTTGGAAACTTGTCCTGCTCAAAACAAGTTACAAGCTGTCTCATCCAAAGACTGGGGAGAGTATGAGCTCCCTGGAACTTCCTACAGCTCAAATTCACCACATCACTCACGCTTGCAGATGCAGCACCAGACACAAGAACTGCAGGAGCCATACCAATTCAAAGCACCACTGTTCCCAGAAGACTTTTCCGTGCTTCTCCTTGAATCATTGATGCACTCAGCTGACAGGTTTCAGGGGGTGAGAAGTGACCTGCTATGACTTTATACATGAGCAAGTGATTCCATTCTTTAGAGCTGTCATGCAGTGTTAAATTCACAGCTTTCATGCAGATTATTTGTAAATGGGGTCTGTAGTTACTGGAACTTTCTTTAAAGCTTGGCAGTGCTTGAGACACATTCTGTAATTTCTCCAATACATATTTGTAATCTTCTCACATGACCTGTCTCACACATTGCTCATGAGCTCCCTGTGCTCCACATGTCAATATTTCACCCTGCATGAGACGTCTATCAAAAAACCCCATGCACAGCTCCAGGTTCACTCTCAACCTGATCTATTCCCTCTCTCCAAGCTCATGAAAAACACCTTCCCCAGGCAGTTTCTTCAAATAAATTCTTGTCTACAGATGCTTTGATAAACAGCCTGTATTACAAGAAGGATGTTATCTATTAGGTAGTGTAACTGGTAATTCTGAGATCAGGTCTCCAGGTACACTTACATAAAGTTTTCCTACTGCTATTATCCAGCAGAACTACTGATGAAAGTCAGATGACAAAGATAAGTAGTAAAAGGCAAATAAAGTCTTCATGCATTGTGCCATGGTCTTTCTTCCAGAGGCAGATGGCAACCTGCAAAATGCTGGGCTTCAAACTGTATGTGACCCAGTGGGTCAGTGATGCTGTACATCAGCTACCTGGCCCTGGCACAGAAAGGCAGGTTGGATTCCACAGGGGAAAGACTGATTCAGCCTCTGGATGGATGAGGTAGTGTGGGGCTTGGCAAATCACTTTGTTCTGCTCTAAATCTGTAAGGTGGGACATTCTGGCTGACAAAAACATCTCCCTTGTTTGTTTTTGGACAAATTATCAAATGTGCAGTTTTATATTTGCCAAATATGACAGTTTCAGATGATGTCCTTTTCCTGCATAAAGACAATTTCAACCTCAGTGTGCAATTCAAAACTTATAATTTCATTGGACAACTGCAGATTAGAGCTCTGAAGAGGTCTCACTTTCTTCTCCCTACTTCTGAGGCGAAAATGAAAACCAGAGGGGAGCACTTGATGAAGATTTTGCTGATGGGATCACCTACAGCTTTCTTTATTGGCACTGATCACAGCTTATAAATTCAGACATAAAGAATTATTTTCATTAAATAGCATCCCACAACACAAATGATTTTTCCATCCAGCAGCACCTACGACAGGCAAAAAGGATGTTAAGCATAAGCAGTGTAGTTTGAAAAGTAAGTACCTCAAAAGAATGTCCAGTTCTGAATTACGTGGCTCAAATTGTCATTTAAGATCATTGGTTTAGATTGTTACAGGCTCGGGCTGTCATCTGGCACAGATCAGCATGGTATAAGGCAGGTTCTAGGCTTTACAGTGCGTATCATGTGTACACAACTTGCTCCTAGAAGTAAGAAACTCCACGTCCTTCACTTCTCCTCTGACCTGCTATGCAATTTATGGAAATTGCTCATCCTCCACAAAGTGCATCAACTGGAAGTACCACAGCTCTGTCTCTAACACAGGGACCAGCTGAACTCATGATCAGCCAGAGGAGCTTTGTGAAGCTCAGCCTGTCGCATTGCCAAGAGGACAAAGTACCTTCACCTGTGCCTGTCACAGGCACCCAGAATGTAGGGCACACCCACGGGGACCTGCGAGGCAGCCACTGTCACACCAGGTGATCATCCAAAGTCTGACAGCTACATCCAGGCGCAAGAAGCATTTAGGGAAGAAGCTTCCTCAAAGATAATGCATTGCTGACCTCCCCTTGTGAGGAGCGATACCGTGGATCCAGGACTCCTTGCACCTGGCAGTGCCCATCAGCATAAGTAAAACTGAAGGGGTGGATGCGGAACATGCACTCCTGAAAACCCTGCTCCCACCTCTGAGGCTGTATTTGGGTACCACGCACCAGAAACAACATCTACAAATCATTCCAGCCTAGCTGGGCCACAACACACTGATCCACCGGATGAGTATCAGTCTCACTCCTGCTCCTTTAACCAAACAACACTTCAAGAGAGCACAAGCTTTGAGCTTCCTTCAGTTGCACCACTAGAGGGATGCTAAAATGGGAAAATGAGCTTGGAGAAGGCATTTAAGGGAATAACCCTAGGTCAGAAGTATGAGATAAAGGCTTCCAGGCTCTGCCAATTCATCTAAACAATGCTGTGGTTAGGGCCCAAGGGCTTTGACACTTTCATCTACATAATCTTCAATTTTATTAGGCTTTCAGTCATTTTTTCTCTTGGCAAAGGTGCATTTTTTAGAGAAGCGGCATTACAACTAAGCTGGAAAAAAGCAGTCCCTCCCTGTTTCACCCAAACATGCAGAAAGGACATTAAACACACATGGCAGCAGCCAATAGCTGCTGGTGTTACCAATATTTTCTAATTTGTCTCCCAGCAGGTCAGGTGGAAAGAAAGGGTCTCTCTGGGGTTTCTTCAGCTGAAGTTTGATTGATCAGCTCTAGCTGAACCAAATTGTCCCTGTAAGTGCTTCTGTAAACAAACTAATTACAAAGCCCTACTAGACTGTATTTAGTTTATGCATTTAGCAGTGACATCTGCACCAGCTAAATCAGGCTGGAACAAGCAAACCTACCTCTGGTACAGGGTCTAGTGAAGAAAGCGTATTAAACTTAGTTCTGTTCACAGATTTTTCTCTTTTCTCCCCAGCCCAATGATCCTTTGTGACAAAGATTTATAGAACTAGCAGTCCAAAGGGGGTCACTGCGGGGCAATCAAGCATAAAATGAAAATGGAAGAGGCAACTGGAGACTAGCTTAAACCGAGATTCATGTTGTACAATTATCACAGCAAATTCAGGAGTTCAGAGGAGACAGCACTGTGCTTTACTTCTTGCTAAGCACATCAGACTGATTTAGAAGTAACCACTGGTTCTGATACAAAGAACAACTTAGTCTTGAATCTACCTTGACTTACTACTTGCTGCTTTAAACATGAGCTGCAACGATGAACCTCCTGCTCTGCAATTCTCAATTCTCATGAGGAAACACAGCAAGATCTGAGTATTTCAGCAAGATGTTTGCAAAACATCCCTTTGCGGGGACTGCTGAGGAGCATTCACTGGGGAAAAGAAAAGGGAGAAGTGAACACCAAAGAACAGAAGGTCTCTTTGCATTGATTTATTCTCCAGTTCACGTTCTTGGATACTGAATTATCCATCTTACACATAAAATGATGTATTTATTACTATCTATTTTCCAGACATCCCACAATATATACCAAGAATTTTTTTTTACAGAGAACTCTCAGCCCAAGGACATGTCTAAGGGGCTGGGTACCAGCAAACTCACACTTCTTTGCATTTCCCTCTCAACTTTGTGCACTAAATATGATGTGGGTCTCTCAACTCTTGTTTCGTAGACATGTCCAAGGACTCCAAATATTAAACATGTAGGTGAGGCATATGAATGGTTTAAGAATGACCACATGCTCTCCACACTAGTGCAAAAGTACCTGGTGGACTGGAGATTAAACCAGCGCTTCTGCATGACTGCTGCTGCTTTTTCTATTCTCCAGAGGACTTTAAAAGTGTGTGTATTTATTCTGGGAAGAATCCAAACAAGTTTCATTCACTTGCTCTATAAAACTACAATAGCTGAGTCAATCTCTAAAAGCATGTCTTTTTTTAGTGTTTATCCTTCATATGTACTTATTCATTTACCATAAATAGGAATGGATCACTTTTTGTTTACTTGAAGATATGAACATTTCCATTTTCCAGAACTGTCTGAAAGAGAAATTTCCCATTCATAATCTCCTGCAGCATATTAATGGGCACTAGTGGCTTCAACCTTGAAGCAACTCTGCTTTAACTGTAAAACTAAATGCAAAGTTAATTAGTTTTGGTTTTGGTTTTTTTTCCAGAAAAGCAGCAATCCACCACTGGCCTGATTTATCCCACTGCTGGAATTGCTTCCATCAAAAGAACAGCCACAATTAAGCAAAAGGTAAGTACAATTTTCAGTAAGTTTTTGCCTAGGGTTGCACCAGTAGGAATGTCACCAGACCTCTGTAGGTAGGACACTCACTTAATAGCAGAGTAGATCAGGACAAGCCTAACTCCAGGAGCATTAATGGATCAGTCACCTAAGTGAATTAAGATGTTTAAGCTTCCTTCTTTACCCTATGGCAGGTTGAAGCATCCTTCAATTCAAGTTTAGTTAGAAGGATTATCAGGCATGTATAAGCTTTGAAAGAGACCTGTCATATATGAAGAGCAGCTACTGATATTGATGCCCTGTGGAGAGGCTCCCTTGGAGTTTGATTACAGCAGTCCAACGTTCCGATTCGTGAGTTACACTCAAGAACAATTTATCCCCCCATGCAGATGTGATCTAATCACATCAGTCCCCTCTGAGATTCCCAGTGGTGCTTTTAACGCTTTTGGACACATTAGATCATGGAGTCAGCTTGACAATTCTGCTTGAGAGGACTTGTCAAAGCCATTAGAGTGCAGACTGGATGCCGGTGTCTGAAGGATGTAGTCTCACCTGCCCAAATCTGCACTGGACCTCAGTGATAGACAGAAGTGCCCTATGATACAGTGAGCTAATTTAACAGAGGCAAACCTCAAATGAACAGCTTTTCACAAAGCTCAATCCAAATCCTCAAGATTCAAGATATTTTTATTCATTCCCCTCCCATTCATTTTCAGCACTGCATGATGTGTTACATTTGGGAAAGACAAGGAAAACAGACATTACCCTCAGGAAAGCTGTACCCTCAGGATTTCCAAACCAATCTAAACCAGGAAATACGGAAAAAGAGACACAAACCCAATCACAAGGCTGAACTCTGGGTCCAATGTTACTCAGAAGAAAGGATGTTGAAGGGTCTGCAGGCAGTTTGGTCCTTCAGAAGCAAAGAAGGGACTTGGAAACACTCAGTTACCACTTCAAACACCTGACAATATTTGGTCACTCAAAGCTTACTTTGGAACAGTAACACTGCCTAAAACTCAAGGAGGTGAGATTTTCCATGCTCAGTGGGCAGGCTAAGGGAAACAGTGTCAAAGAGGAGCTGATCACTCAAAAGCTGGCCTCCAAAACCTTTCCAAAATGTGGTTCAGAAAAGCTTCACAGCAGCAACTTTGGAAGGAGGGACTTCTACCAATTACTAGGATAAGGCTGGGAGCAGAATCACATTTTTCTATTCAGTTTGTTCTGTGGCACATGTGGTCCAGCCCAGTAAGCAGGAAGATGGATGTGTTCTCCTGGGAGAGAAGAGCAGAGCTTCTGAGCAACAAATCTCATCCACAGAACCACTGACAGGCCTGTATGGAGACAGGGCCTACAAGTCCAACCAGCTGAACCCTAAAAACAGAGAAGGGAAGCTGTAAATTCCCATTCCCCTTTGCTGTCCAGGGGCCACTAACACTACCAGGGGGATTAAACACCTGGTCTCAGTCATTTCTCCAGGTGGTGAGGGCAGCTCTCTGAAAGCCTGGAGCTCGTGGCACAGCTCTTCCCAGGCACTGGAGGAAAAGGGGCAGGATATTCTGAGCTAACTGCACAGGAGAATGACACACAGACACTTGTGGGACTCTAAGCCACAAACTGTTGTCTCTAGCAGTGAACATATGGCAAAATCAGGAACAGAGCTGGGAACAAAACCATATTTTCAGCTCATTTGCTTTTTCCAGGAGTCACAAATCACCCAGCTCCAGCTATCATGTGCAGCACTTAAGTAACAGTTGGCTTTTCATAGTTTATGTAATATTTATTCTATATGCATCTTTCCTCCATCTACCTTAAGAGAGCTTTAGAACAAAAACCAATTTGTTCCTTGATTAGCATAGGGACTCTGTCTGCCTTTAGGACTTGGATGTGTTTCACAGGAAAGGGAATGTGAGCACTTGACGAAGGTGCCTAATAGTTGTGACAGGTCCTTTATTTTGCCTTTCCCAGTAACTGAAACCCATAGCAGACCCACACATTTGTGTCTCGCTTAGGTGGCTGCATCCTCCATGAAGCCAAATATCCAAACCCTTGCAAACAGGCCATGGCTCAGACAGCAGCTTCCCATCCATGGCAGTGCTGACCATGCTGGGACACATTCCCATTTTCCTACCACCCACTGAGTTGCAAAAGGAATTCAGTACCTATAGCTTTACAGCTCCTTGGGAGAAACCATCCCAAAAAGTTTTATTTAAAACAAGACTTCTGATGATAATTTTGAGCCATCCTGTTGCTACATTTTTATTCCATTACAGCCCACTTGAAATATCCTGAGTCTGTTTTTACACTGATGATAAAAAGACTTTGCATTTATGCTACCAACAAACATCTTACCATCCCTTTGGGAGGCTGTGAGGGAGGGCACAGGGTTAAGTAGCAGAATCCATACTGGAGTAAGGATAGGGCTACTGGATCTCCTGGTTCCTCTGCCTCACACATTTCTGAATCATCTGTTTTCAAAGGAAATTTTAAATCCTCCTTGGAAAATGTGATCAGTACATTTTTAGCCTGGTTCTCTTTGGAAAGGGGGTTCATGTAACCACACTGGTTGCCAACCCCTCTCCCAAGTAACCTTCAAATCTGCTAAGTGACTTTAGACTAATCTGATAGGATTTCCAGCCTCAGAGATGGTTCTTACATTCCTGCACTTTTTGGAAACCAACAACTGAGCAGAGACCTTCAGGCTGTCATCTCCAGAGAGGGAAGACACTGTTCTACACTCTGCCCAGCAGCACAAACATGTTTACATGTGCATATACATGTAATATACAGACATAAACACACATGTTCAGTGACAGACTGACCAGCACACGCACAGGTCTGGGTCACCTATTTCCTGCTGATTTTTTTCTTCCTCTTTAAATCTGAAAACTATGCATCTTTCTATTTCAAATACAGGAATTTTCTTTTTCTAAAACTAGAATAAAATATACTTTGCTTTTCCACTACCTTGCTAAGTAGTTTATATTTTTTTTATTTGAAAATATTTTTATTTGAAAAGCTGCTTCCTATCAAACCTTCCAGACCCTTTTGCCTGTAATAGATGGCTTTTTCACCTCCACCACTGGGTGCAGTGTGGCAGCTAAGTCCCACTGGATATGGTGTCTGAAGTTGTTACAATAAATAGCTTCAAACCAGGTCTAGATCAGAGAAATAACCCTGAAGCAAAGAAAATTCAATTATTCCTTTCTAGTTTCAGGAAGATCAAATCATAAAGCATTTGAAGACAACATCTCTTCTGCTTGGATCCCTGGCATTAAGAAAAAACACAACAGGAGAGCACAATGAGGCAGAGACAGAACTGTTACTCTGGAATAAGACTTGGGAATAGTGATGCTTCTCCACAGAAAACTGCTGATGCCCAAATATAAGCAATGGACACCACAACATGGACCCCATGAATGGACACCCATTACGTGAACAGAGCTACGAGCAAATAGAGATGCGTGGATTCTTATTTCCTTTGTGTGCTCTGTCACCATTCTGAGGAATAAAAAGAACTGAATTTCCACAGAAACATCAACCCCTTCCTCTCTTCAAAACTGCACAAAAATGCTATTTAAAATGGGGTTTTTTGCATGTGATAATGGATGTTTGTCTTAAAGAAGAGTATCAAGACTACCAAAATACTTTTGAAAGGGCACCGTGTGTGTTGTATGTTTGAACTTCTTTCCCATGGAAAGCGGAGTTTCAGGTGAGAGGAAGGGTGCACACCAGGATGTGTCATGCTAATTTGGAGTACGGGTGCAAGCAGTGCACAAGCTAACACCTGCAAAGAGCCTTCACAGCAACTTCCTCAGCCTCTGTTATAAATGGCAATTCTTAGTAGAAATATCACAGCAGGTTATTTCTTCTGATTTTTTTGTCTCATTCTAGCTCATTTTTTGTATCCGATGTTTCAAAGACAAGTGGATCATCATTCCTGTGTAATGTGAAAAACAATTATTTTTACAAGCATCAGGCCAAAAATGCAAAACCACACGAAATTTCCTGGGGCGCATCTCAATCAAACAGGACTTAAAGTGTCATATTCAGAAGAGAAGGCAGGCCTCAACCAAATGTTGAGATCATTATATGCCTAAAATACCCCAAGGACTGCCTGCAAAGCCACCCAAAATCAGCAGGAAGTGTTCCGCTGATTTGGATAATATTTTACTCAAAAACCCCTTGCATTTGCACAAAACAAGTCGACCATCAGCACTTGCCAATTAAAATGAATTACATTAAACTCAGATACCTTTAGGTTATTAGTTTCTTTAAGAAAGAAAACCTAGAGTGCTGAACCTGTCAAACAAAACCCAGAGAACGTCCCATTTCACAAGAAGACTGAAGCTGTGCTGCAATTCCATTCTCTCAGAGGTTAACAAGGAAAGGCAAGCATGCCAGTTCTGCTGATCTGTACCTCTCCTGAGATAATCCCAGGTGCCCTGGGCTTCCCCTGGGACACAGAGAGTCAGATGTGTGGAGGACAAAGGTGGGCAAGCCTGACAAGCTGTTAGGAGACACACCAGGTCTGCAGAGGAAACACTGGCTGCTATTTATTTCATACTATTGCAGCCCAAAGTTGCTTTGTGCAAGAACCAAACCCTGTGAAACACCAGTGAAACTGAATCCATCAGGGAACTGGGTGGCAAGCCAGGCAAAGGAGTTTGGAAAAGAGAATACAGTAGTGCAAGAGAATTTCCAGGAATAATTCATGGACCAGAGTTCTCAAGAGCCATTCCTTCGGTTTCTCCTGAATGCAAGATAAGGCAGTAAGGTCATGGAATATGCTTGGGGTTAGCTCACTGTGCTTAACAAGAGGGACAAGAACTCCCAGCAGCACAGGTGACATCTGTGGGCTGACACCAGCTTTGCACAGGGTTAAACACAGACTTGTCCAGAGGGGCTGTTACGGACAGACAGGGAGCTAATCAGGAATAAATAAAGTGGGTTTTAGTAACAGCCTTGGTCCAGACCGAGCAAGACTCTATACCTATTCTTACACCAACCACCCTATTTTCTAGCTTGATACTCAGTCTTGGCCTAGAGCAGAAACTTTAGAGAGCATACATAAACGTGCATCTGCAGATGTCTGGTACATCTTTAAAGGTCAGTTGTCCTACAGATCTTTCTTAAAAACCTGTGTGGTAAAAATCCACTATTTTCAGCATTTGAAGTCTGTTAAAAGTAGTCTCCCAATCTTTTGATGCAGTCCTTAGGTTCCACCTAGTGGCTTTCAACAGTCATGAACAACAGCCTAGACAGGTATTTTATTGCCTAAACGCTCAATTTTCACATCTGTGTGGGTCTAGCTGCAGAAAGAATCACAGTGTCTTCTTTAGGTGTGATTCTGCAGTTTTGACCCAATCAATCCTTGTAAAAATCATTGTTTTCCAAGGTACACAGGAATGATCCATTTGTCTTTGAAACATTGGATACAAAACCTGAGCTATAACTAGATAACAAAATCTGAAGAAATAACCTGCTGTGATATTTCCACTAACAATTACCATTTATAACAGAGGCTGGGGAAGTTGCTGTGAAGGCTGCATCAGCTCCCTTCACAGCTAGCTGAAGAATAGGCACCTCTAGACCACGACTCCGATGACTTTTTGTAGAGGTTTACCTTCAGGTGAGATGGATTACATCCCAGAAGTGCCTCATTTCCTCATTTTCCTTACAAGGAAAAGTCAGGGGGCTTACTGATAGCATGGTACCACCATCACACCTCCTGAATGCCACCCAGGCCGTCTGACTAATAAACACTCTGTGACACAGACCTTGAAGTGCAGCCCACCTTGTAAGGGAGCTCTCAGCAAGCAGCAAGAGGCATCTGGAAGCAGGACAATCACAACCCTTACAGATTTGCACCTAAGTTTAAAAGCCCAGTTGTGGCAGGTGGCCATGTTATCACAGAAAACTTATTTCAACTGTTCTGTTCTCAGAATACATCTTACCCTGCTGCTCAGCTGTGTTAGACTGATGAAGGTAGGCTTGTCTTATAGCACGAAAAGTGTAAGACAGTTCTGCTTCTGCCTATTTGAAGGTTATAAAACAAGCTATGCTTATTCTTCAGTTCCCTGAGGCATTAGCAGAACACTCACCACAGACATTTTAGCCCTCTTTGGAAGAGCTATACTCACTCTAAAGGGTCACTATCTTCAAAGGAAAGGAGGAAAAAAAGCATCCAAAGAAATATGAAACTTCATGAATTTATTAACTGCCACATTAGAGGTCAAAAGCAGATATTTCAAAGTAATTTTAGTGTCTTACGTAAACAACAAGACAGAGTTCATCAGAACTGGTATAGTTTGTCCACAGAGATCACATCCATTTAAAGAGAAGGTGAAATAAAACTAAAGGGAAAAAAAATAGGAAGTTGACCTAGTTCATGATTTGTGGAGTGTGAGATGGATGAAAGGTCTTTAGCTCCTTAATGCAGCTTTTTCTGTCTATTCTCATTTCAAGGAGCTTTCCTTTTGCTCACACACAGCTTGATGCTTGCACCCAGCAAATCATGTCTGCTTTTCTAGAACATGACTCTGGTGTACAGCAGAACCGCTGGGATTTATTACTCCGCAGTGGTGTCTCTCCACTTCCTCTGCACAGCTCACCTTCTCACCTTCACCTAAGCTTTCATGGAGCATGTGACAGACTGGTTCTTTCATGCAAAGAAAAGCAGAAAATCCTCAAATGCCTTCGAACTTCTTGGCTCAGTAAAAATCAAGAAATGAAGGCTCCACACTGCCTGTCTTGCTGTTGGGTTCATACCCCAGGCAAACGAGACGCGTGGGGTTTATTTGCAGAGTTAAACCAGTTTTTGTGCAACAGCGATTTCACAAAAGCTGAGGAGGGTTACAACACTGAGCTGATTATCATCCACAAAACCAGCTGTTGTGCAGCCTTACCTCCCAAAACTTTGACTCAGGCAGCGACTGCTCCCTCCCTCACAGCACGGGGGATGCCCGTGAGAACCGGGAATCGCTGCTGGGAGCAATCCTCCCCCGTGCCACCGAAACTCTCCTCTCCAGGCCACTTCCACCCTCCATCCAAGGCAGCTGCGCCCGCCCCTCATGAAGCCGGGAAGCGCTCCCCGTCACTGTCGGGCAACGCCGCGGGAGTGAGCCGGGGGATGGATCCCCGCTCCCGCCGAGGGCAGCCCTTCCCCGGGAGGAACTCCCGAGGTCCAGCTCAGCGCCGGGGGTCCCGCAGGTGCCGCGCCCACAGACGGCTCCCAGGGGCTGCCCCGGGCGCTGAGGCGGGCACGGCCCCGGGCGCTGAGGCGGGCACGGCCCCGGGCGCAGGGCAGGGAGCCCGCGGCACGGCCGGGACGCGGCCCTGCTCAGGGACAGGGGCCGTCGGCAGGGCTGGAATTGATAGGTGGCTCCATAGCTCAGTGGTTAGAGCACTGGTCTTGTAAACCAGGGGTCGCGAGTTCGATCCTCGCTGGGGCCTGCTCCGCTTTTCCTGCTTTTCTCATTGTTTCTTCCCCCACTAAGCTGGGGAGTTCCGGGGAGAGCGGGCGACGGGGGTCGCAGCTTTTTGCATCCCGGCACGGCGCCTCCAGAGGGCGGCGGTGGGAGACAAACCTAGCGGTGACTGCGAACGGACTGAGCTCTGCTGCCTCTGGGGGCGGGGGCGCCAGGGCGGCCCCGGCTCGGCTTCCCAAATAAATCTTTTCCCCGGATCTGAACGTCGGGGTTGTCACGGCGCCGCTGCCACCGCGCGGGATGTGGCACCACAGGACGGTTCCAGCCCATGGCTGAGCTCTCTCTGCGCTGAGGGTTTTGGGGGCTTGCTTGGCTTCTGGTGCTTTGATTGTGTTGGTCTTTCAGATTTGCTGGATTTTTCCAGCCCTTACTGGACCCTATGGAAGCAGCAGATGATCCATACCTTGAAAAAATATTCATAGAGTAGCTTGGGCTAGAAGAGGTTTAAAGACCTTCACATTCCAACCCGGTGCCGTGGGCAGGGACACTTTCCACTAGATCAGGCTGCTCAAAGCACCATCCAACCTGGCTTTGAACACTTTGAAGGACGGGACATCCACAATTTCCCAGGGCAACCTGTTCCAGTGCCTCACTGCCCTCAGAGTGAAGAATTTCTTCCTAATGTTTAAACCTCCCCTCTGTCAGTTTGAAGCCATTCCCCCTTGTCCTGTCACTACCCGCCCTTGTAAAAATCCCTCTCCAGCTTTCTTGTGGGCTTCCTTCAGGGACCAGAAGGGTGCTAAAGAGTTTCCCTGGAGCCTTCTGTTTTCTAGGCTGAACAACCCCAATTCTCTCATAGGAGACATGCTTCAGCCCTCTGAGCATCTTAGTGACCCTCCTCTAAAAAAAAACCTAATTTCATTGTCTGAAAGACAACTAGTCTTCAAACACTTTTCAATGCATTTCAGCTAAAGGACCAAAAAAAAGAAAAGAGAAAGGTGAAATAATTGACATGTCTATTCCATATTCTTCAATAAAAGAGTAGAGTCCTGACATTTAGAGGCACTTGGATTTATTAGACAGTCATATACAGCAAATCTTAGCAGTGAATGTCCATCACAGGCTTTCATAACCACTTATGTCAGAAAAGGACATCACAGCAGAATTTGCAAAGTCAATATTAGGAAGCTGGTACTGTTAGGGTTTAATAGAAGATACATAGAGACTAATGGTGCCATTAATGAGGGCACACCTAGGAGCACTCCATAACAAGTCAGCCAAATTTTCTTTTATTTGGTCACTATTCAACACTTTTGTTTCACCATCTTATAGGTTACTTCCTTTTTCTGGGACATCACTGAGCTTCAAAAGCTGCTTCTTCCTCCTCTTCTCCAGTTTTCTCTTAGCTCTTGCTGCCTTCTTTGGAAGGACCTCCTTGGTTGTGGCTAGGTGGGAGCTCTTCTTTTTTGGCAAAGGTGGTGCTGGTGCAGTTCTGGACGTGTGCAACCTTCTTTCCCTTGTGAGGTTTAGCCTCAGCTTTGACTCTCTGTCTCCCTTTACCAGATGGAGCTGTTCCCGCTGTTGATGCTTTTATTTTGGTGGATGGGATCTTTTTTGCTTTCTTAGAAGAAACTCTTGAGGTGGCTGCAGTGAGAGGAGAAGATTTGTTTGAAGGTTTGGTTGTTGAAGGTTCATTTAGCAGCTCAAGGGCAGTCTCTGAGGAAAGTAATTAACATGGTTCAGCATCCCTGCTTTGAGGCAAAAGGCTGATTCAGAGATATGACTGATAGAAACCCTTTTTAGAGCTACAGTCAAGAAAAACAGCTGAAATTACGAAAGAAGAAATGCACACTATAGACCTCTCTTCTTCCATCAAAAGACCCTTGGTTTTCTTGGAAATAAAATGATTAATTTTAGAAATTATGAATTTATATTTAAGGAAAATTAATTCCAGACAGAATATGATGAAACCTTGCACACTTCTCTGGCAGACTTAACAATATGAATTTTTCATATTACACTAATATCTGTGAAATCCCAGACAAGACAACATCAACTTGCTAAACACCATTTCTACTCAAGATGTAACTCCTACCCCAGCTGCATGGGGGCTTTAAGACAGAAGGCAGCTAGGAAAAAGGAAGAATGAGTCCACCCAGATGTACAGAGAAGGGATTATTTGACTCAAGGAGCTTATCTCAGAGCCAGGGACAGGCGCTCAGAATTTCCCAGACCTCACTCACCCAATGCCTGAAACCAAGTCACCAGTTCCCTTGTGATGCCCATTTTCACTATTACTTGGCAAAACTTAGGGAAAAAACTAAATCAGAGGCTGGGATAAAGAAAAGGCACAGCATCAAGTAGACAGACATTAAATGTGACAACCAAACTTCAGGATTGCTCCTACTCAGTGCTTTAGTTTCTAAGACTGCTGAAGATTTCAATCACATGCCTGTAAGTTTATGGATATGTTTTGCCTCTCAGTAAAATCAAAGCCTGATGACTTACTTGCACATGGAACAAGTGGTATCTGCTTGCTCTTTGTTTTCACTGGAACAGGCTCGTATTTACACTTCCCTGGTGGAGCTCTCCTTGGAAAACAAAGCCAGATGCAGACATCTGAGAGATTGTTAGGGAAGTTTTTTTATTCCATAGATACACAGCAATTCCCTGTTGTCAGTTGCCTCTGGTGGAAGAGGCATGAAAGCATTTTAGGCACCTGGAGTGCAGCACAGGTGGAATTCAAGAGGCTGACACAGGGCTGGCAAGCCATAAAATCCCTGTCCCAACAGCAGCTGGTGAATGTGACCTTCACTGGGATTTTCTTTGGATACAACAGAGAGCTGCAGCAAGAGGGGTGAGAAAGGAAAGGAACAAGCAAAGAGGGAGGGAGCCACAACTGCAAAGAAATGTGTCTGTGTTCCTCTTCTGCTGTTCCCTGGCAACTTCCCACAGGACAAAAGCACCAAAACAAAAAAAACCCAAACACATTTTCCCTGAGGTAAAGATGTCGCACGTTAAGTGACAGGAAGAGGGGTATAGAGAAGCACAACACACTTGTGTTTTCTGTTACCCATCAAGGGAACTGCTGCAGGACAAATAAGAAGAGGTTCTTCCAATTTGGCATGCTTGATAGCACCGAGCCAAGCAAAGCGTGATCTAAGGCATCACGTTTTCTTGTGATTAGCATTCTCCTTCAGACAGTGTCAAAAAAAGGTTACTAAGGCAGGGTTGTTGGCATTGCTTGTGGGGATTTTTTGGTGGGTTGTGGGTGATTTTTTTCCCTCCATGTCTCTCCTCTCTAATTTTAAAATTATAGTCTAACTCTTTTTCGCTCTGCTCAGGACAGAAGGAATTTGGTGCCACCCTGCTGTCTCCAAGAGTACTGCTGGAGAGGCAAGCTGAAGTGGGGACAAACGGTACTGTTGCCATCAGCTTTCCTGGCAGGTTCCTCGGGAAGTTTGAGTTGCCATCAGGGACATGGTGTTGCAGAATAGATGAAAGAAAGTGAGCATGGAACGGCTTGTGGCCAAGGAGATGAGGAAACAGCGTAGTCAGTTACTTTAAGGATGGAAACCGAAGGACACTGTGTCCTTCACGAGGGAGCTATACAATAACAAGATGTTTTTTAGTCAGGTAGGAATGCAGAAGGAGGATGGGAAACGGGAATGTTGGCACTAGCAAAAGGGAAACAAAAAAGGGGGGTTGACTTGCAAAAGCACACCAATAGCACGCTTGGGTTACAGAATATGGATGAGCCCATTATAGAACTTATAAAAAGGCATGTAACTGATCAATAAACGAAGCTCATTGCTAACTCATACTGAGTCGTCTGAGTCTTCCCTCCGCAACAACATGGCAGTGGCCGTGGCAGTGTTTTGGAAGCAGCAGTTTGTGTGGCTGGCTGTCCGTGCCAGCGTACTTCCCTCCGTGCAGGCAGGAGGCAGGAATGCTTGATTCACCGCCTGGGACTGCGGCCCGCAGAGAAGCCAGCTATCCCAGAGAGACAGAAAAGGAAAAATCCTATAAACAGCAGTAAAAGGCAAAGGATTAAGGTTCAGGAGGAGACCAAAGTCACCCCAGGAGCTGGAGGTGTCGGGACTGTGCTCCAGAGCCTGCTCAGTCTCCAGAGGAGCTCTGCACACCCTGGGCACTCCTGCCAAGTGCAAACAGACCAGGGCAGAGCTGACACAGCCCCATCCGGGCTCAGGCAAACAAGGGGAACTGGAAAATGCAGAAAACATTCCTAAGAGCCAAGGGAATCAGTGCCTGGTCCTGCTCTAGAGGTGATGGACACAAAGCTTCAAAAGCACAGGGTCTTCATGGCACATTAAGGAGTGGCATAGACTACAGAGTTGTTTGGGGGAGTTTTTTGAGAAATAGACTATGCTCAAGCTCTTGATGTTTATGTAGGCTCACAAATATATATATATATATATACATATTTAGTTGAAAATATTACGTTTTGGCCAGTCACAGTTAAGGCATTTTCTGACAGATGATAAGCTGTCAAAGGCAGAAATCTCCTCGAGTAGTAAAAGACTCAAGTTCTATTCCCATGACCTTGGTACAGAGCTTGAGTTCACTATCTAGCTTTGGGCCTAACTTCTCAAGAAAACATAACTTCTTTTTTTCATTTTGCTAGTATCCAAGGTCTTTGCAACAGCACAGACACATTTGTACTGTATCTATTTTACAGAGTGATTTGAAACTCATTTAATGCTTTTTAGCAAGATCTGAAAGCTTGGGAGGAGAAAAAATTACACAAGTGTGCTTATTATTGTAAAAACAGACTTTAGCAGGGATAACTACTTAATGGGGAAAAAACATTTTGCTTGGAAAAACTCAGGTCAAGGCTCCAGTTATTATTTTAGGACTGCATGAACCACCACATTTCACTCATCTTTGTGGAGAAAATTAAACTCTGTAGTGCAATTTATTTATTTATATTAAAGTGTATCATAGATATTTGATGTAATGACCCTGAAGGACATGGACTGTCATTTTTAAAACATTGCTTTGCTATAATTCAGATATGTAACCAAGGAGACTTTCTTTTACTCCTTAACTCTCCCAGATCTTCAAGGTATTTGAACTCTATTTCCTATTTCCGTGTGGACATATAAGATGACTGAGGAACAAATTCACTCAAACTGATTAAAGTTGCATCAGAGGTACAGTGGGTGAACAAAACCCAAGGACTGAATGCAGATGTCAGTGATATTGTGTATCAGTAGTACTTGGCATACTTTTCCTGTGATAGCTGGAGAGTGTATGGTGATTATGGGAAAATTTGGGATGGAAATCCATCTTTAATTACAAACCTTGCAGGATCAATGAGGTTGTAGAGTGATCCATGTGGTGCATAGTCACTGGGATAAGAAGTAGACATAAAATACAGCTTACCTAAGTGGAAGTGAAGAACGAAAACTGGTCGTAGATTCAAGTGCCCAAGCTGGATCCCAGTTCTCCATTTCCCTCTTTCCTGGCTTTTCAGTAATTCATGTGGTCAGAAAAGAAAACCCCTTCAGTCACCCCCTCAGTCCAAGAAATGGCTTTGTTCTGGCCTGGGCAGGTGGGCTCCCAGAGACACCAAAAGACCTCCTGGCTGCAGCAGGGTTCCACACAGAACCAGCAGCTCCCAGTCAGAGAGCCTGAGCAGCACTTTCATTACCTCACCTCTGTGGCTCTCCAAAAGGTTACCTTCCTCTGTATAAATACGTATTTTTTAAAACTTGTTTGTACCAAAGAAGCAGCCAGAAACTACAAATAGAAGAGAAGACCACACAAGAAATGTATTTGCCATCTCATAGGCATACCAAAAAGAAAATAAATTCAACAAGAGCTGCATTGGCTAATCCATGGGAGCCAGAAGTTTCTTGGTTTTGTATGGTAGCTGTGGAAGACAACTGCTCTTTGTGCCTTCCCTTCAGCACTCACTAGAACAATATCCAGGGAAAAGGGAAATTAGAGTATCTTGCAAGAGGCAAAACTGTTGTTGTCTTTCAAACTACAGAACACCATGTTGGTTTCTAAAAACACCACCAGGAGAAGAGACATTTAACGTCCACTCACTCCACATGTTGTTAGAACAGTTAAAAACTGTACACATTTCACAGCAAAGCCTGCATCTCCGTGCAGCTTTGACAGAATATGCTAGGCAGGTGATCTAGGATCTTTTCATGGCTAGCAAATCTCTTTTCTGCTGAGTGGTGAAGCACGAAAGCACACCTGTGTTATCCAAAAACTTGCAGCTGCTTTTTAATGTACATAGCTCTGTCAGGAGGCCGTAGAAAAGTGAATGAAATGTGCATTGGTACTTCCACCTTGGTGAGAGAGCTGGTCTTTGTGACCTTAGTAGTGTCCCATGTGCTGAGGCCTTTACACTAAATTTTGAAATGAGTGCCTTTCCTGATCCCCAAATAAAGCCTTTGTCTATAGTCCACAGTGTGAGCTGTTGTGAATAAGAATGAGGAATTTATACTAAGGAAGCCGGAGAAATTCAGAGAAGCTGTAAGAACTCAAGTGAGGATGAGCTGGTACAATAAAAAAGTGAATTGATATGGTCTTTTGATTAGTGAAATACCACAAAAAACCCAAAAATAGGAATGCTTCACATGAAATTCAGTCTCCTGAGCTCTCCATCAAGCTGGTCTGCAACAGCCTCCCAGGGCAGGAGAGCTCCCCGAGCCACAGCCCCACCCTACCTGCCATGCTGAGGCAGCCACAAACCTGTCTGCACTGCCTGCTCTCCAGGCATGCCTCAGGAGCCACAGAATTTCCCACATTCTCCCTACAGTAGAGAACTGACAGTACAGTTTCCAATGAAGTTGTGGCCAGCACAATACCTACATGCCTCATCCTCAGTAAATGAGACGATGAATTTGCTGTAGAAGCTGATCATTCCAGGGAAAGAACAAGCTGTTGTGCTGCCAATGCAGATATCCTGCTTCTTCCACTTATTTGTCTTCTCATCTTCCTGTAAAGCCATAAGTTGACTGGATGAAAAATAAAACCCTGTGTTTTATGTCTCCATTATCAAAATTAGTTCCTGTCAAAATCATGCATTACTGAAACAAAAAAAGTAGTCAGTGAAGACTGTGAGTGTTGGCTGGCTTTTGGAGAAACAGACCTGAACAAAAGCAAACTTATCCTAAGGATTCTGAAATGGAGGAAGTTTAGACTCCAACAAAAATATCATTGTAATAGTCAAACACAGAACTTAATCTAATAGACGGATATCTGAGATTGTCATTTACCCCAGCCCAAAAGGTTTTGGGGTGCTCCAATATACTTATTTGCCCAGACAAGGCAAACGTGGGTACAGGATGGGAGCTGCAGAGGAAACAATCCATCTCACCCATTCATGAAAGCACCAAAAATGTAAAGGCCATTCAAGTTGGGTGATTCACATCCCCTGTAGATGAAGCCTCCAGTCCACACTGTGGCCATATGCAAATACTGGCAGAATGTCATCTGTCAAACACACAGAAATACAAAGAGAGAAAATTTACTTTCAGAGAGCATCAAAAAGCAGTTGCTCAGTGACACTGTCAGGCACAAAAATTACTAGAAGGACCAATACAGTTTAACAAAGGGCTTAACGAAGTTTCAGTGGTAATTCAGCAATTTACTCTAGGACAGAGTAGACCCGGGGGCTTTAAGGACTTCTCTGTGCAGTTGCTTATCAAGGCTTAGTTGTGATGAGCTGCTGTAACACACAGAACCAGGATGCTCTGCATCAAGGAAGCAATGCAGAAAGGCACCAGCCTGCCGGAGGTGTTACCTTCCTTGTTTGTGACTGCACCAATCATTTTAGCAGACATCATCTTTACCAGTTCCAGTGTTTTTAGAGAAGGGAATAAGATCAAAATTGCAAGTGAGCTCTATATCTTTGAGGGCTCACTGGCACAGCACAGAACATGAATGAGAGCGCTCTCTCCATTTTATGTCATGAGACTTGTAAAATAAAGACTCTGCATCTGGCAATGTTAAAATTTAACTCAGCCCTTTCACATGTTGAATTATCAGATTCCACAGAATTTTATTATTTTCCTCACGTTTTTTCCTGCATTAGTGTTAATAACACATACTCTGCACTTGTCTGCTCATCCAAATATTCCAGGAACATCTGCATGACCTTGAGACCAGGTGTCTTCACCCAACAGCTTAAAGAACTTTATAAAAATACTCAGTTCTTCTACCATGCTTTCCAAGAGCTTTACAAAGATCACCAGTTTCTGTTTTTTAAAGGCAGCAAGTGAGTTTTGACCATCACAGTCACAGTCAGATCCTGAGCACAGCTTTTGGGCATTCTGCTGTAGCACTTTGCTGGCTGGGACACACTGCATCTGCCACAGGGTTTGTTTCAGGGTCTCAGCATCAGCCTGGTCCACTGTTCTTAGCCACAGTCATGGCTCAGAGCTTCTGAAGAAATCACTTCTACTTAAATCCAATCCATTGTCTTCCTGGCTTCACTGGGAAAACTGTCCACAAACGACACAGGGTTTGAATTTAAACACCTTGTCCAGTACAGTGTGTAGCAGGGAATTCCCTGGATAAGCAGAACATCATTTCATACCAACACAGCAGGGCTGGGGAGAAGGGATTTCTGTTCTGAAGAAGCAAACAATCTCCATTTAACACACAGCACTGGATTATTTAGCTTCACTGGGGAAACGGTGCTATAGTCCACTAATTATACACATATAATAAACTAATCTTCTACAAGAAAGCTTTTCCTTACCCAAGGAGGAATTGTGGCAAAGCTTTGTGTCATAGCATTCAAATCCCTCCTTTGCTCCCCAGTCATAGTTCCCTCTTTTAACAATGAGGTCAATTTCCTCCAACCTGTTCTGCCCCACATCCCCACAGAATACCCTCCCTCTACCCTTTTGTGTGACAGGGCCCCCTCTGTCCACCGCACAGCGCCACATATTCCTGACCCCATAGGCATAAACCTCCGGGCGGGCTTTGGGGTCAGACACGAATGGATTATCAGGAGGGATGCAGTAAGGCTTTCCATCAGAGCTTCTTCCATCCACATCAATCCTCAACACTTTCCCCAACAAAGTACTCCTAAAGGGAAGGCAGAAAAAGAAGCCCCAGCATAAGAGTCTTCCCAGAACGAGAGCCAGCTGAAAACACAAAAATTCTCTTCTTCCCCGCTTTCAAAGGGAAAGTTGTCTGTCTAAAAGAAATAAACCAGTGGCTGGTATGTCTTGCAACCCACTTAGCCAGAAAACTCTCTCTTCTCTAAACAACTTGGCTTTCAACATGTCAAATTTTCATTTATGAAATACTGCATTGCATGGATTTGCAGATGCACCAGCACTTTCTTACTCTACTCTTCCACATGATCTCCTTTCCAAATTTTGATTCTTGGTGAACTAGCTCAAAGCCTTCACCTGACCTCCAACTTACTCGTTCTGAGCATTCCCAAATTTTCCAAAAGGGTCTCCAGCTTTCCCTCCATCCCCTGTGAATATATACAAATAGCCATCCACACCAAAGAGCAGCTACCAACCGTTATGATTTGCAGCTGGTTCCTCAAGCTCCAGGAGATTCCTTAAAAAGAATTTAAAATTAAAAAAAAAAAGGAAAAAAAAGAAGATAAGTAAGAACTAGGGTTTTTTTCTTAGCAGAGGACAGGGCAGGTGTGCACACAGGACAGATAAAATGAGTGTATAACACCTTTTTCTCCTATAGCACAAACCTCTTAGGGCAGATGTTAATTCCATAATAGACTTAGGGCTGTTAGTGATCTTTAGAAGACAAGAGTACAACAGAGAGAGAAGACAACCTGGAAGCTTAATTCCTGAGTCTTTTCAATCCATTTTGGTTTGCTGTGTGACCTTGAGCCAGCCTGACTCTGGTAGTTTCCTAGCAGGCCAGGCATACACCTGAACCAGGGAGACTGGGAATGTGCAGGTTCTGCAAGTGGAAAGAATCATAGGATCATAGGCTGGCTGGAGAAGGACCTTGAACATCATCCAGTTCCAACCCTCCTGCCATGGGCAGGGACACCTTCCACTAGACCAGGTTGCTCAGAGCTCCACCCAATCTCATCCTGAACGTTTCCAGGGATGGGACATCCACAGCTTCTCTGGGCAACCTGTTCCAGTGCCTCACCACTCTCTTCATAATCTCTAATCAAAACCATTCCCCCTTGTCCTGTCACTACACACTCTTGTAAATGGTCTCTGTTAATCTCTCTTGTAGGCTCCCTTCAGGTACTGGAAGGCTGCAATTAGATCACCCCAAAGCCTTCTCTTCTCCAGGACAAATACCCCCAATTTTCTCAGCTTTCCCTCATAGCAGAGGTGCTCTATCCCTCTGATCGTTTTGGTAGCCTCCTCTTGACTCACTCCAACAGGTCTGTATCCTACCTGTGCTGGGACTCTAGGGCTGGATGCAACACTCCAGGTGGGATCTCCTGAAAGCGGAGTAGAGGGGCAGAATCCCTTCCTTTGACCTGCTGGTCACAATTCTTTGGATATAGCCCAGGACATATTTGGCTTTCTCAGCTGCAAGCTTACATTGCTGGATCATGTCCAGCTTCTCACTCACCAGCACCCTAAGTCCCTCTTAGCAGGGCCGCTCTCAAACCATTCATTCCCCAGCC
This sequence comes from Pomatostomus ruficeps, assembly GCA_013400735.1. Taxonomy (NCBI): domain Eukaryota; kingdom Metazoa; phylum Chordata; class Aves; order Passeriformes; family Timaliidae; genus Pomatostomus; species Pomatostomus ruficeps. Next base: position 51,418 of record VYZT01006710.1, on the reverse strand, counting down.
TGTGGTGATATTGGGGGCTGGATAGGGACAGGGAAAAATTATTTCTCTTCATGGCATACAGCAGCATTCAACGTGAACTTTACCTTTCAGAGCGTGGATCAGCTTTGTTGGCATCAGTTGCCAAAACCTTCAACTCACAGATCCTGATCTTTCCCACTCAGTTCTTATCCATGTATGAGTAATAGATGTAAAACTTCCCATTGTCCTTGTGCTTGGGGTGGAAAGCCATCCCCAGGAAGCCCCTCTCATCCCCCAGCCATGGGGTAGCCAGCACTATCCTCTGAATATCCAGGAATGGCTCCTCCAGCCGGCTGCTATCGGGTAGGTAGACCCAGATGAGGCCCAGCTGCTCAGCTACAAAGGCACGGTGGGTCCAGTCAGTGGCATGGGCCATCAGCACCGGGTTCCTCGGGCCATTGGCCACCTCAGCCAGGCACAGCTGGATGCAGGCCCCACGCTCCCCTAGCGCCAAGCCCAGGCTGCAGCTCAGGCCTGAGTTCTGCAGCACCTGGGGGAAACAGTAATCCTCATCCTGGAGCTGCAGGAGGCAGCAGAAGTGGGTCCTGTTCATCTTGCAGCACTCCTGGATGTGCTTGTCACCGATCAGCAGGCGGATGGCAGAGTAGCAGCTGAGGTGAAACTGGGAGCAGTAGTCAAAACAAAGTCCTGGGAGGCTTCTTAGAGGGGTCCAGGGGTTTTCTGCATCATAGCGATGTGCAGCATATGGAGAACATTCCTAGAAAGTAAAGGAAACTAAAGATGTGGCTGTGGACACTCGTCCAGGAGAAGCCAAGACACCTTCAGGGGAGCAAACTGGTTAATAAAATGAAAATTTAGCAATGCAGACAGCAAAAAGGGTCACTTATGAAATGGAGCAGTAGGAAGTCACTCAGAATATTGCCAAAATGGACTCAGAGATGAGTAGTAGTTTTCTTTATCAAAGCACAGTCAGCTGCACCTAAATTCTTCCCAACAGAAGTGTGGAGGCTGTGGATTCTCCACTCAGTAGGGTGGGACTGAGCAGTCTTGGAGGACATGATCAGAGCAGGGTAACATCCTGATAGAGCTCTGTAAATACCACAAGTGACATTGAGAAGATGGATGGGACTCATTTTCTCCCAGAAGAAAAATGAGGGAATATCAGATGAAGGTGATAGGAGCCAGGTTAAAAAAGGCAGGTGAAACACTGCCAGAAGAAAGTGTAGGTGCTAAAGATGGACACTGATTAAATATACAGGCTAAATTAACCTGATACACACACAGTATTCTTGAAGCAGACTGTAGATGTGATTTAAAACTGATTCAAACAAATAAATACCATCTCATGCAACTCTTGTAGATATCATTGACTCTATCTGTGATCATCAGGAAAAAAATACTGCAATTTTCAAGGGTTATGTATCTAAAATTATGTTCCTTCAAATACCCTGAAGTTTTTAGCTGTGTAAAATGTAGGATAAATTCTGAAAATCAAGTGTTGTGTTTGAATTTGTACCTAAATTTAAACTCATCTTGCAAACATTCTGGGCCAGAACTTCCATAAAATGTTTCCATTGAAATCCCACTTCTATTTTAATCAGCACAAAGTTGCAGAACTTAGAAGAGGCTACATTCTACAGAAACATCATTTTACTGGTTTTCATGCCAGTAGCCCAAAACAGTCTATCTAGATCTTTTATTGGGCACAGATGGAGGAAGGTAAATACATGCACAGTCCAGGAAAGAACTACTACATTAGTAACTTTTCTGCCTCATCAAACAAGTTTGCTTCATTAAACAGAATTAATTTTAAAAACCTGGGCAGTTATACCAGGATTGAATTTTACTTTTTTTTGGTGCAAGTGGCAGCCTTTCCAGGATATTAAATGGGAAGACTACAGACCCTGATTCCAAACTTCACAAGCAAATTGTTCCCTTTGCTCACAGCAACACCCAGGGACTTTGGCCATGCTGAGAACAGGTATGACTTGTAAGGAGTAAAGCCCTTGCAGCTTTTGGATGGTGTGGGAAGTTTCTCACTTTTCATTGCTGCCATTTGGTTACCAGAAAGCAGCACAGAATGACCTGGTTTCTGTTGCTTCCACATCACATCTGTAAGGAACCTCTCCCTCTTCCCAAACCAAAAGTCTCCAGCCTTGCAAAGGGGAGCCAAGACCCCCAGGCCTGTCCTTGCAGTCTGACCCCAGTCCCACTTGGCAGAACCACATGATTCTTCCCACGTTTAAGGTGTTCCCAGAATGAGGAAGGGCACCACCAGGCCCTGAGTGCCACCCCCAAAAGTCAAAGCTTCAGCTGAGTGTCCTTGTCTTTCTGTTCTCTCAGTCCTCTTCTGAAGTGATTACTTCATTAACACCTTTGAAATATTTTTTAATTTCTCTCACATAAGTGGGAACAGAGTCCAGCTCCTGGACCAACAACCTGAGAAATGAAAAAGAGAAAACCAACTTCCTCTGAAACAAGGCATATTCTCAGTGCCTCTGAGCTTCCTCAGCTCTGTTCTGCTAACAGGCTGCAGAAAGGTCTCCCGCACTCCATCCCTAAAAGTGGAGCAGCATCCCTGGGCAGCTGCTATGCTTTTCCAGCCATGGGGCTTCCCACACAGCGTTCCCCTGGCAAAGCAACACCTGCCGCACACAGATCCAGCAAGACACACGAGGGGGAGCTGTTCCTCAGGGCCTGTGTAAACTCCCAGGAATCGGTGGCCTTGCAGTCACTGCTGGCTGTCTGCTTTCACTTCACTCAAGCATGCAGGAAAATTAATGTCATCACTTTATAAAACCAACAAAGCAGAAATAGCTAAGATGACATTGATACTTGTCTGCTGCTTTGCAATAGTTTCTCGTAAGAGTGCTCATTCAGCAATCAAATCAGGCTTCAGATTAAAACTGGTTTTAAAAGTCTGTTGCTTTCCCTGCACTGGCTCCCATCCTGTGGCTTTCAATCAGCTTGAACAAGGCTTAATTGGCCTTTTTGATTTTTTTAAGCCACTCCTATAGCAGTTTTCCTAATAGGGAAGCATCCAGTCAGCCCCCAGCCAAACAGCCGCTCTAGCACACATAGCAAGGTTTGCATGCAGGAAAATTTTCTAGCCATTCAACTTCCACTACACCTCTTTAAGACCATTACAAGCAGTTTTCAGAGTTTCATATTCAGTTTTTAAGCTAAATCCTAGAACAACTCAGCTGAGGGTCAGACTCTAAACCTCAAACTGCTTAGAACAAGAATAGGTAAAAGAAAACAGACCCAGATCTTGCCAGATGCAGATTGAGCTCTACCAGCAGAGCCAGATTGCTTTAGATGCCTCTTCTAACCTGTTCATTTTTAATGTGTCTGGTTTAGAGTGACAGCAGGAAATCCATGATCCAAACACACCCCTGTTTAATCATCTGACCATTAATGCTGCACTGCCAAGGTAAGGTGCACTCCATGGCCTCCTCCTTGGGCTCTGCAGGGCCAGTGAGACTTCTGCAGTTGCCAAACCCAGCTCCCTCTGGGTAGCACTCAGCATCCCCCTCATTACCATACCAGCGAGGTTGTCTGGCTTTTATTGAGTTTTGGCACTGAAGGAACACCTGACTGAATGAGTTGCTTTGTTACCACACATGGCTACTGCTCTGATCTCCCCAAAAAAAGTTAAATAATGCTATGTTCGCTAAATTAGAGCAGCTAATATTCAGGTTTATCAATAAGCACCTACACCACTTTCTTAAAATTTGTTCTATTCCAAACTATGAGGGTACTGTGGAGGTGGCAGAATGGAGATGTTATCCTTTTCCATTCCTTCCGTGTGAGTTCAGCAACAATTTGATCCAGCAAAGTGACTTCACTAAACCAAAACCATTTGGTAGATCTTTGCTCCTTTCACTAATTCAACAGACAAATAATATCTGCCAGAGAATCCAATCTCATTTCCGTGGTTGTTACCAACTTGACCAGGAAGAGTAACACATAACGCAATCACAAGCTCCTCCTCAAATATTCAACAGCAATCTTACTCTAAAAGATAGGAAAAGAGTAGTAGATTAAAATTTTAAAAATATGTAAGAAAATAAGGGTGGTTTGGGTTTTTTTCCTACAAAATATACTTAGAAATAATGCAAAATTACATTATGCCCCTCAGAATGAGGAATCAAAAAGCAAGAATAACCTTTATAATGTTTCTTTCTTACCTGAATCATGCAGAAAAACCTTCACAACATCAACACCGGTGTTTCTGCTAGGATCTGTAACACATCTTTTGCTGGTTTACCAATTGTAAAATGACAAAGAACTCTGATGCTGTTTTTTTCAGCCCTGGTGCTGAACAGGTGTATCCCCCACCCCAAGGAATTGTCAGAATCTCACCAGCATCCAGAAAGAGTGGAAGCATTTTGGTACACAGATAACATTTTAGGGCTCAGGCAATATTAACTACAGGAGTTTTGTATGTTTTGAGAAAAATTAAGTGTGTCTTTTGGCTGCTTTTTGTTTTGGCATGTAGTGAGTGCAGCTTGGCGTCACTAACAGTTGCTAAAAAGGCAGGTGGGTTCTGCCCTCTGATTCCAGGGATGCAGGGGAGCTCAGGCAGAAAAGTGCCTTTGGTCTTTCCTCCCTGCACACTTTCCACAAGCCAGGTGGGCAGTGGGGAGACAGCACTGATGACAACACTGTGACTTCAGCCTCGGGACCTTGCAGCAGCTGTGTGAAACCACTGCCTGTGAAATTCTCTTCTCCTTTGACAAGCACACCATTTGGAGCACCCTCAGTAGGAACACAACCCAAAAATGTTCTCCCTGCAGTCAGTCCAGAGAGCCAAACATTTTTGCATGTAATTCCCATATCATTTGATTCTGTAGAACTTGCAATCCAGCACCTTGCAGCTGCAAGCAGAGGGTAAATACTGATCTGTAATTCTCTCCTTCATTATAGGAAAATCATCATCCTCACTGAGCAGTGTTTTCATAAACCCTTATTGCTAGCAAATGTCACTATATATTGCCCGATCCCAGTGATGCACCTCACACAAAGCACTTTGCAAAATGCATGGTAAGGGTTAGGTGCCATCTCCCTGTCAGCCCTCCCTTCCCCTGCTCCCACACCTCCCTTCGCAGCAGCATAGCTGTCAGAACCACAACTGATCCCCAAACCAGCCCAGAGTGTAGGATACAGACATTATTTTTCTTCCCTACCTGACACAGGATATCTTTGATGTATGTTCCACATGGTTTATGCCCCTGGGGATAAATGTAATCCAGTATGTCCCTATATTTTGCTGCGATGATGTTGTCTCTCTCCTGGTCACAGCAGCCAAAGTATTCATAGGCAGAGCAGAACTCTAAGGGCAAAGGGGGCTGGAAAGGTGGCCCATAATCCAGACACTGAGGATGTCCCAGCAGAGTGCCTGTAAGGTACAACCAGGAGAGGAAAAGGCACGCATGTGGGCAAGAAAAAGAAACTCCAGAGCTGCTGCGGCTCTTTCCAGCCTGTGGCCAAGTATTCACTTCCTTCAGTGTAGGTTTCTTGAGGTCAGATGTATAGAAATTCTGGACTTCTTCGTAGCATGGCTCATTCATCTTCTGTGTTTTATGAATTGCCAGCCCCGGAGCTCAGCACTCCCTGAGGTTTGCTTACATTCCCTCTTCCTTTTTCTCTGAAGTTTACTGCTTGGCAGCAGAGACACCCTCCAGGCTGCCTCTTTGGTATTTCACACATCACATGGCTGAACCCTCCCCTCTGGACATTTCCCCTGCCCCTAGAAGCACTCACAAATCTAATCCCTACATTTTAGGTTAAATTGGCTGAAAAATCCTTCACCCAGAGACAGAATAACAGAAACATGAGATGTGATACCTATGCACAGAACTTGATAATCTCTCCCCTTTTACAAGGCACAAGTGAACAATTTTCTACTGCTAACTACCATTTTCCTCAGCTTTTAAAATGCACCAAACTTGGGTCTGGGTTCATAAAGACTGAAAAGGGGTCATAAAATACAACCAAGTTAAGGCAGCAATTAACCACAGGAACAAGTAACCTCAGGACTGGAAGTTTTACAGAGATATTCCTGTTACCCACAAATCCAGGTACACATTCAGGGTTAAAATGAGGAGAAATTTGGAAAGAGCAAAGGAAAAAGTTTGTTTAAGGCACCAGCACAATTTGAAGTTGACTGATACTCTGTGGTAACCCTGTATTTAAACTAATTGATTTTTGTGGGTTTGATCCCAGTTGACATTAAGCTGATTTAAAATACATGAGACCTTTGCCTGCTTTCCCCTCTGGCAAATAATGCTTGAGCAAACCCTTCCCATCAGCTGGGGATGCAGGTGTTTGTACACATTGTACTCAGCATGTGTTGGAGAATGATACTTCACTAAATTTGCTCTTCCATAAGCAGGACAGGATAACTTTGATCACAGGCAAGTGTAAAGGGAAATACTTTTCATGCATGATTAAAAAAAATACTCTCAGAAGCTTTGCCCATAGGATGGGGAGGACAACTGAGAGGAAAACTAAACCTAGGACGCAGAATGTAAAGCCAAAGAAGACCATTCCAACACACGAGGAGTTGCCACATTCAAATTACAGGCTCGAAAACACAGTATGCACCGAGTGATTTGGACAGAAATTTCACTCGGGACTTGTGATCTGCAGGTTTGTCTCAGGTGCAAGTACTGTGGTGTCAACAAACAGCAAGTTTCTTGCAGGTCATGGAAAGGCAATGCTTGGGACAGTTGCACAAAAGTTGTGACTGTGCTGTTCTACTTGCTGACTGCAGCATGGCAGTTCCAGCACCTGGAGAGGACACGATCCCCCACAGCAATTCTGCTTCCAGATGCCACAGGAGAAAACTGGAAGCACAATGGATTAACAGATTTTTAAGACATCAAGCTCCTCTTTATCCTCTCACTCTCCTTTACCTCCACCCCAGCCTCTGATGCTTTGTTTCACATTTCATTCAATAGAGAGGGTCTCAGCTGCTGCAAGGCACACACATCTCCCACAGGAAGCTGAGAGGACAAAGGGAAATTACATGGCAGCTCTTACCAAGCACCAGGGCTTCCAGCATTCAGCTTTTATACTACTGGTGGTGGGTTAATGACAAAAGCTCCTCTGCACACCCAAAAGAAACACAGACAGACAGTGGAAAGGAGAAGCACAAGTAACACCCGGCTGGGATGCTCCCAGGGTCATCACAGGAGTCACCAGCCCATCAAAAGTCCATCTTTGCCAGTCCAGGGGAGCAGAGGGGCACAATGGCAGGCAAGAAGCCAAATTAAGGACTCCAGGGAAGGGACACCATGTCTGGTTGCCTCTCAGGGCTGTAACCAGGACAGCTTTAGACCCATGTCCAGGCATGAACCCCAGGAAGATGAATCACTGGGAGCAACAGTCTGGATCATCTCTCTCACCAAAGGAGGGGTTGCTTCCCAGGGGTGGGGGACACCTTATGGGATGCTGGGGAAGAACATTTTGAAACTTCACAACCTAAATTTAAAAAGTCAAAACCCAGTTGAAGATCTCCAACACAACCCCCTGACTCTTACAAAATGAGGCAGTGTCGTTGAGATGGGTCACAACACACATATATATACGCTGACAACTTCAGGCAATGGCAAAAAGCCTCTTTAACTCTATAAGGCCTCTTTTATACAGATTCTTGGCACTTGTGCTGTATCTCCATTGGCTTCTATCTTAGCACCCCCATACTATTGGTTGCTTGCTACTAACACTCATCTAAAAACAAATCTAGGCAAATAACAACCTCCCTGAGGCAGCTATGTTTTCTACATCTGTTGTTTATGGTCCTCACTTCTTCTTGATGCTGGGTTTTCACAGGGATGCCAAGCGAGTTCTCACGGGTATCAGGGCATTGTGTCCAAGTCGATGTCTGTGAGCCTTTCTGGCCTGCTGTCAGCCTCCACAGGACAGCAGCATTTTTAGGGAGGCAGAAGAAATTGAGCACTAGGGTTGGGAATGATGAGTAATTACCTCTAATAAAACATAGTTACAGCAAGTATTTCACTTAATGTTTAAGACACATTGTCTTCTCACAAGATCCATGTGAACCCAGACCAAAATCCCAGATAAACACTGCGTTTTTTGAAAGCACAGCTGTACTTATCCATAAGCTACCCTGCTGCTAAAGATATCTTTATTTCAATCCCAGAGGGAGCTTCAAGCACTTCACCCTCCAGAATTCTATACATCTGGCATTAAAACAGAAGTGGTATTTGGAAACCATTTTGTTGTTGTTTTCAAGCAAACTGGAATTCCAGTTTGTGATAACACATCAACATTTGCTTCCCAAACACAGCAACACTGCATATTTCAATGCATGGGCATGGCTGCAAATAAAAAAGTCTCTTCCAGCAGGTAGAGAAGTTTTTGGTATTTTTGTGTCTCTGCTCTTTCAAGATGTATTTGAAATCAGTATTGTTTGCATTTCACACAAATATGAGAGTAACCTTACAGAAATTCTTCAGCATTATCAGTTGATTTATACTCATTTTATTACAAAATAAATACAAAACAAAGCATTTTTACATAAATATATTTTAAAAAGTCTAGTATGAAGTCAATAGGGTCTGCCTTGAAGTTTTGGAGTAGCACCAACACAGAAATCAGTTTTACAGAGATAAAAAAGTAGAAGAACTTTAAGAACACCTTCTCATCAAGGTTGAACAGAGGAATCTGGAGGACCAGATATTCTCAGGTAGACAGGATTGTGCCTGTTCACAAACTTCTTCAACATCCGAAACCTTTTCAGCTGAGCTTTGCAGCCTTGGTGTGATACATATTTAAAGTATTTGCAATCTAAGGAAAGAAAAAAAACAACACTGTAAGTTATAACATGACACAAGTAAATAAAAAATGCTTTTATTGTTTAAATAATATGCAAATGTCTAAGAAACTTTTCAGTAATTAAAGGTATTAAAATCCAAGACATGCACATTAGAGACATAAATGCACCATTAAATAATCTATGCTCACTTAACACAGGAAACATTCCACATGTATCTAAATGCATGTTATCTTACAAAATACTTTTTTCTCTTTCATTTTTGCTCTGCAAATAGATCAGAAAGTAACATTTCAAGAGTGTAAAGCAGCAGACATCATAGTATGTAAAGATATACATTAATTTATTATGCTGGATAAGGAAAATGGAGGTTCACATTGACACCAGTAAGTACTGAAACTGCATTCAAGAAAATTAGAGCTCAAATGATCTTATTAGCCATCTGGAAATAAAAGCTGGGAGATATCTCATACTACTGAAAGCAAATTTAAAAAAAAAAAAAATCCAAACAGCTTCTGTTCTATGAAGTGCAGAAGATAAAGTTATAGAAAAGCGGACAATGAACAAGGTGCCTATCAACCAGAAGTCCAAACCAGTGTACAAGCCATTGTCTCCACACCACACTCGCATTCTCAATTTAGCAGCTGATTCTTGGTCCGATTCTCCACTTGGTTTCGGCAGCATTTCAACCAGTGCTGCTAAAGATCTTCACCTTTTTACCAAACTGCTGATGGTTTTCATTCAAGGCACCCTCCTCTTTCCCGCATTACAACATCCCCATGGTCCTTAGTGACCAGTTGACCCCCAGTATTTGCTGAGACACTGCCTAGGCTGGCATCCAGCAAGCCAACACCCTGCAGTCCTCACAATATTCCCTCAGGAGGGTGTTGTGCATTTTTGAAGTTATGGCTTGAAGGTCAAATAAGACAAATGGTATTGTGGCTGCTCAAGAAGGCCAGATAAAACTGAATTCTAAACCAGGATAAGAGCAGCTGCCTCACTGTTAAATATCAAACCAATTTAAACACCTTTCATGTTCAGCTCCAAAGACAGGAATCTTTTTCAGAAGAAAAAAACCTGCATTTCTTCCAGGCAGCAGATCAGCTGTGCAACATGTCTTAAGAGCTAGAACTAGACAATTCTGTTCTATGTAGTGAAAAGAAAAAAACATTTATACCCTTTCCCAGTAGGATTCCGGCCACCAGAGCTTTTTCATATGAAAGGTTTTTATTTTCCTGCCAATTCCTTTTTGCCAAGTAACGGCTAAAATGGAAGGCTGGCCACCAGTCCTTCCTGGAGTTCCACTCTTGCTTGATCCAGTCAAGGTGCTTCTCAGAGCTGGAAAAAGGTTAAACAAGTTACAGAAAAGGTTAAACTGTGATAGAAAGATTATTAGGAGACAGTGAATGTTATAATCAGCTTGCTACAAGTCTCCTAAATTGCCAACATAGACACACTGACTTTATACCACAACACTAATACAAACATTTTTATATAAAATTAATAATTTTTTTTTAATCCCTGGCGACATTTGTGAGGCTGGTGGTGAACTCTAGCAGTCTTATTTAGAGCTAGCAATAATACAGATTATGGTGTGAAATGAAGCAAGCCTTTGACTTGTGTGCCAGTTTGTCAATAGTAATATGGAAGTTTCTCCAGGTTTGTCAACAAGTGAGTTGTATGAAGGGGTTGGTTTGTCCTTAGGAAAGGCTTGTGTTACTCCAGTCATACTCAAAGAGTCACTTATCCCAAACAGTCATTACTGTTATGCAATAATGCCCTTAAACCAAGCATTTCAGCAACACAAACTCCTGCCAGTCCCTCAAGGGAACCTACACAAAACATGGAGAGGGAGCTTTGGCAGGGGCAGGTGGACACAGGACAAGGAGGAATGGCTTTAAACTGACCAGGGACAGGTTTAGATCAGATATTAGGAAGGAATTCTTCACTCTGATGGTGAGGCCCTGGGTCTGATTTGCCCGTGATGGCATTTGGTGAGGGATCTCTCCCTGTCCTTATCTCAGCCCATGAACCCTTTGTGATATTTTCTCTCCCCATCCAGTGGAAAGGGGAGGGATGGGGCAGCTTTGATGGGTGCCTGGCATCCAGCCAGGGTCAGCCCACTACACTGTTCTAGTTGGAGGTGTCCCTGCCCATGGTAGGGGGCTGGAACAAGATGGCCTTTAAGGTCCCTTCCAACCCGAACCATTCTAGGATTCTGTAAAACTGTCTGCAACAGGGAAGTGACATTCCCATACAATGCCCAGTATATTTCAAGACACTCTGAAGTTGTACATGAAAGGCAAAAATGAAGGCAAAGTTAGAGCACAAAGGGTCACTATGTGGACTGCCCAAAGGTGGAGACTTGACACATTTGTTTCAGCACATTGCATCAGAGCTACTTACATTACAATTTGTTTCACCTGTCTTGCCAAACAGCTCCAAGCTTTTGCATTTTCTTTCCAGCCAGCATAATCCAAGGCTGCAAAAATAACTTCCAGGCCCAGTCGACGTTTCTTCCTTTTCTCTGGAAAAAGATGAGGCTGATTAATGAATTACACAGATCAGAATGAACTCATTAGTAAGCCACAAGTGAAATAGTTCTCCATTCTGCCTCCCCAAATGCTGCTACTTTAAACGTAAGTTATGCTTATTGATATAAATTTCTTATAAACCCAAGATTGTTCCCATTAATTAAGAAAAGTTCGCAAATGTGTCACACATGAACAGGAAAAGAGAGGTTTCAGACAAAAGGTCTATTTTTCCCCCTCCCAAAGAAGAACCATAGAATGGTTTGGGGTGGAGAAGACCTTAAAGATCATCCAGTTCCAACCCTCTGCCATGGGTAGGGACACCTTCTACTAGACCAGGTTGCTCAGAACTCCATCTAATCTGGCCTTCAACACTTCCAAAAATGGGGCATCCACAGCTTCTCTGGGCAACCTGTGCCAGTGCCTGACAGTCAAGAATTTCTTCCCAAAATCTCTTCTAAACCTCTGCCTTTTAGTTTAAAGCCGTTAACCCTCATCATGCCAGAAGAGAGAACAATCTTTATTCATGGACATTTCACCGATGTGTTGAACTGCTGGGACATATCAAGCCACAAGAAGACAGACAGCTTGGAATAAAACTGATCAGCATGGAAAAAAACAGTCTTCAAATTGGAAGACTTTTCTATCAGCTTGAAGATAATGCTCCCTTGAAGAGAAGGAAAATTTTGTTGTTTGATCGATAACACTGAACTAAAGAATAGATCTATCCCAAGTCCCCTAGAAACAAAAGAATAAATAAAACAGATCCCAAATATGTAATCGAGACCTTGGAATTTGGAGTAGGATGGCTAAAAAAAAATGAAGTTATTTTTGAGATCCTGCCTGTGCCTTACAACCGTTTGTTTTGCTCAGCCCTTAAAATGAAAAAGGCATTTGTTTACACAAGTTTGTCAATACCTCCTCACACATGCAACTTAAAGGTTCTGGTGATTGGAAAGTTGGGATTTGGGTGGTGTTTTTTTGGATTATTTCTTAACAAGCAAAAATACTTTCAAAAGCAGAAAGAAGGCTGTAGGATAATCCAGAATAATTTTCTGAAGTTAGCATAAACAAAAAGAACAAAGGTAAAGACTTACTCGATTTTTGAAGCATGGTATTAAAATCTATCATTAGTTCATGAGAAGGAACAATATCATGCAAGATCTGAAAAAATAAAAGACAAAATCCAGATAGGCTATTTTAATGTGAAGGCTTTTGAAGACTTCTACCTGACCAAGAAAAGCACAGGCTTCAGAGCTTTGGGTGCTTTTAGTTCAGAAAATTAAGCAATCTGGTACTTTTGTGCCTTGATATAAAGAATGAATCTCTAGGTCCATTTTGCACATCTGTGACACTGCTCTGTGACACCACGGATGAAATACCTTGATGGCTGCTGACAAACACTGCATGTGGCAAATACAACATTCTGCAGGAGCAGCCCAAATCCATACCCACTGTCCCCTCTTTTTGAAGGCAACATCATTTTCTCCCTAGGACAGTTCTAGCTCCCCTGTCCACTGCTCTGTGCATTGGATCAGTTTCTGGACTTATCAGGCCACTTCTCTGATTTATCTCTGTCTTGTAAGAGACTCACATCTAAAGCCACTGCTACATTTCATACAAATTCTGCTAGTTTCAAACTTTATGAAGCATTTTTAAACAACACCTGCACTAACAAAAGCACATTAGTGCCATCAAGTGGCAAAACATGGTTTGCAAGCAGTACCAAGATCAGCTTCAGAGAGGGTAGGGAAAGCAGGAATTTAAAAGCTTAACCCAGCAAGGTCTTGTCTGGCAACAACCATCAGACTTTCTCTTTTATTTTAGCTTTAATGCACAGCTCATTGAAAACAAGCAAAGAAGCTAATTGCTAGACAGGATCAATATGTGAAAGAGCAGGCATTTAATAATTTGTACAATATTGTAAAGATCAAACTGTAAGAGAAATCAATACATGCTGCATACAAGACTGCTGATACAGACTTCTGGAACCACATAAACATGTTCTCTGAGCTTGCTTACTGACTTTAAGTGATACGATGTACCAGTCAAAGGCAAAACAAGAACTGGAATTCAAGGACAGCAAAGGATTCTGCTTCCTCACACTAACTTCCCTCTAACCCCCTACTTCCCACAAAGAATACAATAGGAAAAATAATGTTACAGAGTTCAACCAAGCTGTCAGACCATCACACTACACGACTAACACAGACTGTATCTCCTAAGGGATACATACCTTCAGTGCAGATATGAGGGATTTCTTGGATTCACCCTGCCTCTTGAGGAACTGATAGAGGTAGACATGAGCATTGGGGTTAGCAGGAAACTTGGAGTTGTAGGCATATTCATTTAACACTTGGCGGGCTTCGTTGTGGTCTCCATAGAACTCCAACAGCTGGAAGTTAAGTCTGTCATTAGTTTGCCAGACACAGGCAACCCAACTCTGACAGCTAATTTTGGACTGCCACAGAGCCATCCAATAGCACAGTCTGTATTTAAGAGTGCAGCATATTAGATGATTAGATACCTGCCTATTTTCATTTGACAGGCTACTCTCAGCACAGAGAAACAAGAATTCACACATAGAAGCTACTCTGGGAGAAAATGCCTTAACACATACTTAATTGTCAAATGATTACCAGCACTTACTCCACTGGGAAGAGATGCTGAAGGCACCTACCATATCTCTAAAGACAGAACCTGGCAGATGCCAGCATCAAGGAAAATTCCCTAAGATGTGCTTAGAGAAGCCAGAGCTTATCAGCGTTTACAGAAAGTAAAAGTTAATCTTAAAAATCTCTTTAAAATTAATACTTCTTAATTACAAATCCTAAGCAGATATTTAAAAAACCCAAACCAAAACACAGAGGGGCTGCATGTTTGGCATCTCTAACATTTAGTGTATCCAGAAAAAACACTGCCCTGCCAAAAATCAGAGAAATTGTTTTCAGGAATTTAAACTAAAACAGCTATGCTCCAATTTCTGCAGCACCATGAAAACAAAACATGCAAGCTCTTTGTCTGTTTCTTTTTTCTTGACAGTGCACAGATAAAAGTTCTTTTTGTACTCTGTTCAGGCTCTGCAGCTCTACCAGGAGTACACGGTGCTCTATATCAAAGCCAGTGACATGCACATACAAATGTGTTGCTTTTGAAATACTTTGTTTTCACTCACACAGAAAATAAGCTGCATATGGGCATCTTAATGAAAATTAGACAGGGAAACACAAAAGGAAGCCATCTGTAAAACATGCCCTTACATCCACGTAGCATTTCACAAAGATATCCCAGACTCCAGGTATTTTAATAATCTCCTTCAAATTCACTGCTGCCTTCCGAAAGTAACTGTGCATTTCCTGCTCAACAGCCAAGTCTGAAAATCCATCCTCGCCTACCAAAACACAAAAGAACATCACAAAGTTATTAACTCTGCCAAGCACAGGGATCTTGAAGTGCTGCCTAAGGGACGATCACATTTTGCTAAGCAAGGACTCCAGTCAGGGAGCTTTTAAGAAAAGGGCCTCAGTATTGTAACAAGAAATTTTCACTGCTCCTCATTTAAATTTGTAATCCAACAATTTCAACTTAGGGAGCACAATGAGTAGGACTCCAAGACAAGATGCTACCAGCACAAGGCCCGTAATCTAAATTCAACATTTGGTTTTCAGAACTACAAATAGAGATCCAGTGTAAGTGATAAAACACAGCCAGAAGGCATACATAGAACCAGATGTGACACATGTAGCAACTTACACATCTTTAAGGAAACTGAAATTCAAACACAAGTGTTGAGGGTTTTGCTGTCACTCAAAATTCCAGCAGCAATCAAGCACTTACACAGCTATTAAGCCACTGCTTAATTACATTCCCTTGATCATTATTTTAGGTGATGCTGACTGGACATGGGGAGAAAGAGTTTCAGAACAGCATTTCAGGGCACTTCAGAAAGTGGTATTTTGGCACCACCATCACTGCTGATACAGAATTCTGTACCAGCCACACGAGCACACTGAAGTCTAGTAAAGGAAAAGGTGTCACTGCCAGCCATAGTGTTTGCATGAGCAAGTTAAGTCACTGCTCAACCCCAAAACCACTTACCATGCTCTAACAGGATGTTCTTCTGCTTAGACCAGCTATAGTAGTCCAAGAGTCCCCTGTAAGCCTGAATCAGCTTCATTTCCTTATCCTGAATGGCTGTTTGCTCTCCAAACCTCCAGCTCTCTGCCAGGGACAGGTTCTGGTAGGCTTCATCTATTTGCCCATTACAGAGGAGATGAAAGACATGCTCCAAGCAGACCTGGAAGGCAAACAGTCCAAACCACAGCATTTCACACTCAAATTGAGATATTCTCAGCAACACAGCAAAGTCCTGCACACATGTGCAGAGAAAGAGGAGACTTGCTGATTTGCACAAAACATATTACTCAGTTAGTGAAGAAGCATTTTAATTACTTGTCTCAAAACCCTTCTTGTCTTTAACAAGTGCTGTATCTATTTCAGAAGATCTAGAAAAGACCTGAGGAAACCCAATTGCATTGCATTTGCTGATTTTTCATTTGACTATCCAAGCAGAGCAGAGCACCTTGAAAGAGGGATGTCCTACCACCCTACCATGTCAACTAAGTACTGGATAAAAGCCTAAACCTTCAGTTAGCTCTAGAAAACCCTTGTATGGAACTTCTTTTGAAGACCTTTAACAACAGAATGAAAGACAGAAGCACCATCCCCAATGAGAAACAACCAAGGAAACCAAGAAGTTTGAATGAGCCACCACAGGGGTGCACAGCATTCTGTTTTATAATCAGATTAGCTATTCAAAAAGTGAGACAGTAATAAGAAAAAATTTAAGTACAAATGTTTAGTCAGGAGCATAGTGATCAAATTAAAGACTGGAAATAAAACTTGTTTTTTTTATTTCCAGGTATTTACATGTCATTGGGACATGCATGAGAATGAATTTGACTGTTTCAAGTTCAAATTAAAAGCTTAATTAAAGGGATTAAGCACTTCTAAGGACTGAGAACGTGCATCTGTGATCAAATATACAGATCAAATCAGATAAGGTTAGGTATAAAATAACTTTCAAATATCATGCAATTGGTAATTCAAATGTTGGGTTTGAGTTTTTTTGACACTAATGTCAGTAATACATTTCAAAAGAGATTTGGAAATTAATATTCAAGTAAGTGTTCAGGTAAGTGTGAAAAATCATCAAGACACTGCTTTAAGTACACTCACCTTCAAGTACCTTTTTACTCCTAAAGTTTTCATCTGTTCCATGAAACAGTTGAACTCTTTCATGTTGCTTTGGGAATGATGCCACAAAATTTCAGTTCCTATTCTCCAAATCATCTATTAATGGGGAGAAAGAAAATCAAAACCAGCCTTAGTACAAAAATGGCAATAGTATATACATTCTTACCAAACTTACAGTTACTGTAGAACACGAAAAATGTACATTTGAACTCCAAATAAAAAAATACTACAAAGTATTATCTGCTGCTACAGTAACCTTCCTAGTCATCCAGTAGGACTTTTAGAATCACTTGGGGTGGTTCAGAATTGCTCATTATAAATGCCACACTCCAGAAAAGCTTATGAAAACTGCATGCCAGAAGGTTCCTCCTCCCTTCACTGAAAAACTACATTCTCCTTTGATACAACCCCACTAAGACACAAGGTATACACAACTCTTTGAACTTAATAGCAAAGATTATTTCCAATTTGATGTAGCTCCCCATCTGCACGCACTTGCTTTCAAGGTCTGCAAGCTAGCCATATTCAAGTACTCCATTTATTTAAATGCTCTGATCCTTGTCCTTCCACCTGCTTCCATCTCTACACCTACAAAGAGTTTTGCAGGTACTGGAAGAACTGGTAACAACCTAAATAAGCCACTAACTTTCAAACAGATTCTGACTGATGGCATGCCAGAACCAAACACATTTACTGCTTTTACACTTTAGAACACTACTTTGACTTTTCATAGATACATTGCTGATGGGGTGAACTTACACCAAGCCAAGTTTTCATCTGTTGTGTCAAGGATCTATTTTTAAAAAAATCAAACCTGTGATTAGCTAATTAAGATAGATATTGGTCCTGAAGTATAGAGATGCTGTTTTGCTTTTTCAACTGCAAAATAAGCCAGACAAGGAACATGGGCTTACCTCTGAAGGACCAATGTGTTCTCTGGAATAGTCCTTCTCTAGTGACTCGACATAGCAGGTCAGGAACTCTGCAGCCCTTTTCCACTGCTTTTGTAGTAAGGCATCCTGAATGTAAATTAAACATGCTTCCTTGCTCTTCTTGAAGTTTAATTTGTATTCATGGGAAGATGCTAAACAAATAAACAAACAAAAAAAAATTAAATCAACTGAGCCCACAACTGTCACAGCCCTTATTCAGATGGCAACATGCCCTCCGTTTCAGGGTCTTTCTTATAAAATATTTCTTGGACACTACAGAGAGGGATCTTAAGATCTGTGGTTTTGAAGATAAACACACCTGTTAGTCCACAGGGAAGCAAGACTATAGGAAAAGCTGGAAACGCGATATGAAATGGCATTTTCCACAAGCAGCACACAGCTGTGCTTGAAATTCCCATTCACCTGAAATGAACAGCCAATTACGTCACACTATTGCCCTACTAGAATCAGGGAGCCGTCGTGCTTTCATAACGTCACAGTACATGTGGTCATATTTTGGGGACTATTCTCTTCACTTATTAATCATCACCTAAGTTTGTGACCCCACTGTGCCGAAGATCTGCATACACACAAACAGGTCATTCCAGTACCAAAGACTAAGCAGTTCCCACAAGGATAAATGTAAAGAATTATTCTCTTTTGAGTACAAGACTGGAAAGAGGCCACTTGGCCTTTTTTACATCAATAGTGGTTCAACTTATACTGAAACCAGCTTGAAACTGAAACTTCATTCCCATGAAGCTTGTTTAAAGCTCACAACAAAGCTCATCCATAGAAAGCCTTCTGCAAGGCACATGAAGAGCTCACCAGGCCACCTCCTGCCAGGATGCTGTAGGCAAAAGAATAACTCAAACAATGGCTAAGTCAGGTAATCACAGAATCCTTAGGGTTGGAAGGGACCTCTGGAGATCATCCAAACACCCTTGCCAAGGCAGGGTCACCTGGGGCAGGTGACACAGGAACGTGTCCAGGTGGGATCTGAAAGTCTCCAGAGAGGGAGACCCCACAAACTCCCTGGGCAGCCTGCTCCAGTGTTCTGCCACCCTCATTGTAAAGATCTCCCTCATGCTGAGGTAAACCTGCTTGTGGTTTAGTTTATGGCCTCTGCACCATGTTCTGTTGCTGGGCACCACTCAAAAGTCTGGCACCGCCCCCTTGGCACCCGCCTTTGAGATATTTATATGCATTTATGAGAACCCCTCCCAGTCTTCTCTTCTCCAGACTAAACAGGCCCAGTTCCCTCAGTTTCTCCTCAGAAGAGATGCTCCAGATCCCGAATCATCCTTGGTACCCTCCGCTGAACTCGCTCCAGGAGTTCCACGTCTCTCTTGTCCTGAAGAGCCCAGAACGGGACACAGCACTGCAAATGTGGCCGCACCAGGGCCGGGCAGAGGGGCAGGATCATCTCCCTCGACCTGCTGGCAGTGCTCTTCCCAATGATACCATCGGCCCTCCTGTCCGCAAGGGCACACCGCGGGCTCATAAAATAACTACGGTTATTCCGNGAACGCTGCCGTGCCGGCCCCTCACGGCGGCGCTTCCCAGCAGGAGGCGGGGGCGGGCGATCCCGGCAGGCGCCGCGTCCCGGGAAGCGCGGGGCGGGAACGGGCCCTGCGCGTGCGCGCTGAGGGGCGGGCAGCGCCGCCGCCGTGAGGGGAGCGGGAGCTCGGCGGCTCCGCAGCGTTTCCCTATTGCCCTCTGCGTGGGGAATGGGGGGAAAGGAGGGACGGGGAGGAGCAGGGGAGGGCGGCAGAGGTGTTTAACTATAGAGGTAGCACCAAGCGGGATTAGAACCGTGGCGTAATGCAAAAGCGAGCGAGCGAGCTTCTCTTGTCACCCTACCCGTTAGCTGTATTGTTACTTTTCCTTTGTAACTCATAACGTTCTACAGAAGGAAAGGATTCCGAATCAAAATCCTATACGCTATAGAGCAATAATGTTGCCTTTGCTCCCTCAGGGCACCTGGATTCTGAGAATCTGTCAGCCTCAGCCCCAGCGTCTGGTTTGTACAAATCTGTGCTGGAACTTGTTCCTTAAAACCACTTTTGGTAACCGAGTTTGCCATGGACTGTTTTGATGTGTGTAACGTCCGGTTTTCCGAGTAAGATTTCACAGAGTTTTTTTCAGAACTGCTCTGGCTTGGGAGGGTGAGTAAATAATAAACCGGCTCAGATGAAAGGTTGGTGTGATGCAGTGTCCTGGTTCAGGTCTGATCGATAACCAGTGCCAGGGGAATAGTGCAAGGCAGAACAGCCTTGTTTGCAGCATCTAAACACTTAACCTTGGTATCATACCTTATTATGACATTTAATAAATCGGTGTGGGGTAACAGAAGTCTCCCTTTGCTTTTTCTTTATTTTTAATCCTCTGTTCTTACAGTATATGACCAGCATTTGAGTTCATAAGTATTTTTGTTGTTAATGGATGATTAACTTACTTGACCAATGAAGATGAACTGTTAGAGACTACCACATCTTTAACAGTGCCATCTTCTTTGGCTGTCCTTTATAATTTGTACCTTGTATGAGTGCCTCATTGATCACTGGCAAGTTTGATGTCACGTTCGACAACACTCCTGATCTTCTGTTAGCTCAGTACTCCTAATTTCAGAATGCAACTTACCCCCATTTATTTGTAAAAGTTCTTGTGTTTGCATAGAAGGACGTTTATTTTCAGCTTGTTATTTTTATTTTCCTATGTCATATATAAGTGAGCGTTTCCTGATCCTTAGGTAAACTTAGCCAACTGATCTTGTTAATGGGTATCAGCTACTTTAGTAGATATTTTAGTGCAGAAGAGATAGGAGAACTGCATTGTAAGTGTAGATGAATGTTAGATACCTCGAGTACAGTGGGACTGTGGTCACAGCTGAATACATGTTTCCAAGATTAGGGTTGAAGACGGGAAGGAAATTTTGCCTGAAATATCTAAATTGAACTAAGTGAAATATTTTTCGTTTCTGTCACACACTGAGGAAAGCTGGGTATGTTAATAAGTGGGTATATTATTACTCTGAAATACTTGAAATAGTAGAAAATGCTGGACAGTTGCAGTGGCAAACTTGTGTGTATGTATTGACTGCAAGCCACTTGTTATTGCACAATAAAGGCAGTGACTTATACACGTATGGGACTTGTTTTTCTTCACATCTCCCTTTCTTGCCCTTCTTTACAACCACAGACACCATTACCTTTTATCTTGGTATTTTAATAAAGATAAGCTTGATCATTTGTACTGACGGAAAATAACCAAACAGCTCTTTCTTCATAATAAATTAGACCTAATAATCTGAACATTACACAACAGGAAATATTAATGTTGAGGGAAGAACGCTTATCTTCCACTCGTACAGTCATCATAAAATGTAACTTGAATGTATTTACTTCCATATTGTAAATTGTGACAAACTTCACTTCCAGATTTTCTGAGTTAGGCTTTCTTTTTATCAGCCAATATCAGTGATGGCAAATAGCTATTTTCCAGGATGTGAAACACAAAAATGTCAACAAAATGGCAGGAGAGCTACAGCCAGGATACTGCACTAGGCCTGAAGCACATATATGGGCACTGGATGAATGAATCATTGCATTCCTGTAGCATGTGGATCCTCAGGATCGACAGGACTGTCAGAAATGCCAGGGTGTCCAAGATATGCTGGGCAAAGAGGTACCAACACCTGTTTCTACCTTGACACTTTTTCACGATGTGATTAGAATATTAAACTGCTCTAGGTGGGAGCTGAAAATGAAACACATATTTTTCAGAGATTACATAGCAATAACTAAGCCTGGATCTCAGGCCTTGTACAATGAGACTGTGGAAATGAGAGTCTGGAGTAAAAATCAATAGGCATGAGGATGCAAGAGGAATACACGCAATTAGCAGTAGCAATTGCTAACTCTTGAGATGTGGCGTTTAAAAGGGCTCTTAAAAAGCTCTTGAAAAAAGCCTTAGCTGCACAGAGTTGTCCTTTGACAAGCACAGAAAAAAACAAAAAAGCAGAATCATTCACCTTGACTATCAGTTCTGCAAAGTGCCTGTTCCTTTTGGGAGCAGCTTCAGAATTTGCTATGGAAAGTGGAAAAACACCACAAAAAATTTGGTCATTTGCTTCACCAGCAAGAGGATTCTCTTATGTCTTCTGTTCTTTCTTGGCTGCATCTTTGGTTCTCCTTGTTCACTCAGGGTAATGTCCTGGACAAATAACATGGGTCTGGAAAAGAGAAGATGTTTTGTTCATCTGCATTGTGACTTCTACAGTTATGTTGCCGTTTTAGATCTCTAAGGTAATATAAAGGGGATGGATATGGAGAAAAGGGAATGGTAAGTGCAGGCACACTTGCAAGTAGCACATCTTTCGGCTTGCAAATCCTCAAGAGTTAAAATGTACCAGCAAGCGGAAACTGCGGCTACAGAAGAGCAAGGATAGGCCTGTTGGGGAATCCTGCGCTTCGGGCTGCCCGATATGAAACTGAGCACTTTCCCCAGTAGGATCACGGGTGAGTGAACTCCTCCGCCCGCCGCACCGCAGCTGTAACCTCAAACTCTCGGACGCCACTGGGAAAGTGGCGGCTGCTCTTCTCCAGCTGAGATAAGAACTGCTCGGCGGGGCAGGAAGGAGAGCAGCCAAGTGCGTGTTCGGATCTGTCGTGTCCTTACAGGGCGACACCTACGCCCCTTCTGTAGGTTCTCGTTACTCCAGCGATCCTCCGCTAGAGAAACCCGCACAAATAAAAGGCAGGACCTTCCTTCTTTTCTGGCCTGCGAAGCGGGAGAAGTAGCCGGACTCCTGCTCGGCCCAGCAGTCGCGGGTGCCGCCTCCTCGGGATCGGGATAGAGACGAGGATGCCGCCGGCAGCGAGGGAGGGAGGGTCCGTGCGCTGCCCTCCTCCCGCGNCCCCGGCTGCTGCTGGCGCTGCTGCTGCTGCTGCCCCCGCCGGGCCCGCGCTCTGCCGCCGCCGCGCCCGACCTGGGCCGCCGCTTCGCCGAGCGCAAGCGCTGCGCCGACCTCGAGTGCAGCAGTGAGTGGGGGCGGGCACGGCCCCGGCGAGGGGCTGGTGGGCGAAGATGCCTCCCGGAGGCGCTTCCCAAAGCCCACTCCTTCCGCCGGCTTTGGCACGGAAACTGGGGAGAATCGGGGAAACGGGAACGCGACGCCCACGCGCGCCGTCCCTGTCTCCTCGGCCAAGTTTTCAGATCCCCGCAGCTCCGTGTTTGGGTTTCCCCCCCACTCCCCGCAAAGCCCTCTCATGACAGACCCGTTCTCTGGGTGTGTTCTGTGCGTGGGATAATTTCAGGACCGATTCGCTGGGACACAGATGTCATCTTTCTGATTTAACATTAATAATTAGCTTCATAGCTCACCTCTGAAGTGTAGTTCTCCGCTGCTTTGTCAAACCCTTGTCTTGACTAGAATGCTTGCTTTTCTTTTTTAGCTATAACTTGGCTTGTTTGTTTGTGTTAATTATAGCTAAAAATCTCTTAGTTATACTTTCAGTTTAGTTCTTATCTCTTGACCCAGTCTGGAAAATAGCAAAGTGGTGCATGTGAGGAGGTCTTGTTTACTGCCAGTTAGCAAAGACACTTTTCATGTAAATTATTTTTTAAGTCATACTCTTCTCTTTGTTTTCTTTGAACAGTGTTAATGTGCCGAGGAAAGGCCATGCGGGATTTTAAGGGTCCGGATTGTCGCTTTGTAAATTTTAAGAAGGGAGAAGCGGTGTATGTATATTATAAACTAATAGGAAAATCAACTGAGCTTTGGGCTGGAAGCGTAAGTACTGTAAAGCATTTCTTCTGCTTGCTTTTCTTGGTAATCTATTTTCCTGCCTTTTGCCTTGTAGGAGAATGCTTGGAGTTTTGAACATGGGTAAATAATGTAATGAATGCTGCTTTGTCATGAGGCCAGTGGGAAATGGGATGAGGTTTGATCAAACCTAAGTGCTGTGAAAAATAAGCAACACTAATGTGTCTAAAAACTGTTAGAAAACTGCCTTTGTGTTGGAAACCTCCTATTGCAGCACTGTCAGTGGTGGTGGCCACGGGCCTGCCTGGAAGCTGAGCCTCCCTTCTCACTTAGGGAGGCTTAAGCTTGTGCTTGTGTTTTCCCATGACGTGGTCTCATCCTGCACTCTGTAATCCTGCTAAAGATCACTCCATGTGCAGGTTTTAATTGAGTTTCTCATCCTAATATTCATCTGCCTTCTTCCCCTTTTTATCTAAGCTGCATGCAGAGTTGGAGGTAAAATAAGTAGTAAAACTAGAAAGGATTAAGGTAAATTTGATTTCTAAAAGGCTTGTGTCTCTCAGCTGCACTGTAGCAGCTTGCAGAGTAGTGGCCTTGTCTGAGTCAGCGTCCTTGGACAATCTGAGAGGGTTCTGCTAATTGGGAAGGAATATCCCCATACTTGCCATTACTTCATAGAAAGCTGCTCTCAACTTTCATAAGCACCTTATTTGCCTGGCAGAGGCAGAACTGAGATACCACGGAGGAAGAGCAGTTTTTTTCTCTTGAAAACGTTGACAATCCGGAGGTTGCTTAGACCTAGTCCCTGTTGCTTCCTCCCCATGGTTCCCCTACATCCTTTTTAGTGTCCAAATTGTTTGCTGCAACGTCCTTTCTTACTCTGGTCTTCGACAAAGGAGGAACAATTTTGACAGTGGTCTAGGGTGCTTGAAACCACACCTGAGTGTTGATTGTGGGACCAGTGGTTTAGTGAAAATGAGGACGTATCACTTTGTGTAACCACTTCAGGCTGGGTGTGGACAACCAAGCTCTCAGTAGGAGCTGAATCCAATTAGAACGATACAGAAGTGAGTAGAAAAACTGCAGCATGTAGTTAAAGAAGAGTTAATAATTGTGTCATGCTGGTAATTCCCTTCTGACATGTACTGTACCATAAATAATCTGGGTAATTAGCTGGTACAGGTTTCCAGGGCTGCCAGTTCTTGAGATGCAGAGTAGCAGCATGGGGCCAATTTTGCATCTTCTAACAAGGTATAACGTAGGCTGCAAGATCAGACAGCAGGTTAAGGTAATTGCTGAGTTAATATTCAGTTTAATTATTCACTGATAGGCAGCTCATGCAACAGTTAGGTGTGTCTCCAAGTTAAAAGGATGTTTGCTTTGAGTTTAACGAGTCAAAGCTGCAGTTGGCAGGTCAGAAAGAATTGCAAAGCTCCATTTTATTTGTTGTCATTTTTCAGGTGTATTACATGATTTTCAGTGCTCTTTTTAGGGCAGTGCTGCTAGACTGATTCCTTTTGGTTGATGGCTATAACCTTTATTTCTCTTATCCCGTTTGATTGACTGCTGCTGCATTAACGATAACACTGCAACCACCAGCGTGAAAGCGCTGCAGCGGGGTCAGAGGTGCCTGCCCTTGCATTTTGAGTAGGGCCCTGGCATGGCTGCCCCTGTCCCTGACTCACAGATAGCACTGGGGTCTCTCTCCTGCAGCGTGACTTCCCTTGTCAGAGCTGGCTGGGCAGCCTGGTCTCCCATGCCAGGTTTGGCTGGGAAGCTTGATTTATGCAGGCCAGCCGTGCCTGCTGCGTGAAGTCTGGGAGCCAGGGGGAAGCTGCTGCTTGCTAATTAAAACCAGGCTACCCAGTGAGGGCTGCCATCAAAGGAATTCTGGTGGAAGGCATGTTACCTTCTGCCACGGCCCTTTTGGGATCTCATGGCACGACTTCATATGGGCTTTGTGTACATCATTTGATCCCATCCATCTACCTTACTGCCTTTTTCCATTCCCCAAAGGTTTTTTTGGGAAAGGATTTATTAGGGCAGAATAGAAACTATGAAATCAAAAGCTAACTGGGATTCTGATTGTCAGGTGTGGGCAGAGGTCAGGGGAATGTGTGTATGAGAAGCTTCAACTAATGCAACCTGGGGCTTATTTCAAGCAAGTTGTAAATACAGATTCTCATTCCAAAATCAATTTGAAGGAGGCATGAGAAATACAATAGTATTCCTGACCTGAAGGGACATGATCTGATAAGAAAAGGAGCCTTTCACCAAGGCTGAAAAATCTATAGCAGTTTGGACTGGGCTTTATTTGCCTTTGCTTTTCTAATTCACTCCACCCTTTTCAAGCCATTGTTGATTTTTTTTCCCCTGTGCCAGCAAACATTTTGTATTTTGACAAAATAGCTCCTTTATTTTGTGATGCCAGTCTTGAATACTAAATTGCTTACAGAGCACACACTATGTTCACTGGGTATTTTGCATGTGAAAAAATTCTGGAACCCAGCTGTAATATATATTCTATACATTATATGGCGTGTAATTTTTAGCAGAGCTCTCTCAACCTCAATAATAAAGCAAAGCCAAATGCTTGGAAAATACTCTTTGACCATTATTTAATAGTCATTTTGTCTTATGAATTTCATGAACACATCAGTTGTAGGAAAATGCTTGATTTTTTTTCCCCCAAAGCCAAAAAGATGGAGCATATCAGATGCTGTCATTGTCCTGTGCACAGTGTCCTGCTGTAAAAACAGTCTCCTCTTCAGCATCAATCTTGCATTGCTTGCATCATCAAGTTGTTATATAGACTCCTGTGCATTTTTTCTGCACTCTGCCCTCACTTTAGCAGGGTCCAGAACTCCAAAAGTACTTCAGGTCGTTCCAAGTAAAACCTGGTGCTTTTTCACAAAACATTTTGTCAAAAGACACTTTATTTTATCTTAAGCCAAAGAGGTGAACTTAATACCTTTGATTCGAACTTGAGAAAACCATTTCTGGCCTCAATACAAGAAATTGACTCAACTGCACATTGTGGCTCCTTTGTGTTGGTTTTGTTTTGTTTTGTTTTTCTTTGTTTGTTTTCAAACCTCATACGTAGGTTAGTAAAAAAGAAGACAGGGTGGGTAAAATTAAGTAAAACAGGAAGACAGAGTATTTCTGGAGAACCCAGAGGGTCAGGACAATGCTGTGTTTTCTTAACACTGCCAGTATTCAGCAGGTGCAAACCAGCCCTTCTTTGATCAGTGTTCTGCAGTTTTAGTTACCTGTGGTGCCTGTGCTTTAAGGATGTGGACTTTAAGACGAAAAATATTTGAACACCATCTTCCCCAGCCATATGTTTTCTGGTAGATGGTGTGAGGGTCTGGCTTCTTGATCAGTGAACCTGCTGAAGCTGCCTGTCACACGTGGGCACCAGAAGGGCCAGATGCTGTCCACATAGCCATGTGTTTTGTCCATGCACAACTTTTTAGCTGGGAAGAGAGCGGATATGAAGGATGCTTTTTTTTTCCCCTTAAACAGTTGGCATTGATAGTGCCTTTCCTCTGTCGTGTCTGTAGAGAATGAATGTTTCCTTTATTTGCACAATGAGGCATTTTTTTCCCCTTACAAGAGAGGACTTGTAAGGGGAGAAGCAGATGAAATTTTGGGCAGGCAGATCCCATATGGCTTATAAACCACACAAGTGGCAAACTGGGTCACTGCATAGGACTTGTATGGTCAGCAGCTTGGGTTGCAATAAAAGAGTTTCAAACTGTGATGCCTGATTATAATGGTAGTTACAGAGATTAGTCTATAAGGAAACTACTTTGAAGCTTCAGCTTTTGTTTTCAGAAAAATCATTAAAAACTGGAGTAGAAGTTTGGAGAGAGAAACAAGCCGCTTTAAACTCCAGTGTACCACACAGAGACAAGCTTTTTATTTGACTTGTCTAAATGAATTTCCCATTCCCATTGGTAATTCCGAGTAATAAACCTGCATACGTGATGTGTTTTCAGCAAGAGAGCATATGTGTTTACAAAAGGTGGGGAGGGAACAGTTTGGGGTTTTTTTAAGTAGGTGTAACTAACTTTAGAGATATCAACTATGGAAGGTAAGATCTGAATGAGAAATAGTTTAAAAAGGAAGTCCTATAATGTATCAGTGTTTACTTCACTTGCATATCAAACAAACATCCCCAAAAATTATTGGTACATAAGATTTACTAGATACTAATTTCCTCTTTATCTTTTTTCTATACAATGGTAAATCCAGAAAGCTTCAGGCAAGGTTAACCTGTTTCAGTGCTATCAGTGTAACAATATATCTATGTATCCCTAATATCCCATACCCAGTTTCTTTTTTAATTTGAACTTTAGCTGAGTGCTCTCACCACACAAACTCTTCAAGAAAATTTGCAATTGTCATCTTTCTGCTGCAACAAATGATTGACGAAATGACCAACTTTTTTTTTCCCCCCAGATATTTTGGTTGT
Organism: Pomatostomus ruficeps; assembly: GCA_013400735.1. Classification (NCBI taxonomy): domain Eukaryota; kingdom Metazoa; phylum Chordata; class Aves; order Passeriformes; family Timaliidae; genus Pomatostomus; species Pomatostomus ruficeps. The sequence continues at coordinate 23,673 of VYZT01006710.1, read as the reverse complement.
CTAGGAACTCTGTACCTTTCTAGGTGTGTCCCCCAGTCTCTAATTACCTGAATTATCTAATCAGCGTAGTGATTGCATGCTATTAAAATTGGCTTCTTGACAGCTGTTGTCAGAACTCTCAAGTGAGAGCATTACTCTGTGTAGATCTTATCTGGTGAGTGATAAGAGAGATTCTTGTCTTCCACTGTTTGCCTTGCCTTAGCACATTGAAAATCACCATTCTGTGACTGATTTTTGCTTGTGTCAGGCACTGAAGAGCAACAATGCATTTGCAGAGGAGGGTATCTTTTCCACACAGGTTTTAAAATGATTAGTACATAGGGTACAATTCTGCATTTCCCTACAATCTATTTTAAGAATTTTATTTTTTTTCCATAAGTTACAAAGTGAGTGTATTTTGGGCTATAATATTGTCCACAGATGTAAATCTTACTAGTCAAAGATCCTCTTGTGCCTGCTACTTGAGAAAATCCTTGAGGCGTGTGTGGTGCCTCTGCTGCCTGCACAACAGCAGTTAAAGCACATGAGCCAGAAGGCCTGGGCTTCATTCCCAACCCTTCTAACAATTTGTTATAAGTCAGGCTTTAAAACATGGACAGTAAAACTTAAACCAACTTCACAAGGCTGTTGTGAAATGTAAGTATAAAACATCAGTAAAAACTCTTGCATAAACAAGGCATCTCTGGTCTTCTTCTTTTATTCACTGTGTTAAACTACATTTAGCATACTTGAGAGTCAGTTCAACAAATTTTCTACTGGTGTCTGCAATTTTTGACATACTCATGTCATTTCTAAACTTTCTTTACTGCTTTTTGTTTGTTTGTGTGTTTTTTGACAGGTTGGAAGTGATTTTGGATATTTTCCAAAGGATTTACTTGAAATAAATCATAATTATTCCAATGAGGAGCTAGAATTACCAACAGATGTAAGTCTTACTTTTGGTTTGGGTTTTTTTTTTTCACTTGGGCTTCTTACTGTTTCTTACCTCGGCATTCAATAAAATGCCCAAGGAGGAAAATGGGAATATTAGTGATTTTTAGTAACTTTTTGTTAGTAAGCAGCTATATGTGCAGAGGTGCACATGTATGTGGGCAGGGTGGAATGTTTGTGCAGCTCTGTATGTAGGTGCGTGTGAAAGCATCAGTCCAAAATGTGGGCATTGACCTTTTTTTTCTCGAATGTTACGGTTTTCTTCTGAAGAAATCTCTTTGGATTGAGCTCTGTAAGTCCTGCTAGCTGGCTTGAGCATAGGCTCAAGTGTGTATTCAAAATGGTGTCTTTTCCCAAACTCTCCAAGCTTAAAGTACTGTCAGAAACAAACAAAACCAGGTACACTCAGCCCTTTGGTTCTAGAATTGGTCCTGCAGCCCTTTCACACATGACTGGCTTTCATGCTCTAATAGCAGCAGCTCCAGAGCTGTGTCAGTAAAGCCTCTTTGAGGCTGCAGCTTCAGGCATGCCTGCAGCCCAGAGAGCCAAGCGGATCCTGGGCTGCATCCAAAGCAGCATGGCCAGCAGGACAAGGGAGGGGATTCTGCCCCTCTGCTCTGCTCTGCTCTGGTGAGACCCCACCCACAGGGCTGCATCCAGCTCTGGGGTCCCAGCACAAAAAGGACATCAGTCTCTGGAATGAGTCTAGAGGAGGCCACCAAGTTGATTCGAGGAAATCACCTTTTCTATGAGGAGAGGCTGAGAGATGTGGGATTGTTTAGCCTGGAAAAGAGAAGGCTCCAGAGAGACCAAATTGCAGCCTTCCAGAACCTGAAGGGAGCCTACAAGAAAGATGGAGAGGGACTTTTTCTAAGAGGATGTAGTGACAGGACAAGGGGGAATGGCTTCCAATCGAGAGAGCAGGTTTAGATTAGATATTAAGAAGAAATTCTGTGGAGGCACTGAAAGAGGTTGCCCAGAGAAGCTGTGGATGTTCCATCCCTGGAAGCATTCAAGGCCGGGATGGATGGGGTTCTGAGCAACCTGGTCTAGTGGAAGGCGTCCCTGCCATGGCAGTGGGTTGGAATGAGATTATCTTTGAACCTCTTTCTACCCAAGGCCATTCTATGGTTCTATGAAATTGTGTTCAGTGTCTTGCACTGCTTCTATTTATTTTTCAGAAATTGCATGACAGGGAGCTCCTGCTTGGAGGAATTGGTCCTTTAAGGGGACATCAGTTAATAGAGATTGTGACAAACAAGTGTAGCAACATTTGTTTTCTTCTCTTCACTGGCATTCAGCAATAGACCTGTTCTTCATTCAGGGCATATGGTGATGAATGCAGTGTAATACTGCCAGCTCCATTGCTGCCTTACAATTTGTTACTGCAAAACCTTTTTATTTAGGTTTTTTATGAGTCATTGGGCAAAACTTCCACTGATTTCAAAGAGTTTTGGTTAAGGACTCAAGGGGTTAATTCTGCATGATTGACATAATTTACTTTGCTACTGCATCTCTAACTAGGCAAATGGATTTGGTCTCATCACTGTTATAAAGAAAATAATATTTGTGACTGCATATTGTTTTTCATTTCAGGAAACAGACTTTGTTTGCTTTGATGGCGGAAGGGATGACTTTGATAATTATAATGTGGATGAGCTTTTGAAGTCATTGCAAGAGACGATAGCAAATGAAGGGGAAACTGAATCGAGTGATCCAGGGACAAAACCAGCTGAAGGAATTGAGAAGGATAAGGAATCTGAACAGGCTGATAGAGCAAAATCCCTTGGTTCTTTGGAGACAGACAATCTTGAGCAAAGTGCTGAAGAAGAAAAGGAAAACCTTGTCTTGACAGACAAAGTAGACAATTCTCTTACAGAAGGAACTGAAAATACTGGGGGAGACTCCAGTGACAATAGTCACAAAGAAAACTCTCAGGGAGATCAAATTGCACATGAGCACTTGAAAGGAATGCTACATGGGAAATTACAAGGGCTAGAAAGTGAAAATACCAAAAACACTAGTATTCCTCAGGGCGAAACCAGCCAACTTGACCAAGAGAATGAAGAAGTCGATGCCTATACACTTTTAAACAGAGAGCTCTCTGTGAACTTAAAAACAAAATTTGGTTCAACTGCTGATGCTGTTGTATCAGATGATGAAGTGACTCGCCTTGTTACATCACTAGAAGATGATTTAAATGACGATTTGAGCATTAATCCTCACGATGAACAGGAGGAGCCAGACTTTGCAGATCAGTCTGCAGAAATCCCTTTGCTGTCTTTTACAGCAGAGGATGGAATTACATCCCCTGTGGATTTAGAAGGTGATGGAAACTATGATGTTGAGTCACAAAATCACGAACCCGATGAAGATGCAAAGGGTGCTACAAAGCTAAATAACCAAAGAGACAATGAGGAGGAACCTGATTCAGATGCATTAATTCTTAAGGATGCCTTCAGTAAGAGCAAGAAATTGGGTGACAGCGTAAGTGTGGACAGGTCTGAATCTAAACAAACAAAAGAGAAACAGGATGAGGTGGTGCTAATTAGTAAAAGAGAAGCACCAGCAACAACTCAACCTGAGGAACTGTTCAAAGAACCCCTTGGAAAGGAACCTGTGAGTACAGGTGATCTGGGTTCAAAAGAAAAAGCAAACAAAACAGAACAGTTGGAAGAGCTGCTCACTGATGGAACAGAGTCACATACTGGAGCACTGAAGGGTACAGCTGTGTCTCATCCTCACACTTTGCCTAGTCCAGGCCATGCTCTGGAGTCCAAATCATTTCTTAAAAACAAGGAAGGTGCTTCAGTACTATCTGATGATGATAGCAACAAAAGTCCTGGAAAAGTTCCACTTGCTCCAATAGAGAAGAGTGAGAAACAGTTTGAGGATGACACCTTGGAGGAGTTCTTGGAAAGTGATTTAAAGCACAAAAGGTCATGGGAGAAAACAATGGAGAAGGGAATAGCTGAGAACAAGCCTCCAGATGATGTTCTAGCCAAACCAGTGGAAGAGGTAAAAAATGCATCTCAAGGTGACCTAGGAGATCCCGACCTCTTGAGACAGAAAGTGGAACATGGAATGCATGCTGTGGAGAAAGAACTTCTCAGACATGGAGAGGGTTTAAAACAAACAGGGAAAACTGATGATGAAAGTAAAAATCCTACCTCTCCTAACAATGAACTGGAAATAAAACAGAGAAACATGAAAGAAACAGGGAGGGAAGGGGATGTAATGTACAGCGGAGCTGTTGAGAAACCTAGGCCATGGGAAAATGAGACTGAGTATTCAGAGGCAGATGTGAATGAAGAATCTTCAAGAAATCCTGGCAAGATGCCAGTGTTTGAAGAAAGCACTGACAAAAGTTCCCCTGAACAAAAATCAGAAAGCACCACGCAGTACACTAATACAGAGAATCTTATTCAGCAAGGAACTGCTCGTCCTGAGGATGCAGGATCAGACAGAAATCTTGGCAAAGATTTGGATAAAGAAAAAACACAAAGACCAGAACTGCAATCTGAAGAGCCAGATGCTGAAGATGACCCTGACCTGAAACAAGCAGATGATGAGCTACTGGAAGATGAGAATGCAGCAAGTGCAAAGCTGTCGCAAGCAAGGGCTGCAAATGTCCAGGGTAATACACTAAATGGTGAAAATACAAATCCTGAATTGGAAGGACTAAGTGAAGCTGTTTCAGGAACGCCAAATCCTACTTACAAAATAGGAGAGGAAACAAACTCATTTCCTAAGGAGGATAAAACCATCAGCATGCAAAATGCAAGCGAGACTGGGAACAGAGAAGTTGACGTACCAGTGGGAAAAGATGCTAAACTGGATGAGATGCTACATGTCACAGAAGCTGATGAGGAGTCTTCTGAATTTGAGGAACCATCAGCTGTGGAAGAACATGATTTCCATTCTCCTGACACAGAAGACAGCAATGCCTTTGACCAAAGGAAAGATCATCTCCCAGAGGGCATTTCACAGAAAGACTCAAAAGAGGTGCAAAATTTAGAGCATATGAGAAATGACCACCAGCAATCTGCACATGTCCCCAGCCCTGCTGACAGCTCAGGAGTCACCAATGACACTGTCACAGACTTTAGCGAGTCTGTGAAGCGGCTCACAATAACGAGAGATTTCCTCGATGAGAAGCGTGTGATGCGCCTGCAGAAGTACCTTGGGCTCCAGCATGTGGTTAAGATTGAAGCCATGTTCCACGACATGAAGGTGGAGATGGAGCTTGCTCGGAAGGCGAGCCAGAGTAACGAAGACGTAGAAAAAGCTCTGGATGAGATACTGGAGTTTTCAGAATCGAACATTATGGATGTTGTAGGAAAAGTTCTGGATTCCAGAGTGGCAGAAAATAAGGAGGAGGTGGTGAAGGAGATGGATTTGTATGATGAGGAGAGTGCACTAATGGATGATATTCAAGAATTAATATATTCATTAAGGAGCAGATATTCATCTGGTGGTGAGAGTGTCCCACTTGCATCTCCTCCAGAACAGGAAGATGACCAGCTGCACGTTCAAGGTAGGATGTTAAACCAGTTAATAAATAGATTAAATGGAAATAAAACCCTGTCCCAAGCAACCCTAACCCAGAGGAGCTCTAAAAAGAGGGTGAGGGAGTAGAATTGGAAGAGGCCCTGTGAAATAACCTGGGATTTTGCTTATTTTTAATGCATGTTTTCAGAATTGTGATGAGTGGCTCAGGGACAAATCCTAAGAGAAAATATTGGGTTCAGCATGTCTATTCTTAAAGACCAAGTTTGGTGTAAGATCCATGCATGGATATGGGTGGAAGGAGCCACTCAGGACATGTCTGTACCTCCTTGAGAAACTGGGATTCACTAATGTGCTGAATTTTCTGGAGGGTTTAGAGCAGTCTTTTTTTTCTGAACTAATTATCACCTGATTATGAGAAATCTGATGATTAATGCAAAGTTCAGGTACTAAATCCAGGCACCTAAAATTTCGGGTGTCCCTATAATCATACTTTTGCCCACATTCATAAAAGAGTGTATAAGTAGAAATACTGAACAAACAGATCTTTTGACTGGGCAAAAATCTGAGGTAGAGTCTTTTGCAGACAGCAAACCAGTGGTTTTTCTAATTAGTGTGCAAAATGTTAAGATACACTTTAAGCCAGGCTTCTCTTGCAGTAGTACATGTTAAGTATGTGATTCCTAATAAGGTCACGAATGATGCAAATGTTTCACCTTGCAGTGTTTCACTGCAAGGTCAGTGGTTGGTATCTCACTTGAATTTCATACAGATATCTGATTAGATGTTACTGAAAGTTGATTGAGAATATATTGGAAGCAATACACAAGCTGAAATATTTAAAAAAGTGTCAAGAAAGCTTTTTTAAATGCAGCATTACACTGAAGGTAGCTGTGAGTAAGAAATACACATTAGCTCAGTGCTTAATTCATATCTCCTTGTCTGTCACAGATGGTGCAAAAGAGGCTGAATATGACACAGTTTCTACCAGAAATCCAAATGCGATTGATGAGGGCAATCAGGAATTTCAGCAGCTCATTGAAGATAAGAGACCAGAGCAGCCTACTGAGGAGGAGAAGACTGTTAGTGTTCCACCTGAGAATGAAGAGGCCAACTTCTCAGATAATGGAGAAGCTGAAGAAGGATATGATAGTGAAAGAGGATCACTCCTGGAAGAGACTTCATTTGGGTCAGTTGATTCAGCAGAGAGTGCCAGCGAACACATTGCTGAAGGTAACCATTTGGAATTGGCTTAGTTTGTTCTTTTGCTCTGGAAGAGGTGCATGGTTTAATGTATTTTGGGGCAAATAGGAGTTTTCACTGATACTTTCATTTTTTGTTGCTGTAATCTCATGGCTTTCCTTGATTTGTGAGATTCCCTCTAGTGGCTGTACTGTATTGCTAACTCTGCACAGCAGTTTTTCTACTACGGTTTTGCAATGTAGGAAAAAGGAAAGTGCTCCTGTGAGTGTCAGAGCTCTGTGCTTGGGCTTGTGGACTGTGTCTCAAGATGGTAGTGGAGAAAGAGCAGAAATCCCTGGAAGCATACCATCAGCCCAGGTTTCTGTCCCTGCAGGGACTGACAGCCTAAAGGTCACCTGCTGTAGACAGGACTGCCCATAGAATTGTGTGCCCTCTCTTGCTCTTTTTAGCCCATGTCTCTGGGCCATATTACTTTCCAGGAAAGGTGGTGTGTAGCTTCCCTCTCAGGCAGTTCAATAATTTCTGTGTGTGTTGCAGTAGGAGAAGTGTTTGGCTCTCTCTGGCTGAGGCCTTATCCCTCTGGAGCTAGAGTGTCGACTCATCATTATGCCAAGGAGGGATCCTATTACTGTCATCTTTCCCAGCTGTTTCCGCATGAAACAATCTTTGACTCTGTTCTCAGTGCTACTCTCAGCTTTGCTGTTCTGCCTTCACTTCTGATTATGCTTAGTAATTCTGTCTCTGCTGAGCATTTAGGAAAAATTCAGGCACATCTTCCTTAGCTTTTGTATGCTGCTGAGGTGCTGTACCATCCCCAGAGCCAAGCACTTTAGAGCAGCTCCTAAGATCTGAGGGAAACTCCAGGTTGAATGCCAAGATAACTAATGAATTTTAAATGGCTAGTGGATAACTCACTGGTTAAGCAGTCAGGTGTTCGGCTGTATTTCAGACCATCTTCCATTCCTTCCTTAAAGGCAGTTAAATGCTGTTTGCCAGGAATTCTTAGGAGGGCTAGTAGAAGTGATGCGAAGTAACAGGGCAGATGATTGTAGGATGGCTGGTCACAGCTGCAGATCTGCCGTGTGACCACAGGCTGGGCAGGTGGCTATGGAATCTGCTGGCCTGGATGTGTGGCTGCAGAAGCAGCGAGAGGAGAGGACAGGATTCAGGCCAGGGTAGAGCTGGAGATGGTTTAAAGCTTTTGCCAAACTTACGGAGTACTGAGAGTTCAGCGTTTGACAGGGTGTCATTCTTGGGAATGTCCTGTGCAGGGCCAGGAGTTGGACTTGATCATCCTTGTGAGTCCCTTCCAACTTGGAATAGTCTGTGGTTCTGTGACCAGTGCTGGGAACGAATCGGAGGGATTCTCAGTTAGGAACTGAAGAGCATGTGCTGCTCTGACTCGCGGCTGGAGGAGCTGCGTGTGCTCTGTCCGAGGCAGGCTCGGCACAGTGCCACCGCACAGCCGTGTCCCTTCCCGCGGCACCCCTCCTGACGCCGCCTGTGGAATACCAGCGCACTTCCCGAGGGCTCTGTGCCGCGGCGCCGCGGAGCCCCGGGGGCCGTCCCCAGGCGGGCGNGAGGGCAGGGGGAGGGAGGGCTGACGTGTGCCTGGCGCTCCGGGGCCGCCATGGAGCCTGCGGGCGGCAGCGGGTGGCCGGCGGAGGAGCCCTCGGCGCAGCGGAGGCTGCTGCAGGTGAGGGCAGGGAAACGGCAGCGGGCGGGCCGGCCGGGAGGGGCGGCGGAGGGGGGCGGGGGGCCCCA